>CM077191.1:11063862-11663862 GCA_039654105.1 Coreius guichenoti
CCGCAATGTATTTCGACAAGCTCTGTAAAAAATCCATTCCAAAATGGCTGGCAAAGCAAGAAGACAATAATTAATTAAATTTAAACAAAAATGGACCATTTTGCCCAATATTTGTGTGCTATGTATTTTTATGTTTATTTGAGTATCTTCCTGTTAGCTTCCTGTACATGCTAATGCCAAACTCTAGCTCACTACATTTTAAAATGGCTCACTAGGTTTTTAAACCATATAAACAGCTTTGAATTAAGTGTTTATTCATATAAAACATTGAATACTGAGTGCAGAAATTATGTAAATATAAATGAATCTCTCTCATTTAAAGCTGTGACTGAATGAGTCACTGTTTGAATTCCTATAGCTGACAGCTTGTCTTTGTAGTAATGTGACAGTTTTGATATTAGATATTAGAAGTTAATTGTGCCATCAAACTTGGTTGCTAAGATACAGATTCTTGGCATAAACAAAGAATCGCATCCCTGGGTGTTTTATTCTATGTAGGAATTATTGTACTGTATATGTACAAGGGCAACCTAGTTGTGACAGTAAGAGGGGGGAATGTAGTATCAAAGGGTAGTATTTTTTTGAATTTCTTTTCACTATTATTATTCAATTTCATATTTTGTTTTATTTTATATTATGTCCTATTTGATTTCTATATTTGTATTTATGCTATATATTAATGTGTGAACGCCATTATGGATGTACATTGTATTTCTTAATAAAAAGTGAAGGACAAACTCATGTTTCATAATGGCACTGTATTTTTAACAGCTACAACAAAGATGCATGATGCATGTTACACAGCGACGTTATTGATACCAGCTACATTGTGCGTGACCTCGTAATTTTGTCATCAGTGTCTTAATGTTTAGTAGAACAAGACCTTTGCTAGTGGCAGATATACTGATTCACGACATAGAGAACTAAGGGGCGCTATGAGACATAACCGAGCATTACCTCAGGCATCAGACCTGTCATTGACTTAAAGAAAGGAAATTAAGTCTTCGCCTAGAGTGGCTCTCTCTCTCCGCCATCTTGTTTTTGATCTCATTTAACCTTTTGTGCCACACTGAGAAATCTTTTCGCTCTGACAGGCAGAGTCACATGCTTTTTTGTTCCCTCTCCATCATCCCAGTGTTATTGCATTCTGTTGATACGGCTCTTTAGTGCCCGAATGATGTATGTTCTTATTACATTTTATTAATAAACAGCACAACAGAGCGTGACATGAGAAAGTGAGAGAGAAAGAGAGGTCAATTTGAATATGAATGATACATACAGATGCTTCCAATAAATATTAGCCTGTGTCTAATATGCTAACTAGCAAAAAAGCTTCTTTCTCGAAAACAAATGAGCATTTATTCAGTTGGACACTGTGTTCTTGGTTAAATGGATGCCAGCCTTTTAGACTTTAATTATTCAAAAGCCTCATGGACAAAGGGCTTGGAAAGAGTGATCATGAACGATATACATCTTTTTTTTTTTTTGTTCATTTAAGACCAATATAAATAATAAAGGTAATTAGTAGGGCAGTATTTACAGTGGTAAAGAGAAAATTAGAGTCGTTACTAACTTAGCTACATTTCTCAAATGTTACCATTACTATTAGCCTATCATGTCCAGTAACAAGCCATTTTTTTCCAACAAGGAGGGATGTAACAAAACATGCTGCTAAATTGTTTTTTTCAAGCTTTAAAGCTTTTTTTCTTCCATATGTAGCATTGTCCGATTTGTTTTAGTGAATTGGTTAGTCTTTAGTTAAATACTTAGTTAGCTCCAATATAGATACCATTTTAGCAGCTTGTAGTGTAGCTAACTACTTTTATTATGATTAGCTTTTAGCTTGGTAAGCTACAGCTGTATTAGCTTCCCTAAAACTTTTTTTCTAAATATATTTTCGAGTCAGGCTGGACATCTTTGTTGTAAATATCAAGACAGCAGAAACAAATTTTTTCTACAAGCAGTGGTGTAGCTTAACAAAACATGCTATTGAATAGTTAAACATACTCCTAAACTGTCCTTTTTCATATGTAGCACTGTCTGATTTGTTTAAGTGAAGCAGTTTCTTCAGATGGTTTCATTCAGGGTAATAGTTCAAACGGAATTGATTCACTGGCAGTACAAGTAACTTTGAGTTACGTAATCAGATTACTTTAATGCATTTTACATT
The DNA here is from genome assembly GCA_039654105.1 of Coreius guichenoti. Lineage (NCBI taxonomy): Eukaryota > Metazoa > Chordata > Actinopteri > Cypriniformes > Gobionidae > Coreius > Coreius guichenoti. The sequence goes on from CM077191.1 coordinate 11,066,033, forward strand.
TACAACAAAATATCGGAGTTACTTTTTCAATTAAGTAATGCAAGTTACTTTCTTTTTCAATGTGTTGACTGACAGCTCTTCTGTCCCCATGTTGAGAGAAATCAGTAAGTGCAGAGGCGTTGTGTGCGCTGTGTGAACATGATGGTTATTGTAGTTTTAGAATAAATGTGAGCAGGCATTTACTCATCTCACAGTTTCAGTATTACTCCAAATGAATAAAAACAGTGAAATGCAATCTCAGAATATTACAAAAACATGTATTTAATCTAATTTTATTAACCAACGTCTTTGCTGCTGACCTTCGATGGTCCACTTCAACCATACTAATAAGCAAAAATGAATTAAGATAAACATCACATTTGCGTTTAATTTGTTTTGTTTTTTTACATTTTTTTATTGCTGAAGTGTTCTTCTCCTGCATCCTTCAATTCAGAATGGCAGAACAACTGAAAGTGTTTTTTTTTTTTTTTTATTAAAACTGTGCCCTCTAAAGTACAGGCGTGAATTTCTTTCAGCCTGATACTTATTCATTTCACTTTTGGTGTGAAAGGGCCTTTACATTTGCCAAAAATAGAAAAATTTGTTGTTATTAAAAAACAAACAAGCAAGCCCACAAAAAGTAGCGCAAAAGTAATGTAACGCATTACTTTCCATAAAAAGTAACTAAGTAATGCAATTAGTTACTTTTTTAGGGAGTAACGCAGTATTGTAACGCATTACTTTTAAAAGTACTTTCCCCAACACTGTTCACAGGTCTCTTTTATAGCAAAATATTTAGTTGGCTTCAATGTAGATAGGTATAACAGCTTGTAGTTTAGCTAAGTAAAGTTAATATGATTAGCTTTTAGCCTGGCAAGCTAAAGTTGTAATAGCTTCAACACTGTCTTCTACACATATTCACTGACAAAACATTACAATTTAAAGCCTGATTTATACTTCTGCGTCGAACTAGCTACGTCGTAGGCTGTGTGTAGCACACGTAGCCTGACGTGCAGCTCTCAAAAAATGTAACATTGCGTCAATTCTTCACGGACCGCAAGTGGTCTGCTAGAACCCCTCCCTCAGGTCAAAAAAAAAAATCTGTGCGGTAGCTTCGCATTTCGCTTTTGACTTGATACTGTGAGTTACACCATCAACTTGCCCGTGGACACTGTCTAGTAGTGGTCTGCATGTGTAATTGCACATTGACGCAGAAGTATAAATGAAAACCGACGCGTAGGTCCGACAGAAGTATAAATCAGCCTTAAGGCTGTTGGTCAGGCTGAAGATCTTAATTGATTTACGTACTGTTTCTCAGCAATGAATCCATTATTAAGGTTTAAGAGAGAATAAATCAATGTTAACTGTGTGATTAAAGATACATAATTTTCTTCTACAGAGGTCAACTGTCGGACTGCCGTCACAAAAGGCTACATCGCAGATCTTCTGAAGGTGTACGAAGACTGGCACAACAATGACACCAACCTTAAAAACATTCCTATCCGCAGAGCCCTACTGCATTGCCTGCGCCGTGCCGCCAACTCAGCTGTGGGCAGAGACGCCATGGTCGCCAAAGGTGGCATTAGTCTTCTCTTCCAGACCACTCAGGTGATATTTCAGCCCACTATTTGGTCTCAAAGTCCTTGTTACATCTCATATTATGATATTTTTGTGTGGTTGAACTTTTTTAGGTTTTTTACTACCTTCCGTAATTACATTTCTCTGTTCGTAATGCTTTAATCATTTGCCTTTAAATCACACAGATTTTTATCGACCTTGCTAAGTAAACCAGCCCCAGTTGTTACCAGATGCTCTAACTGTCTGTTAATGTGCTGTAAAGAAGCAAATTTTTGCTTTTGCTGCATATTTTTTTCAGAGGAAAAGTAGCGCCTTGAAGTATTTCTAACTGATTACGTTTTGTCTGAAGACCTGCTTGACCATGAAAGGCCTTGAATCTCTGGTGGAACCGGCGATCCAGCTGATGAGAAAGTGCAATCCCAAAGTCCCTCTTCCACTGACCTCAGATAAGAGTGCCTACAGCTTTCCTCTTCCTGGGAGGCCTGTCGATGACTGGGATGCTGATTTAGGACTTTACGGTAAAGTTTATGTTCCCTGGGTTTTTAAGCCAGCTTCTTTATTACACTGCCAAACACCCAGCAGTTACTATTATTCTCCTCGCACAGTCTGTCCGTTAGGGACACAGAGTCTGTCCCACTAGAGATATTTAGCCTTTACACACTGCCTTTGGCTGTTAGTGCCAGATGAAGTCCTTATCGGCCAGGCCAAATTTGCCCCTGTTATCACATAGGCGCTGGGCATTTAATGAGTCTAGAAAATTCTATCAGTGTCAACACAATATATCCCATTTTTCATCTAGTAGACTTCAATAGTAGGAGTAATATAATGTAGAGTATGTGAGTTGGGAAACTTTGAAAGTGTTTATATCCGTACCTCTCATTGGTTCCTTCCAAGCAACACAGTTTTTCATAACTTGCGTACAGTTTTCAACAAATATGTAAACCAGACAAAAAACAAAAACAAAAGACTGAACAATGTTTATTTAAATTGAATTGAATTTAAAACTGACTTAAATTTGACACTTCACAGATACTGAGCCACTTCATTTTCCCTGTCCAATTAATTTTTTACCATATACCATAAGTCACAACTAATTATAAGGGTGTGTTCACACTTGGCATGTTTTGTTAAATTAAAATGAATGTAACGATTAAACGATTGCTCTGTTTGTGCGGTCCATTTGAATAAGTGTGAACACTGCCATCCAAACCCTGGCGCTCACCAAACAAGCGGACAGAGGCCGCTGAAAGATGGGTCTCGGTCCGCTTCCAAACGAACTCTGGTGCGGTTCGAATGAAATATGAACGTAACATGGACCAAAGGAATGTAAACGAACCAAAAACAGGAAGATGAGACCCTAAAAAGGACAGAATGCTCAAGTATACTTGTTTTTTCTCGTCATAGTCGCGATGTTGCCCATCACAGTTCGGTACAGGCATCAGAAATGCATCTCCTCGCAGCAGATCTTCATTTGTGTGTGTGACAGAGGAATTCCTGCTGCTGTTTTGAGTCCTTTTACACATTTTATAAGCTCTTCACAAGTTATCAGGTGGTCAAAATACCATCATATGTAGGCTACGCACATACAAGAAGCGCATTTATCCCAGCACACAGTATTGTTTTGAATGTTCTGTCTCAAAATTAGGTTGCCTTTAGGTTCAGTATCTTTAGGTTCAGTGTTAAAAATGCCAGTCTGAACGCGGACCAGGACCAAATGTTTTTTGTTTGTTTTTTGGTCCGGACCAAACGAACCAAACAAACCGAACTACAAGTGTGAACACACCCTAAGTCGCACGGTCAAAATTGCATTGTTGAGATAAAAAAAAAAAAAACACTGATAAGTTGCATCGGTATATACATTTTATTATTACATTCAGAAATTATGTAAAATACATAATTAATTAGTACAATAAATTAGTGCTGACAAATCGATTAATCACGATTAATCACATCCAAAATAAAAGTTTGTTTACATAATATATGTGTGTGTACTGTGTATAATTATTATGTATATATAAATACACACTAATTTATGTATATAGCCTCTTTTTCCTATTTGTAGTGGAGATGAGTGGTACCCAGTGGGGTCTTCTGCTGTTGTAGCCCATCCGCCTCAAGGTTGTGCGTGTTGTGGCTTCACAAATGCTTTGCTGCATACCTCGGTTGTAACGAGTGGTTATTTCAGTCAAAGTTGCTCTTCTATCAGCTTGAATCAGTCGGCCCATTCTCCTCTGACCTCTAGCATCAACAAGGCATTTTCGCCCACAGGACTGCCGCATACTGGATGTTTTTCCCTTTTCACACCATTCTTTGTAAACTCTAGAAATGGTTGTGCGTGAAAATCCCAGTAACTGAGCAGATTGTGAAATACTCAGAACGGCCCGTCTGGCACCAACAACCATGCCACGCTCAAAATTGCTTAAATCACCTTTCTTTCCCATTCTGACATTCAGTTTGGAGTTCAGGAGATTGTCTTGACCAGGACCACACCCCTAAATGCATTGAAGCAACTGCCATGTGATTGGTTGATTAGATAATTGCATTAATGAGAAATTGAACAGGTGTTCCTAATAATCCTTTAGGTGAGTGTACATAATAATTCTACACAGTACACACATATATTATGTAAACACAAACTTTTATTTTTGGATGCGATTAATCGCGATTAATCAATTTGACAGCACTACAATAAATAAAACGAAACATTTACAAACATTATAAACGCTAATAAATCCTTTAAATTTAATGGTATTCAGAACAGAACAAGAAGGAAAAATATGAAACAAAGTGTTAAACAGACATAAATGATTATGGAAATCATTATAAACAACATTATAAACTAATTTATTTAAAGCACAGCTACTGGGTGTGGGAAATGCATGCTTGTTTACTTATTTAGCACAAATCCAAATGTGTGCTAATACAATAGTTATACAATTATTAAATTATTATTAATATTATTATTGTATTACTTATAAATATATAATAATAATTTATAAAGCTATTAATTCATAAAATTTCATAGCCATACAAGCTCCCTGAAACAGTGCAAGTTGTGATCATTCAGACCTTCGCTGTGAAGACTGGACCTTGTGAAAGCAGGCAACGTGAGGAATCCAGATTTTGACTAAGATGCATTTTTCTAACTCTCTTATGCTGTACGGCAGTATTGATAAATTAATTACAGTGCAACCCTCTTTTGGCAGACGTGTTTCTTTTTGACTAGGTCATGTTATGCAAATGTTCTCTTTGAACAAGGTCAGAACCTGAGCAGCCTTAAACAGAGTGAAGGAAAACAAGAAACGGAAGATATGCTTGGCCAGAGACCAGCAGATTGCTCTTCGCTGACCCACAATACTCTATACACACTTGTTTTGCAGGGAGCTCTGAGGTGGTTGCCCAGGCAACCCTGCCCAATGACACCGTGGGTGCTCGACTGACTACAGCATAGTGAAGCGCGTTAGTGTGCAAGATTTTATATATGTACGTAACACACATCTCCACCACATGTATTAATGCGCTAATACTCCTTTTCTCTGCCCGAGAGTCTGGACTATTGTTGTTCAGCTACACACACTTTTCATACATATAACACCTTATAGATCCAGACACCTCGCAAGAGTTTTCCTGCTTGGCCATTCTCACTAATGAGTTTCCCATTGCTTTTATCTTGAGCAAGGGAGCCGGAGAGCTGGGAAGGCCGATATCAGGCCGAACTAAATGATTATCTGTTTATCGTAATGAATAGTGCGGTTGACTTTTTATACCCACTGGGATGATACGTGTTGATGCCCCTATCTGGTTTGAGATAATGCTGCAACCCACCCTGCTTACTAATCGAGGAGTTTCTGCAGGTTTTTCCACACTGTTTACATGCTAACCGCTAACGTTAGCATCTTTGCTGACGACAAGCACTTCTAAATGGAAAGATACATGTGTGGCATGAGCGACCCATAACGCTGAACCTATTTGCTGTTCAATCTGGCCAGGCAGATAAGATGATGTTCACCTCCGAGACGACTGGACTGTAGCTGTAGTACTTCCTTGTTACCCTATTTTCGTCTGTCTTATTAGCTTTTAGCTGTGAAAATCACAGAAAAACACCCTTAGGTGATGTAAGAGATTACGACAGTGGTTTAGTGTCATTAATCTATTTATATACCTGTTTAAAACCCTGTTGAAAAAAAAAATCTTAAACCAGCCTAGCCTAAGGTGGTTTGTTGGTCTTAGCTGGCCATCAAGCTTATCAGGCTAGCCTATTTTGATGGTTTTAGAGGGGTTTGGGGAGCTTGATGACCAGCTAAATACAAAGTTATAGCAAAGCTAAGCCAAGACTTTTTTAACACTCAATTTTTAACACTGTTCTATTACTTTGCAAGACCTTAACGCGATTTTGACATTTTAGCAATGCTGCCATTAACATTATTAGCTCTCATAAACTGGGTTATATTAATTCACAACCTCCCTCTAAAATATATGACTCGTCATAATTTATCACACGGTCAATTTACTCTTCATCCACACCAAATAAAATACCTTGAACACACTTTTTTTTTTATGTAACCAGTCATTTGGTTTAGCAGAGGTTGTAATAAAATTATAGTGATTTTAGTGTTATGTTTTGATTTGCTGTCATTACATCAGATGAAAGCCCGTGAAGCGAACTCAGAAGAGGCATGACTACATTTATTTCTATTTCAATTTATCTCTAGAAGTTATTTAAAAGATCTCTGTGTGTATGTATGCATGCATGCATGAATGTATATGGTTACACTTTGTTACACTGTAATTATACATTTAAGTACTGAATAATAATAAGTAACAACATGTACTTGCTATAGGGTTAGGATTAGGGATAGGTTTGGTTTAGGGTTAGTTGCATGTAATTATGCATAATTTATAGTTATTACTATAGTAACTACATGTAACATATGTAACAATTCCATTGTAAAATAAGGTGTTACCATATATATATATATATATAAGAAATATTTGCATGTATATACTGTATATATATTTATATTTATATATAAATTTATATATAAATATAATTTTTTTTTCTTAAATATATACATGCATGTGTGTGTATTAATTATACACAGCACACACACATATATTATGTAAACACAAACTTTTATTTTGGATGTTCATTTGACAGCACTAATATATATAAATGGGTGTGTGTATATGTATATGTGGGTTTGTGTGTATATATGTGGTGTGCGTGTATGTATAGCCCTATTCAGACGGGATTAGTTTTACAAGGGTAGATGTAGTAAAGTAATTTTACCACAGAACGTCTGTAATTTTAAAGGCCAATTCGCACGGGATAAGAAATCTCAGTAAAACTAGCAGAAGTGGGATTAACGCTCCGCCGTCACCTCCCTGTCGTCATGTGCATATTAAGTTGCTTCCTGATATCACGTGCGCAAACACATTTAATCTATATATAACCTATATATATATATATATATGTAACAGTTAGGAACGATTTATTAATGAATTTAATTAAATTCTGTTGGTAATAGTCACTTACCTAAAGCTAAAAGAAGTTTCGTGCCTCTGACAAGTGCTTTCGACCTTTTTTTTCTTTTCTGAATGGTAAGCAGAAAACACTTGAGGTTTGCCACAGACTTGTCCCACCGCCTAGAACGCAACTGAATACTTTTTCAAGCGCCTCCATATTTGAAAAACCGCTGAAAACTACTTTTAAACAGAAATTACAGAATATTTACATACATATTTACAGCGGGTCTGTTCGCACAGGATCAGTATTATCTGAGGTAATTTTTCCGGACCTTTTTACAGAAGGTAAAAGTCGCCGTAATCTTTACTGACATTGTCCGTAATGATTACTGAGATGGCACATTCATACGGGACTAAAATCACTGAGAAGCTCTTGTAATAATTACTTTTCCCCACCTCCCCATGTTAAACTAATCCCGTCCGAATTGGGTTTATGTGTGTAAATGTATATCACACACACATATATATATATATATATATATATTGTGTTTTTATATATATCAACCGAATTATGCTTCGAAACACTTCTTGTTTGATTATTGTCTGTCCTCTCTGGTATAGCACAACATACTCCACCAGAGTGTGTGGCAGATGTCTTTTATGTGATCGTATCAGAGGCAGAAAGAGCTAATGTTTGAGGACTCTGGGCAGGTCCTGTTTGATCCTACAGATGAACTGCCATATTTTGCTCATCTTGACATTTACACCTTAGTCTAACGTGTTGCTTATCTTTCTTCCTTATTGAAAGATGGCAGTTTAGAAGATGACAGTGACGAAGACACGGAGAACGAGGAGCCAGACAACAGGGACTACGTGAGTGTTTTGAGATTTGCTCTCGAGGAAGACGTGAGCAGCACCTTCAACACATGCACGCACACATCGCGGTCTGTGCGATCCTGCGTCGTAATTTTGACAGAGCGAACGATGTGCGGTAAATTCCACTGATTCATTCTCCCTCTTAAAATGCGATTGAAGAGCAGGTTCTGCGTTTGACAGGAGCCTGACACAAGCGGCTTCCTGTTCTCACATAACTTCAATAATAGGGCCCCTGATTCAGCCATAAATCAATGACTTCACAATCCTGTCCCTGCTGAGACGGCACCACCAAACCAAAGTGCTTTCATCCTCTTCTGCCCTACACGCTTCAAATACTGTTAATGCATTTCTTTATTTCAATGTCTGCGCTTCATCCTCTTGCCATTACTAAGATGCCGCATGGTGCTCTGTAGCGTGAATTCATGCTCTAAGAATTAGTTATGGACATTTACAGTGAAATATTACCTATGTTGGTTAGCTGTGAACCTTTATAAGCCCTCTTATATATATATTTTTAAATATTAGTTTTATTTGGAGCTGATCCAAAGTTTCTACTGTTTGACAGTAACTGAAGAATTTGCATAAAAACTTTGTTTTGTGAGACACCCTCCAAAGATGCTACTTTTCTAGTATTCTGTGTCAAAAAATGGCAGTATTTGAGTCTTGATAAAAAAAATCAGAGATTAATAAATCAAATAAAACCTGATATTATTCTGATATTTTAAGGCAATTTTCTGTAATTGTAATGTGGTGTAATTTGTGAATCTGCAGCAGATAAATGCCATGCAAAATAAATAAATTAGTAAATAAAATATAATCTTAATTTTAACCTTTAAATTAAAAATTTTAGATTTTCTTTGAGCCAAAATAATTTAATACTCTGTCTGTGATTATAATCCAGATATATTACTTTAAAGTAATTAGGTTTAGAACATTGCCACATATTTAAATTGTTAAACTGTATCCACTTAATTATTATTAATAATTATTTTTCTCTTCCAATTTGTCCTTATAATGCAAATAACATAAGAATGTTAAGGGGCTTTGAGGGGTCAATTATTATTATCTTTTTTTTTTTATATCTTTTTTTTTTTTATAAAATGTGAGCATCATGGGTGTATTTGTGTTGCAGTTGGGCTTAAATGCTACACATGTACCTACTCCGGACGTTTGCGATTATAAAAGAGTAATTTAAATTTATGTCAAAACTAGTGCTATCAATCAATTAAAAAATTAACTAATTAATCGCACATTTTTCCGTAATTAATCGGGATTAATCTCACCTTAACATTAATTTTTTTTAAAGATTGTAATAATTTCACATTTAATCTCCAAATGAATGTAGACCGTAGCAGACAGTAGCCTATTTTTTTAATATTTGTTTCATTGCATATTTTTATGAAAGAAGGCCAGTATCACAATGATGTCTCTATGAAATAATTTTTTTTCTCAATTTTTGTGTCACACAGACAAGAGATTCACAGACGCGCACCAGTACCGCACTGCGTTCTCTTTTGTGTCTTATCGTGCTTGAATGGTTTAAAAGCATTTGCATGAATACGAGCATGATCATATAATGTAACGCTAGCCAAAGGATGACAGGATAAAACGGATACTGCGTTAATCGCGTTAAATATTTTAATGCTTTAAACTGAAAAAATTATTTGCATGCGTTAATTTTGACACCACTAGTCAAAATATAATGTAAGTGTTTAGATGATAGATTGATCTTCGATTTAATACTCACTTCGTTGGAAAGATATTCAGATATCTATAAAAACCATGTAAAACTTTTTCCACGGGGGGGCTTAATAGCGTCACTTTACCCTAGTGGCACAAAAAAGAACTGCAAAAATTGCCTTTTCCATATGTAAGTGTGAGATTGACATTTACACCACAGCTGGAGGGGTGACCACTTACATGTGCCTCACCTGGCAAATGAGGTGTGTAATTGTTGTTTGTCTGCTGCTAGGCCCACTTGCCATAGAGATAGACAGAGTGAAGGTCATAGGTCAGAGCCTGCTGCATTCTACTGGCTGGAGCTTGTCACATGGCCTCTGGTCCTCACATGCAGTGACAGGGGAAGATATATGTTTCAGTCTGCAGTCAAGCTTATGAGTGAACAGCGTTTTTAGCTCTGTGTTTCTCCATGGCAGGAAGATGACCTGGAAACGGATGTGAACAAGCTGCGTCCCCGACCAGAGCCTGACAGACCCCTGGAGCAGCTGGGCCAATATATGCGCCTCTGCCCTGAGCTGCACCATGACTTCCAGGTGAACGCCTTTGCCCTCTGATGCAGTAAACCAAAAGCATTGTACCTCCATACCTACATCAGCACTGTATTTAACAAAAGATTCTTCAAAAAAGACTTCATGTTCAATATAAGTTTAAACAACAGCATTTGTGACATAATGTTGATTACATTAAAAAAAGGTTCCAAAAGAGGCTTTTTAAAATTATTCCATAGAAGAACCATTTTTTCTTCCCCAAAGAAAGTGAACAGTTCTTAAAAGAACCATTTTTTTCTTAGTGTGAAGAACAGTTAAAAAACATAAAGAACCTTTTATCACTATAAAGAACAATGGAAGGTTTCCATGGACGATTAAGGTTCTTCATGGAACCATTGATTCCAATAACCATAAAAAATAAGGTCAACTCGTCCCTCGTTTTCTTTAAAAAAAAATCGAGGTTACAGTTGAGACATTTACAACGGAAGTGAATAAGTGAAATTAAAAGCACAAATGTGAAGCTTTTAATTTCATAAAAGCAGTTACAATAGATATTCTGTTAAAATCTGTGTATTATTTGAGCTGTAAAGCTGTTTAAATCATATTGTTATGGTGACAGAGTTATAGAATTGGGTATAACTTTAGATAGAAAGGGTTACTGAGTGATTTTTTTCACACTATAATCATGCTAACATGCATATTCTTGACATCTTGGGGCTATACTATTGAAACAGTGAGTATTTTGTTATTCACAAATTGGCCCCATTCACTTCCATGTCTGAGTGTAACCCAGATTTTTACACATTTAAAAAGAAAAAAAAGTGAAATTTGATGAATTTTTGTGCTAATCAATTATACACTATAACATCGATTGAGTGTAACTTACAGTATATAGAACCCAGAATGTTTGTTTTAAAGGGATAGTTCACCCAAAAATCAAAATTACCCCATGATTTACTCACCCTCAAGCCGAGTTATATTAAAAAAATGTCCTGGCTCTTCCAAGCTTTATAATGGCAGTGAATGGCAACCTAAAATTTGAAGACCAAAAAAGTGCATCCCATCCATTATAAAAGTAATCCACATGTCTCCGGGGGGTTAATAAAGGGTTTTTGTAAGATATATCCATATTTAACACATTATAAAGTAAAATGTCTAGCTTCCGGCTGACCGCCTTCTGTATTGAGCTTACAGAAAAAGCGCAACTGGTGCGACGATGACGCTGGACGTAGCCCAAGCATTTTGAACTGCGAGAGGCGCTACATATTCGTAGTAAGTTGGTGGTCCGCTGGAAGCTATATATTTTACTTTATAACGTGTTAAATATGGATATTTTTCTTACAAAAACCCATCGATTCACTTCAGAAGGCCTTTATTAACCCCCCGGAGCCGTGTGGATTACTTTTATAATGGATGGATACACTTTTTTGGTCTTCAAATTTTGGGCTGCCATTTACTGCCATTATAAAGCTTGGATTAGCCAGAACATTTTTTTAATATAACTCCGATTGTATTCGTCTGAAAGAAGAATGTCATATACAACTAGGATGGCTTGAGGGTGAGTAAATTATGGGATAATTTTCATTTTTGGGTGAACTATCCCTTTAATGCATAACTTCAAGATGATGACAACATGAAATGGCATTCATTTTTCTTTAGAATAACGTGCCTGATAATTCATGCACAAAAAGACCAGGAACGTGCATTAAGAATGTAAATGGGGTGAAATTTGATTTCATGTTCACTTTAATCCTCTCTCGAGAAATATTTCAAAGAGGTTTTTCGAAACCGTCAGCATCTCTGGGGTTTAGTTGTTGCAGCCAGGCGTGAAAGTTACGAGTGTACTGCTCTTAATGGTAGACACCCAGGATAAAGTTTATATGAAGTGTCTTTAAGTGCACTTGGGGTGAATATGGACCTTGTGTAGGAGCAGTAAGAGATTTTTGATGGGAGCAGGACGTGCTATAATACCTACTGCAACGGCACCACTATGCAGCTAAAGAGCACAACAGGGACACAGCTTGTACCGAAAATTACCTCATTATGCTTTAAAAAAATCCTTACAACGGCGGCATGTTTGCCTCACTCTTCATCTTAATAGAGTGATTTTGTTCCTGTTTTTGCTGACCTGAAGTGTTCTGGGGAAAAAATGAGGAACATCCTGTTGGCAGAACGTCCGCAGGAAATGATTCATCTGATCTCTCAGTAGTCACAATAATTATGTGGTAGCTTTTCGCTTATTAGTCAAAGAAAATGTGTGCATTTGTGTAAATATTTTTCAGTTATTTCAAATGTATTTTTTATATATGTTGTTTCAAATACACACCCCTGGGTCCAGAAGCCACAGAATACATGCTTCTATTTAGCATTTTTCTACTATAATATTTTTTTTTTAATAAAATATTTTATTATTATTCACTGCTATTAGGTTGTTATACTATTAATATTATTATTAATATATATATATATAAAAAATGTAAATGTAAATGTAAAATATTATCAAATAAAAATTTCAGTGATCCAGAAATAGTGTTTAATCTTAAATATTTCTTGTTCATTTACCTAAATTCAACATCTAACCTTTATTTTCAGGTTTAAATAATATTTTGAATAATTTAAGTGTGGACTTCTGGGCTTTTTGGAGTTTTTATTTTGAGTAAAACCAATCGATCATAAATCAATTTATGAAAAATCATAAATCACTATCAAACTGTCTTTATAGCTTGTTGCACAACCTCTGGTGATTTCACCCCTCTGCTATTAACCCTGCTGCGGGTCAGTCAACCGTAGGGCCATTGACAGAAATGAGTGATGACATTTCAAGTTCCATAATATGTTCAGTGTGACTCTTCATTTTAAATGTGTCACCACCCTTCACATCATGAGCGACTGGTATCGCTTTGATTGACGGCTGATCTCACAGCACAATAACACGCCTGCGGCTGTCTTGCAGAAATCCCTGCGTGGCTGCCTTTAGCATGCGGATGAGTTCAAACTAATAGAAATGTCAACACACCTCCGGTTCATCGACGTTCAACTCCCTTCTTATTCAGACGCTGCCACTATTTTAATTCAAATGATATAACATGATGTACTACGGCTGTTGAAAAGCTGCTTTTCCTTGGTTCATTTCCTCCCGCACGTATTGATGTTGTAATTCCTGGTCTCGAAGGGAAATTATGAGCTACTAATTCACTTTTTTGTTTCAATGTAAGATTTTTAAAATCAATTCTATCTGCAAATGCTAGACATAAAGGCCAAGAAGTTCTTAGAAACACACCTTGCTATGCTTCTTCCTCATAATGAAGTTATTAAAGGAGAAGTTTACCCAAATATGAAAATATGTCATTATTTACTCATCCCCACCATCTTAGATGTATTTGTCCCATTTATATGTGTGATTAATTTGATTTGTTTAATACTATGACTGTGTGAAAAAAAGATTATTGCTATTATTATTACTCACAATATAAAATTGAATAAATTCAAATTTTTCATCACCCAAAAAAAACAACAACTTGAAATTTATTTATTTATTTATTTATTTATTTATTTATGTATGTATTGCAAACTTGATCAAAACCATTTAAAACTGGGTTTTTGGACATTCATTTTAGTAGTGTATGAATTTGACACTATTTAACCACAACTTTTAAATTTCAGTTTGTGAATTCTCATTTATGCTTAAGGTATATATTAATTATATTATATTATATTATATGATTAATTATATTATATTTAGTGCTTTCAAATCGATTAATCGCGATTAATCGCATCCAAAAATAAAAGTTCATGTTTACATAATATATGTGTGTGTACTGTGTATAATTATTATGTATATATAAATACACACACATGCATGTATATATTTAAGAAAAAAAAATTATATTTATATATAATATAAATTATATAAATATACTGTATATATAGTATATACGTGCAACTATTTCTTAAATATATACATGAATGAGTGTGTATTTATATATACATAATAATTATACACAGTGCACACACGTATATTATGTAAACATGAACTTTTATTTTGAATGCGATTAATCGCGATTAATCGATTTGACAGCTCTAATTAAATTATATTATATTATATTAAATTATATTAATTATATTATAATATTATACAAATTAATTGTTTTTTTGGGGGGATTGTATATAATTGATTATAATATGATAATATTGATTATAATGTACAAATGTTCATTATACAATTTTCCATTGTTTTCTTCTGGTTTCAGCTCAGTAAATCAAACCCTGAAAGCATACTGTCCATCCTGGCCTCCCTTCTCTATGTGTCTTTGATGTATCTCTCCCATTATCATTAAATGCCACTGTGATCTGGAGACTCTGCGACTGGATTGGATGCAGGGTTGTAATCACATCGCTGCATTATGCATGCTGTGCAAAATACCAAGATGAAAAAAATTTACAGCAGGACATTCATGCCAATCAGTTCCCCGCTATTAATCTTGCATGACAACGATGCTCCACCTGTAATCTTCGGGCCAAAACAAAGGCCATGATTAAACGGGTTTAATTCATAGCGACACGCTAAGGTTCTGCAGACGAGAACGCAGGTAAAACTGCAGAGCTGTCAAAAATATTGCTGGCTAGATAAAGGGTTGAGATGTGAAACATAAGCACGGAGAGCGAGATTGGCACAGAGCTTGTGCTCTCAGAGGGAGGGTAACGGAAGGGTCTCTTCCCCCGAGGACTCGCCTCAGGATAACATGTTTCCCTTTGATATTCAACTCTTTGTGTGATACTGTACAGGACAGCCAGGAGTTGAAAATTAGATGTGCATTTCATTCAGCATGACACCAACATCCTAGTTTCTCTGCTGACTAAGCCCAAGACTCGACATGCATGAGTCTTTTTGTTTTGTATCTGACACAGTTCCTTAGTCAAGGCATGACAAGCATTACTGCACAATATTAAATAGTTTACTCTCAATATTTAGTTTAGTTAGAGAATTTAGTTAGAATTTTCTTTTCTGTTACGCTTCTGTTATACTGTATATATACTGTATCAACAGTTAAAGGCACAATATGTAAGATTTTTAGATTAAAATATCCAAAAAACACTAGAACAATGTTATATATTTTGTTGACCTCTGTACTTACATTATCCCAAACATTTCCAACAATGTTTAAATCCAGAGAAATAAGCAGTTTTAACCAGGACACGGATCGTGTCCTTGTGTCGCCTGTCAATGACGTCATATCCGCGCTACCCTTGATTTCCGTAGAAACCATGGAAACACCAAAGTCGCTTAAATATAATATGTATTTTATTAGACAGGTGAGCAACTGTTTGGATATACATTTATCGACAGAAAACTAATTGTTATACAACGCAAAACGGTTAGTCTTATTGCTTGAATTGCTTGCTTTCTTGATTCACCGCGAGTAAAGTTTTTACCACTTTAAGACAAAACTATTTTGTCAAGTGGCTAACATAGCATAATCAGAGAGAGCTTTCTGCATCATACAATTTATTTTAAAATTAATTGCATGTCATTTAGTCATCCTGTTTTTATTAATATAATATTGTAATATCGATCTAGATTACTGCAAAGTGCAACAAGTCTCTCATACCAGCCACTGAGCAAACGCACAGAGTAACGTTCTAACATAACTTTCAACACACTCAAATGTATTTAGTATGATTGTTTTAACCATGTAAAACAGCGTTGCGTTACCCCACATACACAACAATAAGAGCGAAAGCGGCCGACTGCAGCATAAGCATAATAAAAGCTCAGGTCGCTCCCAAGGGCTCTCGGCCCGTCCTGCTTCATACCACCGTAACGTTAATAAAACTTTAATGCATTCGCTCATTCATGAACATGATTTCTGCCCGAGTCCGTCAGATTCCTTTCCATCGGCTGTGGAGGTGAAGACGACAACTCCCATGATTCGACGCTCATTCACGGCGTCATCAAGCTACACCTTTTTTTTGAATAAGCGACCTCTAGTGGCGAAACTTACATACTGTGCCTTTAAGTTCCGAATTAAGTTTTTGATTTTTGAATGTTAATTTATGCTTATATTATATTATATATTGCATTTTTATTCTTGTTTTGCCCCCTGCAATAGCTTCATTGTAGCTGCTTTTTAGTTTTTATAGTTTTTTATAAGAATAGCTTAATTGTAGTTTGAGTACCTTATAGCTTGGAAAGCTACACTTTCCAAAATTTCCCCCAAGTCAGTGTGTATGTAACAACTCAAGTCAATTAATGATATTTGCAAACTTACTTAGCCACTAATATCCATTCTGAATTGAGTTTGACGTCTGCGGAAATCTTTCCCAAATGTGTCACGATTTCGCAATTTTTTTTGCTATTTTATGTGCTGATTTCAAAAACATCAGACATGAATAGGTTTTAATGGTTGGTAGATTGTATAATTGAATTGACCTCAAACTGATTTGTTCGTTCCCTATGCGAATTGAATTTCTGCTTTTTCCCTCTCACCCACTTGAACGAACAACCGAGTACAAGTTCCCATAGTCCCACTCCCAGAACTCATCAAAAGGGCCATTGTACTTGTCTGTATCAAGTTCATGATTAAAATAAATCTTTGAAAAACATCTCAGTGCTGCTACATTATTTTAGTGTTGTTATTTGTGGTTTCGAAAAACGAATATGACAAAGCAAGGCCCCCTGAGATGCAATATGCAGCCTCAAACCCGAGACGTTTTTATACAGCAAGGGTTCATTTATATTAATGCATCCTCGGCTATTGGTATTCATGGAAGTTGTGGCATCTTTGTGTTTACACATATTTTTAGGAGTGTGAGGAGGGGGAAAAAGTGAAATTTAAATGGAATGATATAGCAGAGGGTGCAGTACTAAAGTTTTGTATCTAACAAATTTACTTTGTTGGTATACAGTTTATGTGCACTGCGCCGAAGATCAGAGCAACTGATGGAACGTGGGACGCCGTTCGGAATCAAAGATCTTCCATAGGGAGGTGAACGCAGATGATGGAGGCTTTTATCGGCACAATGTCTGCTGAAATTTCCACCAGTCAGCACATCTTATCTATCATGTTTCTCAGACATTTCACGTTCACCTTTGGGATGAGCCAGAGAATTGGACCACAGGCCTTTTTTCCGCTAAATTTATGGAAATGTATGAGGCATGAGCTTAAATTGTTATTTGGTTGCTCTAAAAGCAGCTAGGGCCCTTGGCTATTTTGATACAGTTCATTTTATGCCTGTCAAAGACTGTAATTGGACGACCCTTTTTGCTGTCAGTATCACCCTTTTGAAGTCAATAGAAAGCTGGAAGTGATGTGCACCACTCTGGGCTGCATCCTCAAAACAATTCCTTATCCTTTTTTGGCTTTCCTCCCTCAATAGTCTCTCAAAAAATCCTTTTATTTCCTCCAGAGTTTATTTTGGGTTGTTATTCTGCGGTACTGCACGGAGTGGTTGGCGGTGCCGGGGGAAAACAGGATATCTTGTGGGTGATGTTTACTGTAATGTCTCTTTGTCTCCTTTTTTCTGTTTTCTCTTACACTTTTGATTCCAGAGGTGCTGATGTGGCCACAAGTATAAAGAGCTGACATCTGTGGATGCTCTTGATATTTTCCCTCATGGATATCAATATTAGCTTTGCAGCTTCTCTCTAACGTTTGGGCAATCATGTCTTCTAGGATTTGGACTCCAGCTCAGAGGTCGATGAAAGCTCAGATGATGAAAGCACTCTGGACGGGGACTTGAACAACAAGACGCCAAGTGACAAGGGAGACTTCCCGTCGCTCTCCGACCATGAAGAAAATCACCTCCAGACAAGAGACTTCCATAAACATTACCTCAGCTGCTCCAGGAAAGGCCAAGAAGGCCACTCCAGCATGGTGGACAGGCTTCTGGAGAAGTATGGGACTTGCATTCCCAACCATGATCCACGTCTGTACACTGCCACTGCAGCTAATACTAAGTCTGTTGCTGGATACTCCATCTTAGCCTTCCCTGACTTCTGGGGACACCTGCCTCCACAAGAGCAAGAGCCCATGGCTAAAAGACCACCACATGTGCAGAGGTGAGCAATTAAATCTTTCATTTTAATTATGTCCCAGACATATTTTGACTAAAGGAAAAGAGTTGATGAATTTTCAGACCACATTCTCAACTGGTTTCTCAAGTGGCGACCCAACAAGGTACCAAAATTGATTCCCGTGCAAAAGGAACAAAAGGTCTTGCATAGTAACAAGACGCACTGGCACAAAAATATGAAGAATTATTAATATTACTTTGGTTAAATAGGAAAATTCAACAGTTTTGTAGTGCCATCATGTTTAAAAAAACATGAAAAATCAAATATTTCGAGAATTCAAATGATAATAAAGTCAATGTTTCAAGAATACAACATTAAAGTAGTATTATTTTTTAAAAAAATGAAGGAAATAAAGAATACATTTGTAAAATGTACTGTGTATAAGATGTTTTAAGAAATAGTTTATATTTTAGTAATGTTGCCTTTTTCACCATCTTATTCTAAAAGTTATATATAAAAATTATTCTCATTTTAATTATGCCTTTCTTCAAAACAGTACCGGTCAGAAGTTTGGAAACATTACTATATTTAATGTTTTTGAAAGAAGTCTCTTTATTTGATTAAAAATACAGAAAAAAGCAGTCATTTATCGAAATATTATCACAATTTAAAATAATGGTTTTCTATTTTAATATACTTTAAAAATATAATTTATTTCTGTGATGCAAAGCTGAATTTTCATCAGCCATCACTCCAGTCTTCAGTGTCACATGATCCTTCGGAAATCATTCTAATATGCTGATTTATTATCAATGATTTATTATCAAGTGAGCCAGTGATTATACCTATGATACTTTTTTCATGATTCTTTGTTGAATAAAAAGCTAAAAAAGAACAGTGTTTATTTAAAATAGAAATCTTTTGTATATACACCACCATTCAAAATTTTGGGGTCACTGATTATTTTCTTTCTTTTTTTGAAAGAAATTAATATTTTTATTCAGCAAGAATGTGTTAAATTGATAAAAAGTGACAGTAAAGATTATATTGTTAGTAAAGATTTCTATTTTGAATAAATTATATTCTTTTTAACTTTTTAATCATCATTGAATCCTGAAAAAAGTATCACATATTTCAAAAAAATATTAAGCAGAACAACTTCTTCCAGCATTGATAATAAATCAGCATATTAGAATGATTTCTGAAGGATCATGTGACACTGAAGACTGGAGTAATGGCTGATGAAAATTCAGCTTTGCATCACAGAAATAAATGATATTTTAAAGTATATTAAAATAGAAAACCATTATTTTCTTCTTTCAAAAACATTAAAAATAGTAATTTCCAAACTTTTGACCGGTACTGTATAGTTCTAAACAAAGCTACAGCAGAACTGTTGTGTGTCTCTGAGTAACACACAGTGGTGTTTCATTACTGAATGAATTTGCGGCTTTTAACGAATCGAGTGAGCCAATAATAGAGTGGTGCAGGTATGACGTCACTTTGTAGGCCAACCAGCATCGCACTGGTTCCCTCGAGAAAAAATAGGATTTTATTTTTTTAACAAAATAGCTTTTGGAATATCACAAAAAATAAGCTCTGTGATCAACACAAGTTTATAATACTTGCACGTTTTGTCCATCAAGATAATTATGACAGATGAACACAACCTTTATTCATTTTGAAGCCTAAATGCAGTTGCCAGAAGTAAAAGGCTAAAGGTAGGCTATAAACCAACTACACCACGGTCCGGCGATTTCAACGTCATCATCACTAAGCTTCCCACAGCTCTTTCAGTTTTTATCTCAAAACATTTTCCCAGAACATTTGAGTTAGACTAGTTTATAAGAGCACAATTATGAGCATAATGAGGCTGAAAAAGCGGACCAAGTTTACCTGCTCGGCGTGATGGCGTTTAATCTCCTCCACAGCCTCTGTAGTCCCATTTAGCCACTTCTTAGCAACCGCCTTTTTCAAGACACGTAACAGCTTCAAAAAATCACGAGTGGGGTAATACTAGGGCTGGGCCTTGACACAAATTTTACAATTAGATTCGATTTCGATTCACAAGCTTGCAATTCGATTCGATTTAATATCGATTATTTTGGATATATATCAGGTACAATATATGGCAAATTTTCTCAAGGAAAACAAATCTCTTAACTAATGAGAGTCAAAATGCTCCTCTCTAGAGTTATTTATTCTAGCTGACTAATGAGTTTATGGACACTGGATGGTTTTTCTGAGGTAAATGTGACGTTACAAGCTGTTTTATTGACGTCTTTCCGCGGTTGAAACACTGATTGAGCGATTTCATGTGACATGATACGGATTTCGGTAAGTTGTACTCTATCTTTTAACATACTTTCAGATGCTCAATCATGTTTATTTCGCACTGTAACTGGTATTAAGGCGGAAGAGAAGATCAGTTCATGTGCGCTGCGCGCTGCCGCTTCTCTTGAGCTGAGCTGCGCCAGAGCGATCTCACGCCATAGCGCCAAAACGGTATTTATGTTTTTGAATTTCGTAATAAAATGGACGTAATTTGAAATCTGAGACTTTGTTTCATATCAGTAGTAACAAAGCACAAAGATTATTGCGATTTATTGGATGGGAGGCGCGCTACAATCAACTGAAAACAGGATGACTAATCGATTCTTGGGAATCGATATCGGTTTGTAAAAATGAGAATCGCTTAAAATCGAGAAATCGATATTTTTTACCCAGCCCTAGGTAAAACTGATATATTTTATGTTGTAAAATAAAACATGAAAGTGTCTTGAGCTTGTGTTCACCACAGACCTTATTTCAACCGTTTAACCAAAATCCCATTCAAAAAACCCATTGACTTCGGGAGGAGGGAACCAGAAGTGCTAAAATGCTAACTCGCTTCCACATTTTGGCCTATAAAGTGATGTCATACCTGCACCACTCTATACAGTGACCCATTCATAAAGGCGTTCACTTGCTTCGTTCCTGAACAAATCAGCCGTTTTGAATCGGTTGAATGAATGACTGAATGACTCACTCATTAAGACAGTGAATTGACATTACAGATAACAAAACATGCAAAGTGATTTCTATTATATGGTTGTTTTTTTGTATCTAGCAGTATTTTCCCCTGCTGTTTTTGACCCTATCAAACACATAGATTTTGCACAGCATTCTTCTTCTGATCAACTGTGAAAGTCTGTAAACAATCCTGATTCAACATCAAGGAGCTCTCCATTTACCCGTGATCACATTTAATATTCAATATTAAAAGATTTAAAGAGTCAGCCGCTTTGAGAGACGTATCTGGGGAATGCAGTAGAATTACTCTAGTGTTTTGTTTGCTCGTAAAAACTGTGCCATTACAGACTGCGAAAAGCATTCATGGAAAAACAACAAAAAGATGTTTGGTTCCATAAAGACGCTTTAAAAACAACTCCCTGAAGATGCCTTAATTTGTACTTGTATTTTTTGTCTTGGGTTTTTGCACAAATTCTGTTGCAGCTGTTTTTAACCTTATACGTTTGCATGTTAAGATTGTCTCATTTGTCGAAATCAGATCGCGTGGACACAATTTAAGGCCTATTCTCTATCATTACTTACACATTGCCATATGCAAATGCTTGTAAACATCGGCACTGAGTCATTAAACTCACTGTAAGTAGAAATGAAATCCATTAAAATATTTTCTCTCTGTGTTAAACTCTCTTGCCTTAAGTGAGTCTTTTGCTATCGGTGGCTGCTTTGCTCTACAGACACCCAAACTCTTTTCTACTGAAGAAAAGCACTTAAATCTATATCTAATTATGGTTGCCCCCTTCGGAAAACTTGTTTTTGCCGAAAACTTTCTTCAATGTGCAAGGGAGAGATTAAAGGGAATAGACATTTATTTCAGTCATTTCTGTAGTTTATTGTGTTTCCTCAAGAGTAAGATAAGTTTATATGGGTTCTATTGGTGTCATTTTAACTCATAAATAGTCACTTTTGGAGTTTTAAGAAGAAAGTGTCAGACAGCCAGTGACATTTTGAAAAAAGTTTTAATTCCACATATTGCTTCATACTCCATCATAAAACATTTGCAGTTGAATTTGACTTCCTAAAATGTTCTTTAAAAACTTTTAAAAAAACATATTAGACATGTTTGACATCATGTTGATAGTGGTTGCAGGAAATAGTGTTTTTTTTACCCTTTGTGATGGTCTACACTCAGAATTTAACATTAATGAAGGACAGAACGCTTGTTTATGTCTTATTGTTTTATAGTTCTTTCCATGAAGTAAACATTTTGATGAGAGCTCTCCCAGTTTATTGGCGGCCACGGCGGACTGTTAACTTTGTTTTTGCTCATTCATTCAACCCCATTATCATCTGAAATTTGCTCTCGGGAGTCGGGATTGAAAAATCCACACAGATTCTCGCGCATTTTGCTTATTCGCATCGGGAGAAAGGCCTTATTATTATTGTTTATCTGCGACAAAGAAATAATGCACACAAACAACCATGAAAATTAGCCAATTAGCATAATACAGTGCAAAAAGATGAGGCATCATAGATTTGATTTGGAAATGGCATCATCCAAACCGAATAGAGAACAACCCCACCAATTATCACTGCTTTAGGCAGACTTCTGCATACAGTATTATTTCGCCTGGCCCCTTGATACGTGTCATTTGTTAAAGTAATATGTAATGATACGACTGTCACACCCTTTGTTATGCTGTGTGTACAGTGTTTACTGCGAGAGCTCCCTCTGCAGATGAGACAATTATACTAAATAACAATAACACTAATAAAGCTAACTACTACAGATAAACCTTAAATGTATAGTTCACCCAAAGATGAAAATTCTGTCATCATTTACTCACTCACTATCTTTTGTGTATCACATACAGTATAATTAATATGAATGAAGATTGAGGTTGTCAAGCTCCAACATGACAAAACAGCACCATAATGGTAGTCAAAATGACACACACCCTGTATTTTAAAATCATAAAATAAGTTTGGGTGAAAATGTAAAGGGATAGTTCATCCAAAAATGTCCCATATCCCATGATTTACTCACCCTCAATGGCAGCCCAAAATTTGAAGCCCAAAAAAATGCATCCATCCATTATAAAAGTAATCCACACGGCTCCAGGAGGTTAATAAAGGCCTTATGAAGTGAATCGATGGGTTTGTGTAAGAAAATATCCATATTTAAAACTTTATAAAGTAAAATATCTAGCTTTCTAATTTTGGGCTGCCATTCACTGCCATTATAATGCTTGGAAGAGCCAGGACATTTTTTAATATAACTCTAATTGTATTCGTCTGAAAGAAGAATGTCATATACACCTGGGATGGCTTGAGGGTGAGTAAATCATGGGCTAATTTTAATTTTTGGATGAACTATCCCTTTAAGTCGTTATTCACCAATAATCTTCCAATAAGTTGAATTTGTGAACTGGATCAACTAGATTCATGAATCAATCGTTCAGGCCATTCTTGTGAATTGAATGAATTGAAAGAATTGAATCCAAACGGTGATTAATTCACAAATAAGATAATATAGGATGATATTATATTATAATACAGCAATATAGCACGTAAGTCATATGGACCACTTTTATTTAACTTTTTATGTAATTTAACAAAATGTATGTACGTATATATCAGGGGCGTGCAGTCCATTTAAGCTGAGAATGCTCTGCATACCTAAGCCATTCGTGGACTCGCTAATTAAAGGCACAATATGTAAGATTTTTGGATTAAAATATCCAAAAACCACCAGAACAATGTTATATATTTTGTTGACTTGTGTACTTGCATTATCCCAAATGTTTCCAAGAATGTTTAAATCCAGAGAAATAGGCTTTTTTAACCACACGGACCGTGTCCGTCGCCTATCAGTATCATACCCGCGTTACCCGGGTATTTACACGCTTTAATATATTATGTCTTATTAGACATTTATTGAAAGAAAACGAATCATTGTTATATAGCTCAACACAGTTAGTCTTATTGTTTAAATCTCTTTTCCTTGATTTACCGCAAGTATCATGTTTTACCATGCCTAACATTGATCTAGCTTCCTGTAGTGTGCAACAAGTGTCTCATAGTAGCCGCCAAGCAAACGCACAGACTAGCATTATAACTTCAACACACTCAAATAATGTATGTAATATGATAAAACAGCGCTGCGTTACCCCACATACACATGAGCGGAAAAAACGGAAGCAGTCGTCTGCGGCATAATAAAAGCTCCACTGCTCTCGAACAGTGTGTCGCACTTGTCTCTTATTAGCAATCGCTCCAGCGAATTTTATTTATATATATATACACTCACCTAAAGGATTATTAGGAACACCATACTAATACTGTGTTTGACCCCCTTTCGCCTTCAGAACTGCCTTAATTCTACGTGGCATTGATTCAACAAGGTGCTGAAAGCATTCTTTAGAAATGTTGGCCCATATTGATAGGATAGCATCTTGCAGTTGATGGAGATTTGTGGGATGCACATCCAGGGCACGAAGCTCCCGTTCCACCACATCCCAAAGATGCTCTATTGGGTTGAGATCTGGTGACTGTGGGGGCCATTTTAGTACAGTGAACTCATTGTCATGTTCAAGAAACCAATTTGAAATGATTCGAGCTTTGTGACATGGTGCATTATCCTGCTGGAAGTAGCCATCAGAGGATGGGTACATGGTGGTCATAAAGGGATGGACATGGTCAGAAACAATGCTCAGGTAGGCCGTGGCATTTAAACGATGCCCAATTGGCACTAAGGGGCCTAAAGTATGCCAAGAAAACATCCCCCACACCATTACACCACCACCACCAGCCTGCACAGTGGTAACAAGGCATGATGGATCCATGTTCTCATTCTGTTTA
Source organism: Coreius guichenoti (assembly GCA_039654105.1). Taxonomy (NCBI): domain Eukaryota; kingdom Metazoa; phylum Chordata; class Actinopteri; order Cypriniformes; family Gobionidae; genus Coreius; species Coreius guichenoti. Next base: position 11,091,044 of record CM077191.1, read on the forward strand.
CGCCAAATTCTGACTCTACCATCTGAATGTCTCAACAGAAATCGAGACTCATCAGACCAGGCAACATTTTTCCAGTCTTCAACTGTCCAATTTTGGTGAGCTTGTGCAAATTGTTGCCTCTTTTTCCTATTTGTAGTGGAGATGAGTGGTACCCGGTGGGGTCTTCTGCTGTTGTAGCCCATCCGCCTGCGTGTTGTGGCTTCACAAATGCTTTGCTGCATACCTCGGTTGTAACGAGTGGTTATTTCAGTCAAAGTTGCTCTTCTATCAGCTTGAATCAGTCGGCCCATTCTCCTCTGACCTCTAGCATCAAGAAGGCATTTTCGCCCACAGGACTGCCGCATACTGGATGTTTTTCCCTTTTCACACCATTCTTTGTAAACTCTAGAAATGGTTGTGCGTGAAAATCCCAGTAACTGAGCAGATTGTGAAATACTCAGACCGGCCCGTCTGGCACCAACAACCATGCCACGCTCAAAATTGCTTAAATCACCTTTCTTTCCCATTCTGACATTCAGTTTGGAGTTCAGGAGATTGTCTTGACCAGGACCACACCCCTAAATGCATTGAAGCAACTGCCATGTGATTGGTTGATTAGATAATTGCATTAATGAGAAATTGAACAGGTGTTCCTAATAATCCTTTAGGTGAGTGTATATATAATCACATGAAATTAAAAAAAAAACATTACTTAATTTATATACGTTATTAGTTCTACTCTTGGAAATGAAAGCCTTCATTCACTGGTTTCAAATCTTTTTTTTTTTTTTTCAGGAAGAAAGTTTTCGAAGACATCCAGCGTCACATCTGTCCAGAGGACATCATCAACAAGGTTGTTTTTGACATAGACGATCTCAGGTAACACACTTCTATTTTTTCTGATAAAGCATTTTCATTAGATCCTCACATCAGTGGCATGGGAACCATCTAGATAGTACACTGATAAATTAGTTGATAAATCCATTAAGTGCCTTTGATGGACTTTTCACGGGCACACACTGAATTGGTGGCAACCTGAATGATATTCAGTGCTACATTCAAGATTTTTTTTTTTTTTTTTTTAAAAGCTCTATAATTAAAACAATTACAATAGAGATTTGAAATACATTTCTAGGTGCAGTCTTTTGCGATTGGATTTTAATCGTATAGTTCCTCACCTTGTGTGTGTTTATCCAGTCAGGCTTGGTTTGACGTGACTGTCTGTGTCAGGGGCATTCTGGGTGATAAACCCTTGAATGGACAGTGTCTCTCTGCCCGCTCAGATGCTGATGGACAGCTTGTCGTTTGTAGCTGCTGTTTACCGTCATGTAGTTTGAGGGTTGCAGCAGGTTAGCAATAAAGAACAGTGTTGTGTTATCAGAGCCGTGTGCCTCCATCATGTGGACAGTGTTCTGCTGTGATTTTCCCTGTCATTTGAAGCGTGACTGGAATTTATTGACGCAAACGGTATAGAATGAATGATTTAGCAAGAATCAGGTTAGTGTGAATCAATATCTGGGACAAGTATGGTCATAATTCACTTGTTTGTTAGGCTAATGTGACAGTATGGTGGAGTGTAACATGCTCAATCAGCACAGCTGTCCAAAAATGTTTCTCTCTTTCTTTCATCTTTCTTCTCTTTTCCAATTAATCTAATTTGTCCTTTCTTTCTCTTTCTTCCTCCTTTGCGCCTTTCCTTTCCTTTCCTTTCCTTTCCTTTCCTTTCCTTTCCTTTCCTTTCCTTTCCTTTCCTTTCCTTTCCTATTCTTCAACCTATTATTTCTTTCCTTTTCTCTATTCTTTCTTCTTCTTCCTTCCATTGTCTTTCTTTGTTTTCCTTCCCTTCTACTTTAATTCTGTCATTACTTCCTGTCTTTATATTTTTTCTCTGTTCCTCCTTCCTTTCTTCTTTACTTTCATCCTCTTTCCCTCCTTCCTTCCTTGCTGTTTTGCTGTCTGTCTTTGTTTTCCTTCCTTCCTTCCTTCCTTCCTTCCTTCCTTCCTTCCTTCCTTCCTTCCTTCCTTCCTTCCTTCCTTTCTTCCTTCCTTCCGGTCTTTGTTTTTTCCTTACTTCATATGTTCTGTTCGGTTCCTGTCTTTTTCTTTTCCTTCCTTCCTTCCTGTATTGCTTTTTTGGTTCCTTTATTTTTTTTTCTATCCTTCCTTCCTTCCTTCCTTCCGGTCTTTGTTTTTTCCTTACTTCATATGTTCTGTTCGGTTCCTGTCTTTTTCTTTTCCTTCCTTCCTTCCTGTATTGCTTTTTTGGTTCCTTTATTTTTTTTTCTATCCTTCCTTCCTTCCAACATTTCTTGTTTTCTTTGTTCCTTCCTTCATTCTGTCATCCCTTCTTGTTTTTATCTTTTCCTGCCTTTCTTCCTACATCCTTCTCTCTTTCCTTCCTGTATTTCTTTTTTGCTCCCTTTCTTGTTTTCCTTCCTTCCTTCATTCATATCTTTCTTCCCTGTCTTTCTCTTTTCCTCATTCCCTTTCCTTCCTGTCTTTCTTTTTTCTTTCCTTCCTACATTCATTCTATTCTCCATTCCTGTCTTCCTCCTTTCCTTCCTCCCTCTCTTTCTTCTTTTCTTTCTTTCTTTCTTTCTTTCTTTCTTTCTTTCTTTCTTTCTTTCTTTCTTTCTTCAGTCCACAGTGTTCCACCGATATGTGTCCCAGTTCCCTTCGATTCTTCTCCAAATTTGAGAGTGGGAACCTGCGAAAAGCCATTCAAGTCCGCAGGTGAGACTGCATTACAATACAGTGCACGTACACAAGCACACAGACGTGCAAATATGTACTGCAGACAGCACGGCGAGTGCCCTTGGGCCTCATTTGTAGTGCATTCGCAATCATACTCTCTCTCTCTCTCTCTCTCTCTCTCTCTGTCTCTCATTCTTATGTTTCCACTCTTTCAGCAAGCTTGTCTCGTCAACGCATGCAAGATCAAATCAAAGACGCTGTCTACAGAGCAGTTCCGACGCGCTTAAATAAAAGAGCCGACGTTATATTTTTCCAAATGAAATGTGGTGGCGTAACAACAGATAAGGGATGGAGGGAGAGATTTCTCTCTGTCGTTTACCAACACATTTCTCAGTCTCTCTCTCTCATTATGTATCTCCTATTCTCTCTTATGCCCACTTTGTCTGATTTTCTCCTGTCTGTCTCTCTTTTGCACTCTCTTAGTCATGAATATGATTTGATTCTCAATGCTGATGTCAACTCCTCTGCACATTGTCAGTGGTTCTATTTTGAAGTCAGCGGCATGGTGGCCGGCGTGCCTTATCGTTTCAACATCATCAATTGTGAGAAAGGAAACAGCCAGTATAATTATGGTAAGGCATACGTTAGCAACTACCATGGAGCCATGTGGTTTACACAAGTAGTTTATTCTATTCCTGGATCAGCATATGTTGTTCCGGAAACCAGGGATATTATAACTAATTATAACTATTATAACTTACTATTGTAACTAAAACTATTGGGAAAAAAAATGTTTTGTTAGTAAAATAAAATATATTAAATTTTGCTTTTTTATTTCAGCTAGTTGCTAAAGCAGCATTTCTTGTTTAACCTGACGTACCAAATTAACTAAAGCTAAAACTGAAATAAAAATTAATAAAAACTATAAAAAAAACAAAACGAACTAATAAGAATGACAAAATCACACAACAAAATTACTAAAACTTTAACTAAAATGAAAATAAAAATTGAAGATATAAAAATAAAAACTATTTCAAAATAAGGAACTATAAAACTATAATAGTATCTCAATTATACTAAAATAACAGGAAAAAGAAATGCAATATAATATACGTAACTATGTTTTCAGTGGTGTATAAAGACCTTACATAATGAACCGTTATGTTGTTATTACTTTAGAATGAGCCATTTCTATCTACATACACCACGGGTCTCCGTACAGTGAAGTCACCATTTTGCGCCGTCATGTTTCTACGGTAGCCCTAAACGGACAAACTGCTCTACAGAGAGCTAGTCACTCTCTGCTGTCTTAGACATCTTTGTCCTGTGTCGGCCACCGTAGCTTCTCTATGTGCTTCGAAAGGGAGGGGTGAGTGGTGGGCGGTTGCAATTCGCAACCTCACCACTAGATGCCGCTAAAATTTACACATTGCACCTTTAATGCAAAGCACACTTTTTAATATAAAATTCTGGTACATAACTCATTCTGTATCAAATCACCACAAGTTGATCCAGGAACATGTCCTACTTGTGTAAACAATGCTGTGTTTGTTTTGTGGGCCAGATGAGGGTTATGAGAGCTGTTTTTAAAACCGCCTACTAAGGTTGTATGTTCTACGATTGTTCTAGATGGCACTGATTTTGACATCCCTCTCCTCAAAAGAAATACAGTACTCCATCGCCACCTTCACACCTAGGGCCCTATGATTTCCACGATGCAGGAATCCAGTCATAAAAACGGAATTTACTGTATAACGCAGAATTTCACGGAATTTGTCAAATTTTTTAAAAGAATAAATAAAAGTCAGGTCAGTAGTTAAATCAAATCGCGATATAGACTAGTGTCTGTGAATATTAAACCAAAAAGGCTATTTAAATACAAATCCTGCATGCTCTGATTAAATGAATGGCGCAGACATTCGGTTTCATTTCCCACACACACACACACACACACACACACACACACACACAGAAGTGCATGTGTTTTTAACCTCTGCCTCCTCACTATATGAGGACATAAATGCATGAACTCCAGAGCCGCTCTGAGAGTCACTTCATCAGCATTTTACTCTATCATTTGAGAAAAAAACTATCGTCATATCATAAATGCACAGAGACTCAAAGGTGATGGTCTTCACGGCAACCCGTCAAAATAAAAGTTTGGTTTAACTTGACAGGAATATATTACTGTTGTACAGTAGAATTTAGATACGTCTCAATGTAATAATAATACTAACACTAATAATAATAATAAATTATTATCAAAACTTTATTTAAGGAATAATAACATTTTTCTTCCATGTTTTAATTTTAACAGTAAAGCTCATTGTACAGCACATACGATTTAATTTCATATGATTAAAAGATGAATTAAATTAATGTTTTATGTCTTCATTTGATTACCAGAAAATACACAACACAGAATTTGTTAGAAAAAAAAAACAGAATAGAAATGAAATTTAAAAAATATATATATTAAAATGGTTGTTTTTAAGAATTGTATTAATTAGACATGATTTTTGATTATTAAAATTTAATTAAACGATCAAAATGGAATCCAGAAAACTTAAAACAGAAAACAGAATTTTGTAAAAATACAATGGAATTGGAAGTGGAAAAACATATTTCATAGGGCCCTAAACATGTCATTTTTGTTAAACCTTTACAATGTATAAGTTTCATTATTTCAATTAATTAGACATGCTTTTTGATTACTAAAAATTTAATTTAACCATTAAAATGGAGTCCAAAAATATTAAAACGGAAAAAAACGGAATCCAGAAAAATTTAAACGAAATTAGGAAAAAAATAAAACGGATTTCATAGGGCCCTACACACCCAGCTTAAGAAGATGCCACAGTGGTAGCAGCTAAATCATATCTTAGCCTCACATTGCTCTCAGACACAGCGGTGGGCCTGAGCAGCTCTTAAATCTGACACTAGCTGTATATTCCCAGAAAAATACAGTGCTCCGGCATTTCTCAGTTCCTCCCTCGATAAAGCGTTTCAATGGCCCTTGACTGCCTTTTCTTCATTTTGGTGTGCAGCTGGGCATTTTAAGAGACTCGTGCTGGCCCGAAGTCAGTGTTTTATGTCTCTATATTAAATGCGATGTCCTTTACTTTTGACCTTATTTGAGTTTGAGTAAAACTTACTCCCAACAAACATCCTACTCTGGGAACTCTGTCAACATCTCTTCCTCGGAGATTCAGTGTTTTGGAGAAATGTTTAGCATGTTGGTTTTAAGAAAAGAATGTCCTGCCTTTCTATTGAAAGATTGAATCAGCTTCTTTTTTTTTGCCGATATGATTTAATTATTTTTTTAATATATATCCTCCATGACAGTTTTGGTGATTTTAGCTTTCCTCATTCAATGTTAAAGTATTTTGAATCGAACTTAACAACTTTTTTTGAAATGAGAAAAATCTATACAATTTTTAATAACTGTTTTTTAGTTTAATTACATTTTAAAATGTAATTTATTTCTGTGATGCAATTACTCCAGCCTTCAGTGTCACATGATCCTTCAGAAATCATTCTAATGTGCGGATTTCGTGCTCAAGAAACATTTATTATTTCAGACAACATTTTAAATATAAATCTTTTGTAATATAATAAATGTATTTAATGTCACATGTTGTAATGTTCACACAGAATGCGCTTTTGCGGCTAAAAACGTGAGACACAGGTTACTGGAATAGGGAAAAAACCCATAAGGTCTAGATATATGTTTTTTAAAAGTTGAACTTTTTTTAACTTGAGTGCCACATTTTTAGAAAGCTGTGTCATCCATTAATGCTACAAACTGTATATGTTTACCCATTTAATTCAGGGTAGAACCAAAAATTATTAGATTTGGCAATTGGCCACACTAAAAACATTATTGTCGCTGTTATTGTACAAAAAACGAACAATCTGCATGTTTAGCAATTACAGAATGACCTTTAAGGCCCGGTTTCACAGACAGGGCTTAGACTAAGCTAGGATTAGGCCTTAGTTCAATTAGGATATTTAAGTACCTTTTATAAATGTGCCCTAGAAAAAAACATTACTGGTAGGCATCTTTAGACAAAACAATAGCACTGACATATTTTAAGATATATCAGTGCAAGTTTCTTTCAGTTAAAACAGCTCAAAGATGCATTTTAGTCTAGGACTGGCTTACGCCTTGTCTGTGAAACCGAGGGTAAATGTTTGACAACTGTATGTTAGATGGTTTTAAAGTAGCCCGTGCTGTTTCAGGCATGCAGCCTGTGCTGTATTCTGTGAGAGAGGCTCTGGAGGGCAGACCACACTGGGTGCGATCAGGCTCTGAAATCTGTTATTACAGGTACTTTGCTTTCGCATTTCGCTTCAGTTCTCCACATTTAACCCCACATTTCTTTACTTCACCTCGCTTTACTGTACTTTTTCTTATAGAAAGGTGATATATATTCTTTATTCAATATATTGCACTTGTAGCGTCTAATTGTGCTTTTGACTTCCACAGAAATAATTTCTGCCCTAGAAGAGGTGAAAAATGTTCTTTCTACACGCTGACCTTTACGGTGACCTTCCGCCATGATGATGACGTGTGCTACTTGGCCTACCACTACCCTTACACGTACACCACCCTTCAGGTGCTTGGAATCGCCCACTTTGTATGAATATGTGTCCTTTAATATTGTCATGGAGATAATAATAAACCCTAGTCATAATTAGTAATTCACCGAAATGATTTTTTTTTACCGAAACACAAATGTACAGTAAACATTTAAACGGTGGCTGACATCTTATTCAAACATACATTAAATAATGATGACCAAAGACTAAGCACAAATATAATAAATATGTAAAATAGTGCATATATTTAGCAAAATGCTCCTTGTTAGAGTTATTTTTTCTAGTTGACTATCACACCATGGATATTGAATGGCTTTCCTGAGGTATGTAACATCACGTGACATTGTTTACAAGCAGTTTTATTGACGTTTTTCCGCGGTTTGAACACTGATTGAGTGATTACATGAGACATGATTCATTTCAGTAAGTTGTACTGTTTCTTTCAACATCTTCTGATATTCATTCATGTTCATTTCATGCTATAACTTAGAGCTGCTAGCCTAGAAATCTAGATGCACCCTAGCGGCAGCAAATGTAATTTGCAGCCAGGTTCGTCTAACAACTCTCCGTTGGCTTGCGTGCTTGAAAAACCAAACTCTAGTCAGGCCAATCACATTGTGTATAGAGTCGGTGGGTGGGCTTAACATAATGATGGCAGAGTTGCGACCAAGCGGCAACCTCCCCCAGTTTCTCTTGAAGCCAATACGGAAGTGACTTATACTGCAATTCATCGACTGGCCACTAGAGACAGGCTCCAAAAGGGAGCAGAATCTCATTGAGCCCCATGTTAAAATGCCCAACTTTACAGCAGAAGAAAACATGTTTACAGCCTGGTACAAATTGTGGTTTTGGTCTATACGGCTAATTTTGCCCTTCATGACAACTGTGAGGGGGGGTGAATTTTTTTTATAACTCATTCGTTTACATTATATAAAGCCTTAAAGTTCTGCATAATTAAGGGCGTGGCCACTTTGAGTGACAGGTGGATTGCCATTTGTCTGCTGTCTGTTAGCCATCACGTCACCTCAGCTTCGCCCACGTCCCGCCTCTTTGCCCATTTTCTGTTATCCGGGAGTGACGCTGCCAAGATGGCAACGGCCAGCTCGACCCTACTTTACGCTTCAAAACTGCTCTGCAGAATCCTATGGGTGACGTCACGGACACTACGTCCATATTTTTTTACAGTCTATGGTTGCGCCAGTTCCGCGGGCTACTTGAAAACAAAGAAGCTGGCGAACAGCGGTCTTTCGAATCGGCTTTGGCCGCGGCTCTGGAAGACTTGGAGTTAAGCTTTTCTTTGAGAAAAGAACAAAGAACGGCACTGAAGTCATTCTTAAAAAAGGAAGATGTGTTCGGAGTTTTGCCGACCAGATACGTCAAAAGTTTAATCTATCAACTAGCGCCGCATAACCTTTGCTCTGGTTGGTTGTAGCGCTATCCTATTGCGTGCAGAGGGAATTTGAAAGACAACCGTTTATCCCACCCCTCGGATTGAGCCCTGCCAATGGTGTGTTCCCAGACCCAACATCTTGATGTGGGTCTGGCTTGTTAGGCTATAGAGCTATTAATCGGTAAAAGATCGCTATCTCGATTCAAACACCCACGTGATCTTATTCCTAAATGACAACGATTCTGCTATGTCTATTACGCCTGCTTCACATCACAAGCGTCAGCGGAACGTGAACAGCGTGTGTTTTGTCGCTGCCCATGTTAATGAATGAGAGGGTCGACCGTCACACATCCGATGTGAGTGCTCTCACAGCACGTGCATACTGGGGTGAAGTGAGCGGAGCAGAGCAGCGTTTTCAGATCATGCAGATCAACTTTCTTAGGAATTAATTGGAAACGCTCGTGTGCTCTGCTCCGTGCCAGTGTCATTCATCGATATGGACATCGACAAAACACGTGCTGCTTACGCTCCGCTGACACTTGCGATGTGAAACTGTTTAAACCAAAGACTTTAAGGACTTTGGTTAACCTTTGAAAGTACGATCATCCCACTGCAACGTTCAAATCTGCATTTGCGCTGCCGCTGATCCGAAGAGAGGAGCTGCCATGTACAGTAAATGTACAGTATGAAGGAGCTTCACAAACAGTTTTTTCAACCACACATTATCTTTATTTATGTGTTAGTGTTACAAACATTTAAATAACGGGAAAAAGTTTATATTTTGTGTATAAACACTGATGTCTAAGGTAGTGATCAAAATAAGAGTAAATCATCTGTTTGATAGTATTTTGACACTTGTATGTATGGTATTGCTTATTGTTAAAATGGTTTAAAATGTCATTGAGTCATTCATTTTAAAGATTTATTCACAAACGCTGATTCATCCAATAACTAAACAAGTCTTTATATGAACGAGACATTGACTCCATTCAAATTATTTCTTTAATAATTTCGTTCAAATTAATATATTTTTTAAATAGACTAAAGCAATGAACATTTTGTCAGAACCTCTAGTTTGCATGTTATTTTGTTTAGTTGTCTAATGTTTTTATCCCTTCAGAATCGTGGGAGAATCGCGATCTCCATTTTACACAAAAAAATCGTGATCCTCAATTTATCCAGAATTGTGCAGCTGTACTATAACTAGTAGTAAAGAGGAAGAGATGTTCGATTCACATGCTGCTTGAACTGTGGTGGCTACAGCGATCTGTCACACATCAAAACGACATTTATTGTTTTAATTTAGTTAAAAAATGTACAGAATTTGAAAGCTCTGACTTCCGAAAAGCTTATTGAGATTATAGGACGGTAGGCGCGCTACAAGTAATGTTTTGTAAAGTTTTGATCAAGCATCAGCTGAAAACAGCATAGACTAAAAGATCTCCGTTCATCAAAATAAAGATTTAAATAAAGATATCATTATTGTCAACCCAGCTTCATGAAATAGACACTGACACAGTCAAAACATGCCATCAGAGGAGTGCTAATTAAATGTCACCGTTTCAGTCAGTGATTTCAGCCCTCCTTAACTGATGTATTTTCAGTTGCCGAAATTTCAGTGCATCACTATTCATGGCTAATGACTAAAGCAGATGTTTTTACAATTGTTCTCTAGACCCATCTGAAGATGTTAGAGAAGTCAGTCGACCCACAGAAAGTTTTCTTCAGGCAACAAAACCTCTGCGACACGCTGGCAGGGAACTCCTGCTCCTTAGTGACGATCACAGCCTGCCCCACTTCCAGAGCCTGGAAACATCTGCACCAGCTACGTAAGTCTGACAGTAAAACTCACAATGAGTCAGATTTATGCTCTTGTGTGTCAACACACCTGTGTACTAAGCGTCTGATGCTGCTTTGGGTTTGTATTCAGCGGTGAAGGAGTATGTGTGTGTGTGTGCTCGTACAGTCTGGCAGATCTTCAAGGTGCTTGGAGCATCTGAGTTTTGACGTCTCCTGTCAGAGGAGGTGTTGAGGAGTTTCAGTGTGTGTGTGTGTGTGCCGTTTTGGGTGGTTGGGTGGGTGTATGTGTGGATGACGGTGCTTGACTCACTACCTGAGACATATGTTATGCCAAAAACTAGGAGAGCACATATAGATTGAGAGGAAGTCAGGTTGACTCTTTCTTGTTGGTAGTCACTTCAAAGGCAACATGAAATCGAAACGAACCCATTTTACTTTAATAATAAATATCCTTGTATTACTGTTTAATTTAGCAATGTCCTTTATTTAGAAATTTTTTGTTCGAGGCCGTACATTTAACCAATAATAAAAAAAAAGACACCTTTAAATGAAAGACAAAAAGCAGTAAATAAAAATATAAATGAATAAAATAATATAAATATACATTTATTTATTTAATTATTTATTAGATTTTTATTACTCAATAAATTGATTGAACTCAGAGCATAATTTTTTTAATAAATCATACAAAAAAAGAACATCATCATAATATAAGCAAAAAACATACAAAATAATTAATTAATATAATAAAATTAATATTTTGTTATAAAATTAAATTATTTTATAAATGTTATAATAAATTATATTAAATAAAACATAATACTTATAACTAAAATAAATACTATATATTATTACAATACATAAATATTTTAATATAAATACCAAAACTATATATATATATATATATAATTAATTAATTTATTTATTTTTTATTATTTGTTGTCCTTAATGCACTTGGAACATCATATTTTTTATGAAATAAATTGTACAAACATATTTATATATTTATCTATTTATAAATAAATAATACACTAATTTTATATTTATTTATTTATGAATTTGTTTATTTGTTTACTTATTTATTTGTCTTTTTGCCTTTTATTAGATAAATGAAGGTGTAAATGGGATGCACAACTTTGTGATCCGACCAATCAAATATTTGTGCTGTGTGCGCATGAATTATGTTTGTAGTTTTGTTAGTTTCCACCTAGTTTTCCGTGGCACACTTTTTTGAACTCATTTGATCATGTTCATGTCTAATGAAGGATCTAGCAAAAGCAGTTGGTGGCGGGTTACTGTCTTGAAACGGTACTCATACCCGCTCTTACATTAGAGCTGACAGGTGTCACTGTCAGCTGCAGGTGAAACTGCAGAGATAGATGTTTCAAACTGAAGGAAGACCTAGAGGGACACGCTGGGACATGCTGACCCAGCTGTGGGCCACTTCCTCTGGGTAGCACGGTGCTCACCAACCCTCATCTCTTGATGAATATGGAGGCAAGACATCTGCAGCTTTCTCCCCATAGACCGACATGGAGCATCTGGCTCGGTTGGGGGTGGAGAGATGCCCCGTTCCGATCAACCGACTGCTGACAGTCCCCAAGACACTCCGACATACTGCAAAGTGACCTGCTGACAATTCCCAAAGACTGCCGAACACAGTGACCTGCTCGCTAACTTGAAACTTGTGCCATTGATCAAAGACTGTCAGTTATTGCGCGCATTTGCGTACGCTAGTGTAATCATATCACACAATGAAAGCACACATATGGACTTTCTTCAGGAATTCAATGGCTAATGAAATCAGTGACATACAAATGACTTCTATGTGATATTGTTTTAACAGCATCACACTTTTAATATGACTCCTATCTTAGCCTTTAAAAGCCTCAGGATCCTTAGATGATTATTATTCCAGAACTTATTTTTTTTTTAAAGAGCTTATTATTTATTATTCACTAATAGTGAATAGATGTCCGGCTATTTTAACACTTCAATGATCAAAATTTCAATTATAAAAGCAAAATATGTAAGAAACAAGCACAGTGTTGGGGAAAGTTACTTTTAAAATGAACATACTTTTATATATTTATTGAATTTCTCTTAAAAACATTTGTGTTATTATGGAAGCCAGTTTCTATTTAGGAAAAATGTAGTTATGACTTTACAGTTGCAGTTATTTTTCTCAAAATGAAATTTTATATACATTATTTCTTGCAATTACGACTTTATAGCTCATATTTTGACTTTGTATCTTACAATTGCGACTGTCATGTTACCACAACACAACATCTAATGCAATTTAATTTGAATAGAATATGCATTTTTATTGTAAAAAGTATAGACATTTTGTGTGAGCTGCATCTTCTACAAGTGGCCATATCATCAGGATGCTGCATTTTCACCAATTAATGCCAATTAAACATTTGCAACTGTAACTGAATTCTTCTTAAAATCGCTGCTTAAATAGAAATAAGTTCTAGTACAATTCTATCCAAATATGTATAGTCTTAAAATAGTTTTCCCATCAGTTGACACACAGTACTGTTGTGACAGCCGCAGCAGCAGTCAAACACAGCCTCACCGCAGTGAACAGCATCCAGCGAGATTCACGTGGCTCTGTGTAAACATCAAGCCCGAAACTCACACACACACACTCACACATGCAGAGCAACTCATCCATCTGTCATCGTCCTGCTGAGTGTGTCGTCCCAGCTGACACCATGCCGAAACATCACAGTGCATTTCATTAATCTGAACATCCGTACAAAAAAACCTCCTCCAACAGGAAGAGGCTGTGTCAGTAAATCAGACTTGCTTGTATAGATTAATTGATTTCTGATCTATCTATCTATCTATCTATCTATCTATCTATCTATCTATCTATCTATCTATCTATCTATCTATCTATCTATCTATCTATCTATCTATCTATCTATCTATCTATCTATCTATCTATCTATCTATCTATCTATCTGTCTGTCTATCTATCTGTCTGTCTGTCTGTCTGTCTGTCTGTCTGTCGCTTTAAGCTTGATGTTGACTAGTCGATGTTTGATTATACCATCTGGATGCTCAAAATCGATCGGGAGAATGCATGTTTTAAACAGTTTATATATATTGTAAAAATGACACCCGTTTCATAGAATAACATGTAAACAATTTCAAATGAACATACGCTTATGAGTTTACTGTACTTGTGAACTGTACACATGTGGCTGCTATCTGTAGCAAAATGTGGCAACAAACTAACAAACTCTGACATTTGCCTGTCTGAGGATTACACCTTAATTAGCACATTGGTGTTTAGCAGCGTTAGCACATGAGCTTTGCCTTTACACATTAGGATTTTCATAATCACTTTACGGTTTCTCTCAAATGCAGGACTTATGCGAACCCCCGTCTTCTGCATTATTGAATTAAAGGCCTCAGATATGATTAACTGTAATCATGGCGCCCCACATCAATCACCACAAACAAATTAGGCCGCTTTTATAAGCCAATGGTGATTAGGAGGTGGTGCGGGTCACGGCGTGTTTCTGTGCGTACAAGAGAGAAAGCGAATGGACATCGTTGTGGAATGAAGACTTGTTAATATGACACATCAGACGAGCCGTGTCAGCTTTTGTTTATTATTAAAGTTGTGTAGCTGACCAACAGAACAACATGGATTAATGCTGCAGCAATTCAACCGAATAAACTTAACGGCTTAATATGTGGTCGGTGTATTTGCATAACTCTCAGGGATTCTCGCAGGCTTCTAATCAAACAAATCCCTTTGATTAGCTGTACCTGTAAACAACACCAGCACACTGTACATTTACACATTTGTGCTTTCTTACAAAAGCGTCAGTCAAAATGTCTTGCAGCTCTCCCTAAATAACACAGATGTCACGTTACATAACAAAAACAATTTTAGTTGACTGTTATTTGTGTGCGTTGCCTTGAGGTGTATATCACTATACAGGGTGGTTATAATTTTTTGCTATTATGTATTTGGGACATTCTGGGTGCTCTGCAAGAAATTAAACTTTTTATATGCTGGAAAGTATTTTTATATTGTCAGCCTTTGCATAAAAAAGGGAAATATCCATGAATTGTAAATCTGTGACTTCCAAGCCTAGAAAGGTCATGTAAATTAATAGAATGTAAGAAATTAGTGAAAGATCCCATGAAGTTCCTATAGTCTTTTAACTATATCATTTTTTCTAGTTATACTATAGTGCAATATTTATTTATATATATATATATAGTTTTATAAAATTATATAATTTGTTAAATTATAGCTTTTCTCCCATCTTGACATCAAAACCTTGAACCTGAAGGTGTGCTGTGGTATCTGGCACCAAGATGTTAGCAGCAGATCCTTTAAGTCCTGTAAGTTGCGAGGTTGGGCCTCCATAGATCAGACTTGTTTGTTCAGCACATCCCACAGATGCTCGATTGGATTGAGATCTGGGGAATTCGGAGGCCAGGTCAACACCTCAAACTCGTTGTACTCCTCAAACCATTCTTGAACCATTTTTGCTTTGTGGCAGGGCGCATTATCCTGCTGAAAGAGCCAAAGCCAGCAGGGAAAATGGCTTGCCTTCTTCCCATAGTGCATCCTGGTGCCATGTGTTCCCCAGGTAAGCGACGCACACGCACCCGGCCATCCAAGTGGTATAAAAGAAAACATGATTCATCAGACCAGGCCACCTTCTTCCATTGCTCCGTGGTCCAGTTCTGATGCTCACGCGCCCACTGTTGGCGTTTTCGGCGGTGGACAGGGGTCAGCATGAGCACCCTGACTGGTCTGCGGCTATGCAGCCCCATACGCAACAAACTGCGATGCACTGTGTATTCTGACACCTTTCTATCAGAACCAGCATTAAGTTCTTGAGCAATTTGAGCTACAGTAGCTCATCTGTTTGATCGGACCACACAGGCCAGCCTTCGCTCCCCACGTGCATCAATGAGCCTTGGCCGCCCACTTTTGATAGATACTGACCACTGCAGACCGGGAACACCCCACAAGAGCTGCAGTTTTGGAGATGCTCTGACCCAGTCGTCTAGCCATCACAATTTGGCCCTTGTCAAACTCACTCAAATCCTTACGCTTGCCCATTTTTCCTGCTTCTAACATATCAACTTTGAGGACAAAATGTTCACTTGCTGCCTAATATATCCCACCCACTAACAGGTGTCGTGATGAAGAGATAATCAGTGTTATTCACTTCACCTCATCATAATGTCATGCCTGATCGGTGTATATACTGTCCAAAGCAAAATCAGGGTAAGAGACAAAAAAAGAAAACCTTAACCATGTCCTAACCATAGCCTTTCTGATTAAAACAGCATTGTTTTAGGCATTCACATGACCTCCAAAACATTCAGTGTGTTGCAAAAAAGGCGTGACACAATTGTTAAAATTACATATACATTTATTTGGCTCGGCCATGAAAAATTGATAAATGTTTTCCAGCCGTTGACAATTTAGAAAAGCCCCTTAAAGTCGTGTAACAGAAATACAGGTTCTTATCTGTTAGTCACATTGCCCATGCCTTCTGCTGACAGAATGATAAATCCTATTTGCAATACCTTTCTGCTTGCGTTTGACTCTACATTAACAGCCCGTCCTCCATGCATCCTGCAGCCTACATGTTTCTTTCTCCCTCTCTCTTTTAATATCGCCATCTGTTCTGTCGCTCTGTCCTTCATGTTCACATAGTCTCTTCAAATAGACGTCATAACCCCCATTTCACCCACAGTCCACTGGGCAGAATCCAGAAACTGTGCTACATTACAAGAAAATAATGACTTCGTTGTTCGATTTTACCCCTTTTTTCCCAATTGAAATTCTGCTGGAGCCGATGCTCAGCTGGAAGAATAGCTCTCAGAACTGATGATTTTAGCGTGCCATTTTATTTTAGGCAGAAAAAGATTTTGAGTTTTTAGGACAGATTTTAACATGCATAATATGACTAAGCATCTTTATGCTTTCATGAGATGGTTTTGATGCAATGATCAAACATTATTTAAATAATTAAAACAAAAGAAATATATTTGTATATTGTCAGTATTCTCATGGCCATTTGAAAAATATCAGGGAATTTCAAAAGTGTGATTTCCAAACCTGGAAAGTCTAAAAGTAGTACATTAGTGAAAACATTAGGAAATTTCTGTATGCAAAATTATTTCATATTGTATTTTACAGCCAATGCACTTGTAGTTATGTTCATTTGTAAAATTTTTAAATAAAATATACTATATTTAATATAGTGTTTTGATTAGGTATATTATTGATATGTTAATATTAATTAATATATTTAATAGAAATAAAATATGTAAAATGCCTTTTCCAATTACTGTAAAATTTGTTTATCTCAGCTCTTTTGGCTTTTCAATAATTTACTTAACAGCCCTCGTCTGTTGTTATGGGTGTGTTGAAGTCACACACAAGAATAAATCTGAACGCATAAAATAAAGATTAGGCCGCTAAATGAAGGATACAGTTATAAAATCTGATAATATGGTTGTAAAATACAGATGCCTTCATTGTAAAAACTAGGATGACCCCATTATAAAAAAATACAGACACATATAACAGTGAATTCTCTTGTCGCGGAAAATGTCTCCCCACAGATCGCTTTTGGCGAAACTGTCATGCTAAACGGGATTACTCTTGATAATTAACAACCCAAGAAATGAGCACAAGCAAGATTCCTATGAAACACTTTTAATTAATAAAAGGCTAAATTAAAAGCTGCATTTTCATAAGCTTTGCAGGGCAAATTCATCTCATGATTACCAATGGACAAGTCTGATATGTTCTAATTGGACCTGATTTGCATATACAGGAAAGGATTACAGAGATTGGTTTTGATAGCTTAAGGCTGGCTTTGTACTTCCCGATCAAGAGGCGGAGACTTTTTCTCCCTGGGCGTGTATATGAGTTAGTTAGTTAGCGTTAGTGACATGTGAAGGCCAAGTATGGTAACCAGGACTTGAAATGCAGTGGCGTGTAACACAGTCACTCCTACTAGCCGCTTTGGTGGGTTGATCTACGTATACATTTTTCAGGTATAGTCTTTTAAAAAGGCATCTGAAATAATGAACTAAGTGCAGTGTAGCGTTGTCAAAAATATAGATTTTTCGATACATATCGATACCGAAATGTCTGAAACACTTCCAACACGATAACAGCTGTGTTTTCTCTCTCTCTCTCAAGAATATTGTTGGTTTTACAGGGCTTGAATTTGGCCGTGGGATTGCGCGTATTGTGCATAATTTTACTCATTCCCGCAGATTTTGTGCTCACACCTAAAGTGCACGCTAAATTGAGTTATTTTTCGCTGTTATTGCGCTTAAACAGTCAAATACATGCAAAATAATGTCAAAATGCCGTTCTTGCCGAGTATTCACATAAACACAGTCAGTTATGTTTTAAGTGAACATAAACAGTTGAGAAAGAAAATGCATGTGTAACGCAGTATAATGGATCCTGGTGTCAGGTCTTAAAGTGACAGCAGCCTAATATACCTGCTGCCAAATTATGAGATAATATTTAAAATATCCACAGTATATGGCAGTTTCCCCCCATGGTATCAATGTCAATATCAATTATATCATATCAATTTTGTCCAGTAAAAATGCTAGTAACTTTGGAAAACCACTAGCCACAGTGGCTGGTGAGCAAAAAAGTCAAGCCCTGATGGAAACTCATACTCGGAATTTGTCCTCTGCATTTAACCCATCCAAGTTAGTGCACAATCATTAGGAGTAGTGAGTAGTGAACAAACACACACTGCAAACTGTGGACAAACACACACGGACATTTTTTGTTGTTGCACCCGGGGAGTGATTGGGGGTTAGGTGCCTTGCCCTTGATGCTGGTATTAAGACTCGAACCCACAATCTTTGGTTTACTAGTCTGATTCTCTAACCATTAGGCCACGACTGCCCTAAAGAGTGTGTTACTATGTTCCACTGATGATTAAAAATGTATCACACATTTGAGAAAAATGATATGACTGACAGACATACTGTGTATGAACATTTATTTACAGATTTTATAGTGTGTAATTTTAGCAACTTAATTTGTTACTCTGTTGATACTCGGGACAAGTCTATGACCAATGATGGAGTCTACGTCTAAGTGTAGGTCCAAGTTTAGGTCATTGTCTTTGCATTGCAAATACTAGCAGCTTAATTTCTTACTCTGTGTTGATATTTAGGAAGATCTTCCAACCTGTGCCTTAATTTTTGACTTAGTTCTAGACCTAAATTAGACATACACCCAGACTATGTCTATGGCTGCTTCTGCAGTGTTTTATAACAACTACAGCAACTTAAGTGCTGTAGTCAAAGTCTGAGTCAGGTCAAAGTTGGTGTCTAAATCTGGTTCTATGGATATTTCTGAAGTTTCTGAAAGTACTAATTTAATTTGATAAGTTGGGGTGTACTGTATGTCAGGGTATATGTTGCGGTCTATGTCTATAGACAAAGTGTGTAAAACTAACTTAATTTTATAAATTGTGGTGTAAGTCTGGTTCTAATTCTGGTTATATGTCTGGAGACTTTTTAAAGTGTGTAAAGCTAACTTAATTTTATAAGTTGTGGTGTAAGTCTGGGTGTAATTCTAGTTAAATGTTTGGAGACTTTTTAAAGTGTGTAGAACTAACTTAATTTTATAATTTGTGTAAGTCTGAATCATCTGGTTCTCCATCTGCAGACATTTTAAAATGTGTAGAACTAACTTACTTTTGTAAGTCAAGGTCTATATTTGGGTCTAATTCTGGTTATATGTCTGAAATAAAGTGTGTAAAACTAACTTAATTTTATAAGTTATGTAAGTCTGGGTCTACGTCTGGTTCTCTGTCTGAAGGCATTTCATTTTAAAGTGTGTTAAACTAACTTAAGGTCTAAATTTGGGTTTAAGTCTGGTTGAATGTCTGAAGACATTTTAAAAATGTGTAAAACTATCTCAATTTTATAAGTCACTGTGTAAGTCTGGGTCTAAAGGTCCTTGCACTCTAAGTCCGAAATTTTCGTGTGTTAAAAAATAAATACAACCTCACGTTGTGTCAATCACGTTTACACACTGCCTCCAAAACTTTCGTCCGTCATAAAAAAAAAAAAATTCGGATCGGGTTCGATTTTCTGCGTTTTTCGCATCCGTAGCAAGCATTTTGAGAGGGGTTTTGACAATTCAGAGCCACCAGTTGACGAATACGAAAAAAATACGCATACGAAAATTTCGGATTCAGTGTGCAAAGACCTTTAGTATGGGTTTGTGTCTGCAGACACAACTGTCTGACGCACAAACATAAACAAAACACAACGTAAAGCCCAGGCCTGGTCCTCTCTCGTCTCCTTTTATTCTCCCTGATCTCTTTCCGTGAGACTCGCTTCGTTCTCACGGCTCTCGTCCTCGCCCTGCTTGCCACAGTCTAGTTCTACATCTGCATCTCTGTTTGGGTCTTTGTCTGGATCTAAGTCTGGTGTGTAATACTACCATCTTAATTTGTTATAGTTTAAGTTGGGGTCAAGGTCTAAGTCAGAGTCTGAGTGTACATATATGGACCCTTTAAAGCGTGTAATATTAGCAACTTCAGTGTAAGTCTAGGTTGTGTCTAAGTCTAAGAATGCCACTTACACATTCTTATCCAATCCGAGGACTGGGAAACATTTCATACTCTAGTGGATCTTTATGGAAATCGACTACACTCAAGGAACCCATGAAACCTGTATTTTTTCTTCACATAATGTGCAGTATTATAAGCTGCACATTCAAAAGCCTTTCCTTTGAATGTCTTAAGTGCCGTTCAACAGAGGCACATAAACCTGGGTATTTTAACCCTGACACACACACCACACATTCACATACACACACACACAAATAGGATGGAGATAAACCAGCATGTTTTTAGGCAATGTCAGTGGGAGGTAAGTTTGCTCAGATAGCCGCAAAGCAGCAGGAGAGACAAAGACACAAAAGGGAGTTTTTTTTGCCCTCTCATCTCCTTTCCTTTATATTTTCTGTTTTCACTTCTCTTGCTCTTTCTCTCTATGCCATTTGGGTTGAAGTCGACTATGCGCCAAAGACTCCTCCGTACACACGGAGTGAAAGCCCGGCTCTTAAAGGATCGGGCTGTACTCTTCCCACTGGGAGCGTGGGAAGACTGACTTGTGTGGTAGCGGCAAAGAAATTTAACGAAGGACTCCATTCTCTTGTAGCTTCACGAAACACTCCCCTGTCTTTATACACTCACTTTGCATGTGTGGCAGACAACATATATTTTATTCGGCATTTAGCTGTGTGAACGTAAATAAATGGGATCAAAGCGAAAATACACATGGAATGGATATGTGGGGGTTTCTTTTCACAGTTGGACAAAAATAGCTCCTTGAGCTTATTTGTGCAGTGTAGTTTGTTGTTGGATGTAGAATGGAAGAAGCACATTAGTTTACAGATTACTGCACAAAAACGTTTTTAATGGGTAAGACAGAGTAGTGAAAAACGGATGTGCAAGAACACCAAAGTGAGGGAGTGTGAAGGCAGAGATGAAGGACAGATGGAGAGAGAATTTAAGTGGAGAGGACAGAGGCTTTGCAGGCAAGACATCATCAGGAGATCAGCCGAACGCATTGAGGGCCTGAAGTCTCTGATTCCGACTTGAATTGGAATTTAAACTATCTCCTTTTTTTGCGGAGCTGAAGCAGCCGGCTCTTGAGGGGAATTGAGCGCCATGCACAAAGCTGATGTGATATTTATCAAGCATATTTTATCTGTAGGACATTTTGTTAGAGATACCTGCTTTTTCTCTGTATTGTTTTGGTATAGGATAGTTATTTTCAGCATTTAAACTGCAACATAATCCGCAATCAACTTACAGATTGTTGTTTAAGAGTCAATAATGTGACACTTTTATATATAAACAGTCATTTACAAACAGATTATGGCTATTATATGCTTGAGATAATTTTTTTTTAAATCCAAACACATTTTTTTCAATTTAATATCCATTATAAATAGTACATAAATGCACTATATTGCCAAAAGTTTTGGGACGTCTGCCTTTACATGCACATGAACTTTAATGACATCCCATTCTTAATCCGTAGGGTTTAATATGGAGTTGGCCTACCCTTTGCAGCTATAACAGCTTCAATTCTTCTGGGAATGCTTTCCACAAAGTTTAGGAGGTGTTTATGGGAATTTTTGACCATTCTTCTAGAAGCACATTTGTGAGGTCAGGCACTGATGTTGGACGAGAAGGCCTGGCTCACAGTCTCCGCTCTAATTCATCCCAAAGATGTTCTATCGGGTTGAGGTCAGGACTCTGTACAGGCCAGTCAAGTTCCTCCACACCAAACTCGCTCATCCATGCCTTTGTGGACCTTGCTTTGTGCACTGGAGTACAGTCATGTTGAAACAGGAAGGGGCCATCCCCAAACAGTTCCCACAAAGTTTGAAGCATGAAATTGTCCAAAATGTCTTGGTATGCTGAAGCATTAAGAGTTCCTTACACTGGAACTAAGGGTACCGTTCTCCTGGCAACCGCCAAACCCAGACTCGTCCATGGGATTGCCAGACAGAGAAGGGTGATTCGTCACTCCAGGGAACACGTCTCCACTGCTCTAGAGTCCAGTGGCGGCGTGCTTTACACCACTGAATCCGACGCTTTGCATTGCACTTGGTGATGTAAGGCTTGGATGCAGCTGCTCGGCCATGGAAACCTATTCCATGAAGCTCTCTATGCACTGTTCTTGAGCTAATCTGAAGGCCACACAAAGTTTGGAGGTCTGTAGCTATTGACTGCAGAAAGTTGGCGACTTCTGCACACTGTGCGCCTCAGCATGCACTGACCCCGCTCTGTGATTTTACGTGGCCTACCACTTCGTGGCTGAGTTGCTGTTGTTCACAATTGCTTCCACATTTGTTATAATACCACTAACAGTTGACCATAGAATATTTAGTAGTGAGGAAATTTCCCGAATGGACTTATTGCACAGGTGGAAACCTATCACGGTAGCACGCTTGAATTCACTGAGCTCCTGAGAGCGACCCATTCTTTCACAAATGTTTGTAGAAGCGTCTGCATGCCTAGGTGCTTGATTTTATACACCTGTGGCCATGGAAGTGATTGGAACACCTGAATTCAATGATTTGGAGGGGTGTCCCAATACTTTAGGCAATATAGTGTATATGCATTTTGCAAACGCAAAGTTTCTTGTGGAAAAACATTTGCGAGAGAACGGAAAAGCATTGACTTATTTTTCCTCCCATCTCATGTTTTTCCACTTATTTCAAAATAATTTTCTTGTCATCATCTTGGCCATCCTTATTTATCATTGACCCTTAAGCTGAATTCAAAATTGTAGGTTACTATTCACTTACTATTCACGACAAACGTATGCCATTCATTGTTATGGCAAAAGGCAGCAATAATGGTATTATCTCATTTTACGGCTCAAAAAAGGAAAAAAAAATCACTCCAGCCTAATTGTATGGACGTATTCAGATTCAATTAAATACAGAAAATGAAACGGAGCCAGTGAAAGAGCGCATAAACAGAGGCCATGCAGAAACTCATTATGAAATCATCAATACCAGAATCACACAAATTAGTTGCCCCTTCTGCCGTCTTTTGTGGGGCGGCAGCCAGGGCCGTAATAGTCAAGCTAAATTAAATTTTAATGTGTTTTTGATAAGCTTTGTCCATCTCTTTTGGCTTTGTAAACTTGCTCTGCAAGGTGATGTAATTTTCCTCTCCAGATGAAACGAGTCAAAGTAAGTGTCAACTGAAAATCTGACGTGCCTTAATTGCCGTGTAATGTTGTGACAGCAAAGCGTCACAATGATTTGGTGGCTTTCTCCTGTTTAAAAAATGAGAAATCCACAATAGAACCTGCTCAGTTCATGCCACTGGTTATAGTTACATGTATTAGTCATAAAGTCATATAATTGAGTCATTAAGCAATATGTTTTTAAATTAAAATCTTATTGTCCTCATATTCATGGTTCTTTTAGGTAACCGGCCATGTGTGGTGCTGACAGCAAGAGTTCATCCAGGAGAGAGCAATGCCAGCTGGGTACTGAAGGGCACGCTGGAGTTCCTGTGCAGTAGTGATCCTGTAGCCGAGAGCTTGAGAGAGGCCTACATCTTCAAAATCATCCCCATGCTCAACCCTGACGGGGTCATTCATGGCAAGTATGTACACATGCATGCACAATGACTTCATTTATTACTTTGAATTTAGGAAAAAAATCAAACCTTTGCATTCTGTTCCATTCTGTTGCGCAGCATCTAGCAGTTTTTGAATGCAAGAACGTGTGCTGTAATACTGGCACCTTTGCTGTTTGTGTGTTGTTTGATCTCGTGTTTTATGAGGAGGAACATTGTTCGAGGACTTTTCTATTGATGTATGAAGGTTGATTTGCTCTTGTTCTAGGAACATTCATTTTTTAAATAGAATTTATGTACAGATCAGGGACATGGTTCATTTGTGGGTTTTTTTATTATTATTTAGGAGTAAATCCCCCAAATTATGGTAATTTTGACTTTTTTTGACTTTCTTTTATTTCTTTATATAATAATAATATTATAGGGTTTATTATGGAGTTGGCCCACTCTTTGCAGCTATAACAGCTTCAACTCTTCTGGGAAGGCTTTCCACAAGGTTTAGGAGTGTGTTTATGGGAATTTTTGACCATTCTTCTAGAAGCGCATTTGTGAGGTCAGGCACTGATGTTAGACGAGAAGGCCTGGCTCACAGTCTCATATAGTCTCACAGTCTCATATAATTTCATATCTATAACATTTATTTGATATGTATATATAATTTTATTATTATTATTATTATTTTTTATAAATTTGGTTGCAGAATTTGATGTCAGATATAGATTCAGATATCCTGATTCTAATCCAGCTTTTGATTTGGTCCATGATTCTGGTTTTGATTGCCTGGTAGACACAAAATTGATTTTTAATGCTAGACTGAGTTATATATATTTTTTATTGTAATTATATAATTTATTCACATGAATGTGAGGTTTTACGTTTTGTAATTTTTCCCACAACAACTCAGTGACAGGTCACAAAGATGTCAAACCATGTCATTTTAAACTACATTTCTTTCCATCATAGCCTCCAGGTTATATGTGACCTCTCGCCATAATATCAGTGTAGTAGGTCCCTGCGTTTGGCACTATAATATTCATGATTGCCTTGGGCATCTGTAAGCAGGCTATTTCTTCCTGCCGGAAAGTTCAGTCACCATCTTGTCCAACAGAGCCGCACACATTAAGGCAGTCACCTTTTTGCCCTTGGAATTGAGTGCTGAAATGAAAAAGACAAATGCCAGTGTGTTTTAATCTACCGGATATCACCATATCTTCCCTGCTGTTCTGAGCTAGATAATATTTACATGTGTAAAACCAATACAGAGGTCAACTCTGTGGCTGTGCCTATTTAACAGCTCTCCTCCCCGGCTTATCAACGCTCTATTCACAGTCAGGGAATGATCGATTCTCCTCACGGCTTCCTCACAAGCGAGGGTGACCTGATTTCCTCGTCGAGAGACCGGGGTCTCCTCCGTTGCGTGGCCTCCCCCTTATCTCTAGTCATGTGTAC
Organism: Coreius guichenoti; assembly: GCA_039654105.1. Classification (NCBI taxonomy): domain Eukaryota; kingdom Metazoa; phylum Chordata; class Actinopteri; order Cypriniformes; family Gobionidae; genus Coreius; species Coreius guichenoti. The sequence goes on from CM077191.1 coordinate 11,116,127, forward strand.
AGGAGCTTCTGTATGCCACGCTATTGATCAGGCATGCTAACTGTATTAGAGAGGATGCTCAGAAAATGGAGGTGTAGATCAGTGGGCGGCGAGTTAAAGGAGACTCGCTCTTTCCATCCGAGCGAGGATTTATTCCTCTAGTGACCTTGTGACAAGCGTGTAGATGAATTCAGACATGGGGCCAGATTTACTAACAGCTTGCGCCAGCGCAAACCCTCTTTTGGCATTAAAAAAACTAGTTATTTTTGCGGCTGACTTTATTGCATACGCATACGCAATTTCAGACGCAACATTTATGGGATGAGAATATTTAAATGAATCACGCAAAGTGACTTACTAAGGTTTGCACTCGTCAATGTATTGGTATTTGTGCCATTATTTACCGCCCAAAAAAAGCATGTCTTAAACCAGATGCTAATTTGCGTTGTTCATGGTAGATTGTGTTGGTCATTTTGGAAATGATCTGGCTGCATCTGTGTTCTTTGATTTGTGCGTCGTCAGTAGATCACACGTAGAACTTCGCACTCCCATCGGCGCTTTTTTGGAATTGCGCTCTCACGCTCATTTGCCCTGTTTAGTAAATCTGGCCCGTGATCTCCTGAAGTTATAGGCTTTAAGTCTGGAAATGTGCAATAATCAGAATGGTTATGGCTCTTTTATGGACAAGAGAGTAGGGGTAGTGGGGTTGAGACACAAACATGCATAATTCTAATCACAACAGCTCTTAAAAGGATAGCTCATTAAGAAAATTTAAATGGAGTGTCTGTTCACACCAAGTGCAAATAGCCCACCTTGGCAGAGGCTATTTACACTAACTCTGCCCACCATTATCTGATTGAGCTGTGTGTAGGTGGTGGTAGCTTTTGACGAGTTCGACCCGAGTTTGATTCCACCTTTTTCCAAACTCGTTTGTCTCCCTTTCCCCATTGCATATCAGCTTGGAGAGGCATTAATTTAAATAAAAATTAAGAAAATATTTGAAAAGTGAAAATAAATTGCCTAACGGGTGTTAAATAGTGTGAATAAAGTGTTTAATGGGTAGGTTAGGTGTAGGATTAGGGATAGGGACAAGTGATGTCCCAATAAGGCAGCATCCATTTATGATTTTAATAAATATAATCATATATACAGAATGTTATTATTGCATACTGTTTTATAATATATAATAAATTTCCGTCGTTTGTTAGAAAACGCTTCCCCGGCATTGACGGAATTTTCCGGATTTCCGTGTTTTCACTGTTATACGTTAGGGGGCGCTATTCCACATCTTCTGAAAGAGTACCGAATCTTCTGATAAAAACACGTGCGAAGAAGAAGCAGAAACAAGCGACAGCATATGTAAGCACATGCGTATGTAAAATAAAGCGATCCTCAACATTAAACAGCATATAAATTAAAACTGCCTAATGTTACTGAATGAAACGTCGACCCAGGACGAGCTATAGGACTGTGCAAGCTTTGGGTGTTGATGGACTCGATCTACTCCATCAATGTTTTGATCATCGTTCTGAATATGATCTGGATCTGGAAAACATGATTTTCTCAGCTTTTTGTTTAAAATGTTGCTTTTTTTATGAAACTTACCCACATTCAAGTGTTGATTAAAAAAAAAGAATTCATGAAGCTAGAATAAAACTTTTTTTTTTTTTTTTTTTTTTGGTCTGTTCGTTCTTTTGATATATTGCATGTTCAGATATTCATATAACAAAATATTCTGGGAGCCATGACATTTTTGTGAAAATGATCAAAAAAACTGATGGTGGCTGGCAACTTTTTTTTTTAAAACACTGGCGGGGAAAGAGTTAATAGCCGTGGCCAAATTTAAATTGTGTCATTATTTACTCACCCTCATGTTGTTCCCAAACTTGTATGACTTACTTATGTGGAAAACAAAAGAAGGTATATTTTCAATTAGGTCCAATTTTTGACTTTCACTGTATGGACAAAAACGCTTGAAATATTCTTCAATCTACCTTCTTTTTGTTCCACAGAAGAAAAAAAGTCATACAGGTTTGGACATGAGGGTGAGTAAATACATTTTCATTTTTAGGTGAATGTCACAACACGTGCACCAATGCAATCCCACACTCTTATTGAAACCATTCAGTGTTTGTTTTCCTATCAGCCCCCACAAATTACAGTGACAAATTTAGATTTCACTTCGACAAAGCGCCAATTCACCTTAAGGGTATTACTTCCTGTGTGGGTAGCCTTTATTAACAGGTTCAGGGCAGCTTGTTGCTTGGTGACAGGTCTGAGGTAAGTGGGAGAGCGTTCGGTGCCTTAAGCGCAGATCTCACATCCTCAACAACACAGATGCTAGGTCTGGTGACATTGCTGTAGGTGGAGTTAGAAAGCAACATTAATGTATGCATTGTGATAACTTTGTGGTTTTATTAAATTTGATACTGTTAGTGTGTTCAAAACCTAGACGTTTAGCAACAGAATTCACAAATGCACTTGCACAAAGTGCACCGCACACTAACAAAGCTGCAGAGCTCACCTTTAAGATTGGACGTCTTCTAAATATGGGCACTTTCGTCAGATTCATTTATATGGTAATGCAGTATTACATAGATATAAATACAGCGGTGTTGCAAGCCCTTTGAAATGGAAATGACAGTGTGTGAAAAGGTCACATTTGCTTCCATCAAATTCATCACAGACTTGCGAAATTTTGAAGGGAAATATCCGTAATGTAGGTCAAGGGGTCTGATGTGTAGTGAAACCCTCTGTCCACTTTGAATAGTATTTTAACACCAAGGAAAAAGTGTTTATGGAGATGTGAAAGCGGCGTTCATTGTGAAATGCTATTAGCACAAACCGCTTTATAATACTGTTAGATAATATAATACGATTATGATTACTTTAAACTCATTTTTGTGGCTTACTAACTGTAAAATTAGATAATGATCAGTAATGGATTGCTAGTTAATCAAATTAGCATTATATAGGCCATTATTTACTTCAGAAAGGTACAATGTAGCTTTTGTTTGTGGCTAGATTTACACTATATTCATTTTAAACCTCTCAAATGTGTACAGCAACCTGTGAGAAGCACGCAGATGTACACACGTTTGTTGATAAAACAGTGTAAAGTTTAGCTCTCTCTGTGCTGTTTATGTAGCATGTAGCGTTAGCATTTACAGAGATCTGTGTGATTCTCTTGTTGAAATTGGAAAAAGACAATCCGTTCAGCAATCTTTTGTTGACTGCAGGGAGCGGGAGACGTGAACGGATGTGACTTGTGACAACCAGCAGTTTGGCATCTGGTGTTATCTTGCAGAGCGACGCGTTGGGGGTGAGATTACAGAGCTCACTTCCTGCTCTGGCTTAGCATGGGACAAAACAAGAGAGGTGTGAACAGACTCGGGCGTTCTGAGGTTATGTTTTCATCTCTGGGTGTATTCATCACAGAGGCTGTTGTCAAAAGCGTCTCTCGGTAATGTCAAATAGAATTGGGTTTCCGACATCGTGAACTCCCATACGAATTGCACATCAGCTGTACATAGCCTGCGGCGTCGTGTCCCAGTGTTCCTGATCAGCTTCCCTGTTTATACTGCTTACAATAAAAGCTGTACTGGTGAACATGAATTTGGACTTCAATTTTTTAAAATGAAAGTGACTTTCAGTGTGACACTTAGTCAATATGTTACATTTTAGGCATAATTTTGACAAAATTTACTTAGCAGAGGACAGTGAGGTTATGGGATTGGGACATAATTAGTCATATACCAACCCACCCAGCAAACACAGAACGTTCCCCTAACATGAGTATTTGGTTCCCGTTTGGTTATTTTTTGAGAACCAAATAATAACATTCTAGGAATGTTCTTTTTAGGTTTTTTTTTTTGCAACCATAAAATAACGTTCCCAGAATGTTGCAGGGAGGTTATTCTTAAACAACCTAAAAATAACTTATACAGAACGTTCCCTAATGTTTATGTTTAGGTTATTATTTAATAACCATGTAAAATAACCTTCCAATAAAACGTTGCAGATTAGCAAACACAGAACGTTCTCCTAATGTTAGTATTTGGTTCCCATTTGGTTATTTTTTGAGAACCAAATAAAAACGTTTAGGAACTTTCTTTTAAGGGTTTGATTTTTTGCAACCATAAAATAACGTTCCCAGAACGTAGCATGGTGGTTATTTTTAAATAACCTAAAAATAACTTATACAGAATGTTCCCTAATGTTTATTTTTAGGTTATTATTTAATAACCATGTAAAATAACCTTCCAATTAAAACGTTGCCGATCAGCAAACACAGAACATTCCCCTAACGTTAGTATTTGGTTCCCATTTGGTTATTTTTTGAGAACCAAATAAAAACGTTCTAGGAACTTTCTTTTTAGGGTTTTATTTTTTGCAACCATAAAATAACGTTCCCAGAATGTTGCAGGGAGGAATAACATATACAGAATGTTCCCTAATGGTTATTTTTAGGTTATCATTTTGCAACCGTAAAATAACATTCCCAGAATTTTGCAGGGAGGTTATTTTTAAATAAACTAAAATCTAAATTCACCCCCTTTTTAAACACTGTTGCACAAAACGTTGAAGCTAAAATTCAAATTAGACAAAGATAAACTAGTCAACCTCATAGTGGGGTGGTGATCAGTTCTTCATATTTCAACCACCTTAACAAATTCACCACCTTTGACAATTTAAAAATCCCTATAGGGAACTTTTCTGATCGGAGTGTCATGGATATGATGCTAAATTATCCTCAGAGGCCAATCACAGAGAGATTTTAATTAATTTATTTATTTTTTTTGTGAGGCAGAGGGCAGTCGAATGAGGGGAAAAATGCAAGGTCTAGAGATGCATTTTTTTAAAGTGAACTTTTGGCTTCAGCACTACGTTTTTAAAACAGTATCATGTACAAAAAAAAGCAAGACATAAGTGCAGCAGTCAAATATGTCCATTTATACTTATCGCACGATATATGGACATACCTGTTTGAACTCGTTACCTGTATAAAAGACACCTGTCCACACACTCAATCAAACAGACTCCAACTTACACAAAATGAATGTCACCAACATTTTGTCAATCACGCTGCCTCTGTCATCTTTTTTGCTCTCCATGTCGGAGGCGAAAACAGTGCTCAGAGCTCCTTCATACACAGAGCGGGCATCGACAGGTGAAAAGGCGGCATCATTCAAGGCGTTAGCATATTTTCCTGACAAATACAGACAGTTTGGAAGAATTAGTCCAGATGCACTCGGTTTCCACAATCCACTGTACCGGTGCAAATATAAACATGACAGAGCGAAATGTTGTTTCACACAGGACGCGGGGGTCGCGAGTGTCTAGTTCATTTTCACAGAGAATGCGTTTTTGCATTTTGCGTGTGCTAGACGGACGTGTTTGACCGTCGCGTATATCGCAACATCTCGTGGCGCTCAAGTTAAAAGAAGTTCTTCAACTTTTAAAAAACACACCTCTAGAAAAATAGATTCAGCAGCAGATATGGCCTGTTGAGGCATCGGTGTCTTTGTTCATATGTTCATATCTGACTGCTAAGTAGGCTTTGTGTTTTTCAGCAATAGTGTGCATTTGCAAGTGTTTTTTTTTTTCTTCTACTTGTTATTTTGCACTTTTTGTTAGCAAAGGTTTATTTATTATTTATTCAACATTATTTTTAGATGCTTCAATTCCAGAATCTAAATAAAGAGTTACAGTAAGTTCATTGTCATTTGAAAGTGTGTAGGCCTACTTGCATTATTATGCTGTTAGATTATGCTTATATATTCAGTGGCATAAAATTATTTCTGGGACAATATGTCACCCAACAAAAAGTAGTTATCGTGACAGGCCTACATCTAGCATGTTTACATAAAAAAATAACTGAAAAGCAGTGCAGTGAAATGCAAAAGTGCTTTGTGTCAACGACCCCTAATTGTACAGGTCTTCCTTAAAGGGGGTTCTGATGCTATTTCATGCATTCTGACTTATTTACACTGTTAAAAAGTTTGGATTCTCATGCTAAACATGGCCAAAGTTTCAAAAAATGTTTGAGTTGGACATATGACGGAGTATTTCTGTGCCAAATACACTCCTTTAGGATTCAAACAAGTTTCGGAAAGTTTTTTTCAGAGTATGGCCCTGTATGACGTCATAAAGGGTGGAATTCCCTGTGTGGGCACTTCTCCTGGATGAGCGTGTGCACACATCAACCAGAGCGAGAGTAAGAGTGCGCTCATCAACGAGCTTTGTTCGGGTTACGGAAGTTCTGCAAGTGTTCTGCAAGTGTACACGAATGTATAGTGAATCGAAAGTTATCCAGGGATAACGCCATGATGTATTGTGTGTGTGTGTGTATGCTCGTGACTCTTTAGCTCCGCCCACTGCACGCCTCCACGAGTTCGGCTGTTTTCAGAAAGAATCGGTAGCGTACCTGTTTTTTAAAAATATGATAAAACTAAAGACTCTTCTGAGATATGAATGATGCAATACTACTCTATAGGTACTCAAGATTAACATGAGACTGGCAGAAACTGTGTGTGTTATGTACCCTTTAAGACCGACTAGTTGAGACAACCAACTAGTCAGTTATCAAAACATGTTGATTTTCGCATCCTAGAGATTTCGCTGGCCTGAATCAATCCTTCAATCTTCAAATTGTCCATTTTATTTATATCTTAATTTCCCTCAGCCAAATATTTTGCATTGACTAGAGAGGACAGCTGTATCTGATTCACTGATTATTGGACATATTTGACAACTATTCCACACCTATTCCCCAGGCCAGTGTCAGCCTGGCACATTGCAACCATTTAGGGCAATTCACATGAATCATCGGCCCGACGGCTGGCACGGATCAGGCTGCGCTCAGCACAGTTGAGCAGGCATCTGCCAGTGCTTTCTCTTACTGTGGCGAATCACCAGATGAGGTCTCTCATAAGCTGCCAATGCTTGTGTGGGCTAACGACCCAGATATGGCGTTGGATAAGAATGCGACTGGCTTGTTTGCTTGACTAAAGACTCTGTAAAACGAACCAACAAACAAGCAGTAAATCATGCTTTGTTAGTTCAGATGCAAGATGGATTTGAATTATGCCTGAAATTGAATTTGTTTGACCACTGTGACTAGTGGAAACCTGAAGACTGTGATGTGTAATTTTGTTTTGGAGAGCCAGGGGAACTTTAAAGGCTTTTCACTGGCCTCTCAGATCACAGAATGTTTCAAAAAGGGTTTTAGAGGTAATGATCACAGCTGTCTGCCCGTACAAGCTGTCTGCCCACACAGGCATACGTACCTTTTTACAGAGGCCCCTGATCTTTTGTGCGTGTGAGCTGGGATGCCAACACTTTTGAGTGTTGTGTGTTCACCCCATGGTATGTTCCAGAAAGTTAGCTTTGACAGGCTGTAGATGCTGGCTGGATCGTAATTGACTCATCAGCATAAAAGGACTCAATTAGGACAATTATTTTCTCATCCTAATAAATACAGTTAAATGCTGTGATGTTCTTAAAACTAGAGATTTGTCTTTCAGATACTCAGTTTAGCAACTTGGACGTGCATTTTGGATGTTTTGTCTTCTTAAGTAGCTGACATACAGTGGGGAGAACAAGTATTTGATACACTGCCGATTTTGCAGGTTTGCCCACTTACAAAGCATGTAGAAGTCTGTAATTTTTATCATAGGTACTCTTCAACTGTGAGTGACGGAATCTAAAACAAAAATACAGAAAATCACATTGTATGATTTTTAAGTAATTCATTTGCATTGTATGACATAAGTATTTGATACATCAGAAAAGCAGAACTTAATATTTGGTACAGAAACCTTTGTTTGCAATTACAGAAATTATACGTTTCCTGTAGTTCTTGACCAGGTTTGCACACACTGCAGCAGGGATTTTGGCCCACTCCTCCATACAGACCTTCTCCAGATCCTTCAGGTTTCGGGGCTGTCGCTGGGCAATACGGACTTTCAGCTCCCTCCAAAGATTTTCTATTGGGTTCAGGTCTGGAGACTGGCTAGGCCACTCCAGGACCTTGAGATGCTTCTTACGGAGCCACTCCTAAGTTGCCCTGGCTGTGTGTTTCGGGTCATTGTCATTCTGAAAGACCCAGCCACGACCCATCTTCAATGCTCTTACTGAGGGAAGGAGGTTGTTGGCCAAGATCTCTCGATACATGGCCCCATCCATCCTCCCCTCAATACGGTGCAGTCGTCCTGTCCCCTTTGCAGAAAAGCATCCCCAAAGAATGATGTTTCCACCTCCATGCTTCACGGTTGGGATGGTGTTCTTGGGGTTGTACTCATCCTTCTTCCTCCAAACATGGCGAGTGGAGTTTAGACCAAAAAGCTCTATTTTTGTCTCATCAGACCACATGACCTTCTCCCATTCCTCTTCTGGATCATCCAGATGGTCATTGGCAAACTTCAGATGGGCCTGGACATGCGCTGGCTTGAGCAGGGGGACCTTGCGTGTGCTGCAGGATTTTAATCCATGACGGTGTAGTGTGTTACTAATGGTTTTCTTTGAGACTGTGGTCCCAGCTCTCTTCAGGTCATTGACCAGGTCCTGCCGTGTAGTTCTGGGCTGATCCCTCACCTTCCTCATGATCATTGATGCCCCACGAGGTGAGATCTTGCATGGTGCCCCAGACCGAGGGAGATTGACCGTCATCTTGAACTTCTTCCATTTTCTAATAATTGCGCCAACAGTTGTTGCCTTCTCACCAAGCTGCTTGCCTATTGTCCTGTAGCCCATCCCAGCCTTGTGCAGGTCTACAATTTTATCCCTGATGTCCTTACACAGCTCTCTGGTCTTGGCCATTGTGGAGAGGTTGGAGTCTGTTTGATTGAGTGTGTGGACAGGTGTCTTTTATACAGGTAACGAGTTCAAACAGGTGCAGTTAATACAGGTAATGAGTGGAGAACAGGAGGGCTTCTTAAAGAAAACTAACAGGTCTGTGAGAGCCGGAATTCTTACTGGTTGGTAGGTGATCAAATACTTATGTCATGCAATAAAATGCCAATTAATTATTTAAAAATCATACAATGTGATTTTCTGGATTTTTGTTTTAGATTCCGTCTCTCACAGTTGAAGAGTGCCTATGATAAGAATTACAGACCTCTACATGCTTTGTCAGCCGAGTAATCAAGAACTAAAGTGGGAAATTGAGCCAATTTGAATATTTTTTTATTGTTTTTTTTTTATTTTTATTGTTGATTTATTTACACTATGCAACTGTTCTGGTCATCATTTGATAGGCCAAGTGAGTTTTAGTGTACGTTTGGAGTTTAGCATAACTGTGCTGCGATGATTCCCTGTTTGTTTTACTCTGCTTTCGAGTGTTCCAGACCTATATATATATATATATATATATATGTATATATATATAATTTAAAAAAAAAATTTTTTTATATTATTTTATTTTAATTAACTGTTTCTTTTTTTTTTTTTACTTTATTTTATTTTTTTAGTTTTTTATGTTTTATTTACTTATGTTTTGTTGTAATATTTTTTTATTATTTGGTTTACTTTTTATTATTATTATTACTATTATTTATTTATTTGTGGCATAAGGAACAGGCTTTTCAACTGAAAGCATTTGGATATTTCCATTCATTTCTAAACATTCGTCATGACTCCTCAAATGCTGAAAATTCAAGAAATGTTACACGCAACTCACATATGCTAAAGGAAATGGGCATGCTAAAATAAATGTATTTGAGAAAGTTTAGCGATATTAGTATAGTTCATATAATTTAGTTAAACTACATCATGGTTTTCAATGCCGTAACTCTCACTTCTTATGAATTCAACCTTGGGTGGATTATAGCAGAAAAAAATTGTCGTTCTTGGGTCACTTTGTTCCATCTGCAAACCTTTTAGTAAATCAGAATTTACAAAAATATCAGCCTTGACATTTATAACTAGTATGAAGCATATGCAGCTCCATAACAAAAAACTAAAACCTCATGTTCCATGCAGTCGGAAGTAACTTTCTGTCCATTATGAAGTTTCTTTTCTTGCCCATGCCCAAATGTACTCTGTGACCATGGCGAGTCAGTTTTAGCTGTGCCCAGCGCCACACCTAGCGCTAGTTCACTTCTGCAACTTTCTGACTGTTGCTGACACTCAGAAACTCTCCGGTGACAGCTTTCAGCTAATGAAATAACCCAGCTGGGATATTCTTTACCCCTGTCAGGAGCACGGAGTACAATACTGTCACGTCAGTGGAAATGATTCAGCTCTGTAAAGCGAGATGAACGCTGAAATATTTGGTCCCGGCAAGGTACGCTTTCTCTGGCTGCTCTTGGGGCGTGAAGTACCCTTTCCCCTCCTCAGACAGGAAATTTGAGATAGCCTGACCCTGTTCAGCTGCTGGTGCTGACGCAGATTCTGGCTTTATTCTCAAGGTATTGGCTGCCTGGACAAACACAGCACCTGCTGCAAAAGGCGAAGTGGGATGTGATATTGTGCTCTCACCGGCCTTGAATTTGCTCTACTTTTCTCGCTATTTCCCTCTATTCATTAGTATCTACCTAGCTGGATTAGAAAATGTACCCTCTCCACAGAGTATCCCGCTGGCCCTCACCTCTAACGTCAAAACAATAACAAACCGAAACTATCCCTCCTAACAAGGATTTGTTTCCCAGTTGTCCCTCTGGAAACATGGAAACCGTTTTTGTTTAAACAGTCACTGTAATCTCCAGCGCACGCCCCATCTGTCCTATCATCCTGTTTTCCAATGCCTGCAGCCACTCATTTCCGGCCTTGTTGTTTGTTCTTTTCCTTTCATTTGTACGTTTTTTTCCCCCCTAGACAATTTGAAAAACAACAGAACGGTCAAAAACATCTCACAATGTGACGTTTATTCTCACCGGGAGTGAGGTGACCGTTTTGGTGTACGTGAAAAGGCACCAAAGCACGGATTAATTCATTCATAGTGTGTCGCACACGAAACAAACACAGATTGGGGGCGGCTTCCTGTCCATGATCCCAACCCCGGAGAAGGTTGGATGTGGGCTGAGCTGTATTAAAATGTTTTGATGCATGGGGGCGGTCCAGCATGAGACAGTGACATATTGTGGAGGCCCCCGTGGGCTGGAGGCAGACAGGTAGAAGACAAATGGATATCGTCCCGTGCTGTTCATCATTCCGTTGGGCTAACAGTGACCACAGCCAACTTACCCCAGCCAAGCCCCCACCATCTTCACCTCCTCCTTCCAGCTCCTCCTCTCTTTCTTCCCTCTCTCTTCCTCTGAGGTGCTTGGCCATCTAGTGTTAATTTGTTTTTAGTTGTCAGATTTTGACCTTTAAATGCTCTTTGAATGCAGGCAATATTTTGTCATATAATATACATTAAATTCATTTTTAACCAAAAAGGGTTATGAATGGTTAGTTGATGAAAAGAACATTTTAGTGATAATGTGCAAAATGAGATTTTTTAAATAAAAAAAAAAAGTAACATCAGAGTAAAAACATAAATTAATTGACAAATTTTAAAATAAAAATGTGAGATATTAACAAATATGATAATATAAATTGAGATAATTGTGAGATAAAAAAGTCAGTAACGAAGGTGACATTGTGATATACAGTACACTACAGTTCAAAAGTTTGGGATCAGTAAAATTTTTTCCCCTTTATTCCACTTTATCCTTTATTAATCCTGAAAAAAATTGTCTTTTGAATAGTAGTGTATTAAATCACAATTATGAGAAAATATATATATATATATATTTCAAAGCGAAATGGAGGAGATTATGATAAAAAAAACGGTTAGAGATTAGGAGGAAACTGCGGCTTTACCGAGCTGAAAGGCTTTAGTCAAACTGTGATATAAACAAAACGCTATTGGCTGTTTTAAAAAATGGGAGGAGCTGCTTGATATGTCCCGCCCTGTCTTCCTGTTGTCAACACATTGAATAATGCTGCGCGTTTCAAGGCACTTCAGTGGGCCTTTAAGTCTTAATTGCAAGAAATTAAGTCACAATTATGATTAATAATTAAGTCATTAATAATAATTAAATGGCCTTTTTACTTTGAGGCAGAAACAGGATCTATCTATCTATCTATCTATCTATCTATCTATCTATCTATCTATCTAATGTATTACTGCTGTCAAAATTAGCGTTAACGCATGCAATTAATTTTTTTTCCAGTTTAACACGTTAAAAATATTGAACGCAATTAACGCATCATCCGTTCTTTTCTATCATCCTTTGGCTAGCGTTACATCAGATGATCACGCTTTTATTCATGCAAATGCTTTTAAACCATTCAAGCGCGACAAGACAAAAGAGAACACGCTCTCTTTGAAGGTTCTGACACACGACGCACAGAAAGACGCGTGCCAGTATTGTGCGCACAGACAGCCAGAATCTCTTTTGCACTTGAACGAATAACACACATAATTATGCCAAAATATCCGTTTTGTTGAGTATTCTCATAAGAGCAGTCTTAAATGAGTTAAATAACATCTTAAATGAACTTAAAGAGTTGAGAGAAAATGAGATGCGTGTGACAGTGTGTCAGATCCGCGTCATGTTCGGCAGCGGCAGATCTTAAAGTGACAGCAGCGACTAATTAATGTTAATCACAGAACAAAGGTAACAGAGAAAATTGTAGCTTTAATAAGGATTAATCTATATTTAATTTATAATTCATGCAGTGCAGACTGTTTGATAACTTTATTCAATTTCTGTATATTTCCTTCCTGTTAGGTCAAGGAAATATGTCATTTATTAATTAATCGCGATTAATTACAGAAAAAAATGTGATTAATTAGGTAATTTTTTTAATCAATTGACAGCACTAATAAATAAATATATATATATATATATATATATATTGAAAGATATTAAACATTCATTCATTTTGAAAGCTTTTGTTAAGAGTATATGGCAAAGATGCCAGGGTGTTTGAATTTGTCTAATTTATTTTGGTTACAATTCATTTATTTTCCTTTTAAATGATTAGAAAATAACCGGCTGCACTGTTTACGCTCTGTATCATTTATTGTGTTGTCTTTAAAGAGGGTTTTTTGTTGGTTTTAGCCCTTATTGGTAGTTTTAAGAGACTTAGAAGCCATAATGTGAGCCAGCAATCAATGGCCTTTTGAGGTTGACCAGTGTGAGGCGTAATACGGGCCCACTCATCAGGCAGGCCTACAGGCTGCTGAACGGACACATTTTTCACATGTGGAGGAGTTCGTTGTTTGGTAATCGTTCACGGTGAGCTCTCAGGTTCATAAGCTGCTGGATGTCATCCTAAAAGAAAAACACACGATGAAGGGGTTTAAAATGGAGGGGGATGGAGAGGTCACGCACAGCTGAAGAAACCGCCCCATCCAGAACGAATGGCTGTGACCTAGGGACATCTATCTAAGAGCTTTTCTGGTGGTCGAAACCTGAGGTGTGAAGATGATCCACTAGCCTGATCGGATGAAAAGAGCACGACCACGGACATCAGCTGATTTATTTAGACAAAGATGTTACTATCCATACCGCACAAGGTAAATTAAACGTAACCAACACCTTGAAGTGCAATATCTCCAGGGAGCGATGCTCGATCCGTATCGAGCGTTTGACCTTCTGCTTTATAATCTATCCATTTGTGTTCTACGCTTGTATCTGAAACCAACCGTCCCCTATTATCAGAGCGCTGATGTATGTTGATTATTTTTTCTAAGCGACCATAAATTCAGACTATTGATTATCTATGTTTACTACACAGAATGTGTCGATGAGATTCTAATGGCTTCCATGGAAGCAGCTGTGTTACTTATTAAAGATGCACAAAGCCAGGGCGAAATGTCAGTTTATCTGACAACGCTAACACCATGTGCGGTGAATTATGAAGTCATCTTTTGGCTGGTTTCATAACTATATTCACTGAATTAATATGATATTCCACCCAAAAATGAGAAATCTGTCATTTATTCACCCATGGGGTCCTATTTTAACGATCTGAGCGCATGGTCTGAAGCACGTGGCGCTGGTGCACTTAGAGCGTGTCTGAATCAACTTTTGCTAGTTTAACGACGGAACAAAAAAAATGGTCGACGCGCCAGGCGCATGGTCCAAAAGGGTTGTACCTAGTCTCTTAATGAGTCATGAGTGTGTTCTGGGTGTAACGTGTAAACCAATCAGAGTCTCATCTCCCATTCCCTTTAAAAGCCAGTTGTGCTTGCACCATGGCGGTTTCGCTATTTACATGGTGGAATTTGCGAGTGCAAAGACTGAACGCTTCCCCAGAGAGGATTCCATTTATTTTTAATGTTTAAAAATCTAAGGCAAATGTCAATATTTCCATTGACTAATCAAACAAATATATCATAAGGTATCATATGACTTTAAAAAAATTGAAAGATTGTGGAAAATATGCATTTTAATGATGCTTTTATGGTGCTTTAGCTTCTTTTTTTAAGCTTGAAAGCTCCAGTACCCTTTTTATTTGAATCTGAGGGGATCCATAAATAATATCAGAGTTTAAATTTTTTTGGTGAAGTATCCCTTTAAGTCTGCTTTGTTGTGAACGCAATTTAATCAAGATGAGCATGATGGTTGTTGTATCAAGTTTTGATCCTGTGCTTAACAAATCACCTTCAAATACACTTCAAGGTGATCCATTTGTTCCATATTGGATTGGATGTTGTGTGATGTAGTATATGGGAAAGATGTTTGTTTTGCACTTTTATGTGGAGGAATGAAGGTTTGCTTCTACAAAAGTTCACACTTGATATTGCTTGAAGACAGGGAAGTTTCAAAGCACGCAGTGAGGCATCGGCCAAATCGAAGCTGACAGAAAAAGATGATGGGAGAATACTATCTTGAGCTTATCTTTGCGAGAGAGCACAGCATGGTCCATTTGTCATTGAAGGGAAAAAAATGAGAATGATGATGAAATTGACCGAAGATACCAACCGGCATGTAACTTTTCATACTTTCATGCTTTTCAAGATCCTTTATGATTGGATTGTATGCAAGATACATTTTACCTTATTTTGATTCTGGCCGTCCCCAATTCTGAAAGAAAAGCGTGCATTTTGGTGTGGGCTCAACCGTTTTTTTTTTTCCTTGTTCCACAAGCTATCTGGCTGTCAGAGGCTGAGGGACCTGCTGTTGGCTCCAAGATTAGGATTGAGCTGGCAGCTCCATCCATTCAATTTACACCAGAGTCTAGCAAAAAGTAACGCAGCAAGGCCCACGTAACACATTGTATCCTGGGGCAGTTGATCAGTCACAATGGATGGGCCATGATGAGATAGAAAGAGGGTCTTGGGTCTAATCTCAAGGCCCTTGTCACCAGCCTCAGCATTAAACATCCTCTTGTAGTGATGGGAAGTCCGATTCATTTCCGTGAATCAGTTATTTTGAACAATTTGTTTGAACAATTTGATTTGCTTTTAACATTTCTGCTACTTGTCTATAACAATAACATACTTTTTGCTCCAAAAGTCATCATCCTCTTTAAAATCATAACTGAATTTAAAGGGTTAGTTCATCCAAAAATTTTAATTCTGTCATTAATTACTCACCCTCATGTCGTTCCAAACTCTTAAGACTTTCGTTTCGAACACAAATTAAGATATTTTTGATGAAACCCGAGAGCTCTCTGACCCCTCCATAGACAGCTATTTAATTAACACTTTCAAAGCCCAAAAAGATAGTAAAAACATTGTTAAAATAGTCCATGTGACTCCAGTGGTTCAACCTTAATGTTATGAAGCGACGAGAACACTTTTTGTGCGCAAAAAAATGAACAAAAATAACTTTAATAAACAATTTCTTCTATCTGTGTCAGACTCTTACCAGGGTTCCCACGCTTCTTGAAAGTACTTGAAAGTCCTTGAATTTCAGACACATGGATTCAAGGACTGGAAAGTACTTGAAAACAAACATAGGTCCTTGAAAGTGCTTAAATTAAGCATGAACTACATTTTGTTAGAGTAGCATGGTGCTATTACAAAAATCAGCCTTTATGCGCTGCCAAAGCCAGAACAAATACTGATTGGGGAGGTACCTGAAAAAATGCTGCGTGAGTGGATGGATTGTAATCATGTGCAGGCAGCTCTGCATAATGAGCGCATAACGGGGCGCTTTTTAACTAGCTTAGTGCCAGGGAAGTGCAAATTTAATGATGCTTGGCTCAGTGTTGAGCTAAATAAAAATTGGTTTATCAAAGTTCCAACAAATAACTCTTAATAAAGTAGTGTTTATAAGCACAGCGCTCCTTTGTTGACAGAGGTTACCGGGGAAACCAATATATTTCTGCTGTTCCATAAGCGCCATCTACTGTCAAAGAGTGAAATTGCATTTCATCGCGTCATTTGGTTTGTTCAGACTAATGCATATCAACCCATATTTTTACACCGCTTACACATAGAGTTGTAAACTGGTGGATCGATGAGAAGCTAATGTGCTTTTAAAAAATGTAGAATAATAATATATCTAGAATATTAAGTATCATATTTTAAATTAATACATATAATCACTTATAATTTAGATTCTTTTCTTAAATAATGTCTTAAAGGCTGAAATGTGAAATTTTTATATATTTTTTTTTTTTATAAAACTTGTTTTTGTCAAGTTATTATCTGAACTGTAAAGTTGTTTAAGTCGTTTTTTTTTTACATTCATTTTATGGTTTAGGATGTTTCCTTAAACACTGATCTCACCCTGTGCAGGTCTTAAAAATGTCTTAAAAGCCTTCAAATTTATTTTTAAAAGGGTACCATGTACAGGTGATTAATAATAATAATACATTTTATTTATAATGCGCTTTTCTTAAACCCAAAGCGCTAGCTTTATAAGTTAATAAGATAAGTTATATAAATATAGTTTGCATATTTTTAATGCCTAAAGGATTAGTTCACTTCAAAATGAAAATTTCCTGATATTTTACACACCCCCATACAGAGCCCCGCACATGACATGCAGGAAAAAATAGTAGGCTAAATCGTGCGCACGGTTTATAAATCGAGGGAACGAAGTAGTAAATCGTCCGCACGATTTAGCAAATTGAGTGAACGAAATAGTAAATTGTGCCCATGATTTATAAATCGAGGGAATGAATTAGTAAATCGTGCGCACGATTTACCTGCACATGATTAGTAAATCCCCCATCTCATCCAAGGTGTTCGTGTCTTTCTTTCTTCAGTCGAAAAGAAATTTAGTTTTTTGAGGAAAACATTCAGGATTTTTCTCCACATAATGGAATTTGATGGCAACCAACATGTTGAAGGTCCAAATCAATGCAGTTTCAAAGAGCTTCAAATGGCTCTGCACGATCCCAGACGAGGAATAGGGTCTTATCTAGCGAAATGATTGGTCATTAAAAAAAAATATATATATATATATATATACTTTTTAACCTAAATTGCTCATCTGCTCTGCGATGCGCCGCAGATTACGTAATCACGTAGGAAAGGTCACGCTAGACGTAGGTGGAAGTACTGCCCCAAGCGAACGTGCGAAGACTAATACAAACGGCCTTTACCAAAAAAAAACCTCCATCTCCAACTTCAAAATCGTCCGACATCGTTGTTTTACCTTTTTTTGCTAAAGGACATTTGTATTAGTCTTTGTAAACACGGAAGAGGAAGCTCTTCTGCCTACGTCTAGCGTGACCTTTCCGACGTGATTACGTAATCCGTGGCGCCGCAGAGCAGTGCAAGATGAGCAATTTAGGTTAAAAAGTATATACATTTTATTTTTTTTTGAAAATGACGATCGTTTCACTAGAATAAGACCCTATTCCCCGTCTGGGATTGTGCAGAGCCCTTTGAAGCCAGTCGAAGCCCTTTGAAACTGCATTGATTTGGACCTTCAACCGTTGGTTGCCATTGAAGTCCATTATGTGGAGAAAAATCCTGGAATGTTTTCCTCAAAAAACGTAATTTCTTTTCGACTGAAGAAAGACATGAAGACCTTGGATGAGATGGGGGTGATTAAATTATCAGGAAATTTTCATTTTGAAGTGAACTAATCCTCCAACAATTGACATGTCCATATCTTTTCATTTAATTGGAAAATTCATGTATACAATATCATCTCAATATTTTGATGTTTTAATTAAGCAATTATTCATAAAAAAGAAAACTAAAACCAGTGTGAAATAAATGTTAAAGGAACACTCTACTTTTTTTGGAAAATAGGCTCATTTTCCAACTCCCCTAGAGTTAAACAGTTGAGTGTTACCGTTTTCGAATCCATTCAGCCGATCTCCGGGTCTGGCGGTAGAACTTTTAGCATAGCTTAGCATAGATCATTGAATCTGATTAGACCATTTGCATCTCGCTCAAAAATGACCAAAGACTTTCGATATTTTTCCTATTTAAAACTTAACTCTTCTGTAGTTACATCTTGTACTAAGTGTGTGTGTGTGTGTGTGTGAGAGAGAGAGAGAGTTAAAATTAAACTACTAGTGTTGAAATTTTATTGGGGAAAAAAAACACGTTTTTTAATAATAATATATTATTTTTTACTGTGGCTCTTTCGGACAAAAAATTTAAAAAAGGTTCCCGACCCCTGGTATAAATTAAAGTTAATAAATTTATAAAACTCAAAACAATGAAACAATTCACATTACTTAAAATATGTCAGTTTTGTGAACTCAAAAGAAAAAGAAAGTGCTAAATACTCATAAAAGTTAATTTGATTGAACTAATTTGTTTAATTTGAGTTGGCTCTACTCAAAACAATTAATTATTTTGAGCATTAGGGTAGATTTGACTCAAAAGAACAATTCATGACTCTAACATCACTACAGTTACCTCCTTCCCCTAGTGCTTTGGAAAGAACACCAGTAATTGTTCAAGTCAGCTAGTTTATCTAGGCAGGATTATGTTTGTTGTTCACAAGGTGACTCGTGACATAAGGGGTCAAGAAGCCGTCATGCTTTATAAGTGGAGGCAATGACAATTTCGCAGGTCAATAAATCCAGAAGCGGTGGCAGTCAATTGAGGTATTGTTAATAAACTGATTGTATTAGTTGTCTTCGATTTCGGGCCTGCTGTCAGCGAGTTTAAGTCACACGTTATTTGGGGGTTATAATTATCATCACCGTTAGGACATATGAGTGATAAGGACTTGAGAAATGGCCTGCTGAACGTCACAGGAAATTGCACACGCAGAGACAGAATGGGCTGGCATGAAAGCGAAACAGATTCAAACGTCTGGAAGAATTTATTCATAAGCAAACTGACCTTTTGCTTTCTATTTGTTGAAGACGCTTTACCACTCATCTCACTGGCTTTATCAGCTGTCTGATGGAGACGAAGCTACTCGGAAGCGCGTTGAAACACTGCCAACAGATGGAAAGCACAGTCCGGTGGCTTATGACTAAATTCCACCAGGCATTCTACGATGACCCGGATTAATAATAACTCTAGCGGATGCAATGCAGATTCATTTTGTAGCATCTGTTCCCCTTCTGCTACCATGCTGACGTATGGAAAGCAAACATGATATCTCATTAAATATAATTCTGAATAGGTGGATTAAACCAAGTGGATACATTCTGCATACTCCCGGTATTTGTTTGTTTGTTTTTTGTTTTATTTTGCTTATTTTTTATTTTATTTACTTGTTTATTTTAGCTTATTTGTTTATAAGCATTATTTTAAATTGTTAAATATTTATTATTTGTTTATTATTAAATTAGCTATTTGGGTTGTTTGGTAATTTTGCTTATTTTTTATTTTTTTATTTTAATTAACATATTAATTTAGTTGTTGATTTTTTTTTTTTTAATTATACAATTATTATAATTTTATTTTGCTTATTTGTTTATTAGTTTTTATTTATTTACATTTGTTTATTATCATTTTATTTTTCATACTAAGTCGTCGATTTAAGCGCTGTTCTCTACGTCAGTGATATGAACAATTGCATTACACGTTAGTTGCATTTTATTAGCATGTAGAATTCTTTTTCACCCGCTGTCCTGTGACCCACTATGCTTTTCGATATGTTATTTTAATGATTTTCGTGTGTGCCTTTCTACATAGCCGGACTATATTGGGTCTATAGTTAACCGAGACGGTGAAATGACGGCTATTGCTTGCTGGGACAGGACTTTTTTTTCTTAGTTGGGAATTGATTGGATCGTTGTGGTTTGCTATTGGACGATCTCATGTGAGTGACAGGTTGTCCCGCCCTCATGCAAGTAAACATATCATCAGAGAAGCAAGAGGGAGGGGAAGTTGTTTTGATTAAAGATTACCGTATTGTTCCGAATATAAGACAATGTTTTTTTCTTAGAAATACATCTGAAAAAACGGGTTCGTCTTATATTCAGGGTCTGTATACAGTGGGGAGAACAAGTATTTGATACACTGCCGATTTTGGAGGTTTTCCTACTTACAAAGCATGTAGAGGTCTGTAATTTTTATCATAGGTACACTTCAACTGTGAGAGACGGAATCTAAAACAAAAATCCAGAAAATCACGTTGTATGATTTTTAAATAATTAATTTGCATTTTATTGCATGACATAAGTATTTGATCACCTACCAACCAGTAACAATTCCGGCTCTCACAGACCTGTTAGTTTTTCTTTAAGAAGCCCTCCTGTTCTCCACTCATTACCTGTATTAACTGCACCTGTTTGAACTCATTACCTGTATAAAAGACACCTGTCCACACACTCAATCAAACAGACTCCAACCTCTCCACAATGGCCAAGACCAGAGAGCAGTGTAAGGACATCAGGGATAAAATTGTAGACCTGCACAAGGCTGGGATGGGCTACAGGACAATAGGCAAGCAGCCCGGTGAGAAGGCAACAACTGTTGGCGCAATTATTAGAAAATGGAAGAAGTTCAAGATGACGGTCAATCTCCCTCGGTCTGGGGAACCATGCAAGATCTCACCTCGTGGGGCATCAGTGATCATGAGGAAGGTGAGGGATCAGCCCAGAACTACACAGCAGGACCTGGTCAATGACCTAAAGAGAGCTGGGACCACAGTCTCAAAGAAAACCATTAGTAACACACTACGCCGTCATGGATTAAAATCCTGCAGCGCACGCAAGGTCCCCCTGCTCAAGCCAGCGCATGTCCAGGCCCGTCTGAAGTTTGCCAATGACCATCTGGATGATCCAGAGGAGGAATGGGAGAAGGTCATGTGGTCTGATGAGACAAAAATAGAGCTTTTTGGTCTAAACTCCACTCACCGTGTTTGGAGGAAGAAGAAGGATGAGTACAACCCCAAGAACACCATCCCAACCGTGAAGCATGGAGGTGGAAACATCATTCTTTGGGGATGCTTTTCTGCAAAGGGGACAGGACGACTGACGACTGAGGATGGATGGGGCCATGTATCGTGAGATCTTGGCCAACAACCTCCTTCCCTCAGTAAGAGCATTGAAGATGGGTCGTGGCTGGGTCTTCCAGCATGACAACGACCCGAAACACACAGCCAGGGCAACTAAGGAGTGGCTCCGTAAGAAGCATCTCAAGGTCCTGGAGTGGCCTAGCCAGTCTCCAGACCTGAACCCAATAGAAAATCTTTGGAGGGAGCTGAAAGTCCGTATTGCCCAGCGACAGCCCCGAAACCTGAAGGATCTGGAGAAGGTCTGTATGGAGGAGTGGGCCAAAATCCCTGCTGCAGTGTGTGCAAACCTGGTCAAGAACTACAGGAAACGTTTGATCTCTGTAATTGCAAACAAAGGTTTCTGTACCAAATATTAAGTTCTGCTTTTCTAATGTATTAAATACTTATGTCATGCAATAAAATGCAAATTAATTACTTAAAAATCATACAATGTGATTTTCTGTATTTTTGTTTTAGATTCCGTCTCTCACAGTTGAAGAGTACCTATGATAAAAATTACAGACTTCTACATGCTTTGTAAGTGGGCAAACCTGCAAAATCGGCAGTGTATCAAATACTTGTTCTCCCCACTGTAAGACGCTAACAGTCAAAGAAAAGCTCACTGTCTAAGAGCCGCGTGACTGTCATATTTTCGTGCCTCGCTGACGGGACAAACCTACATAGTTAGTTGCATTTTATTAGCATGTAGAATTGTTTTTCACCTGCTGTCCTGTGACCCACTAGTTGATAACGCTGGTCTATGCTTTTTTCAGTGATGGTGTGTGCCTTTCTACTGGTTTTAACTGCAAGCTGACACTTTCTGTAAATAGGCACCCTCAGTTTTGATCAAACCTTGTCGTTTTACTCAATTACTCTTCCGCGGTTTTGGAGCATGCTGTGTTTTTCCCAGTCCCAAATTCAAGAGCTCATTTGAATAGACCATGTTATTTTGTTGGCAAAACTTGTCAATTAAACCATGGAGGTCATAGATGGGTCATAAAAAATAATAAAATTAAGTGACAATGTGAATTCCCCTCTTGTTTGGTGAGACCTATGAATGTTAAAAATACAGTGCTCATTATAACCAGGCAGGAAGAAGCACTTCTTGGTTGCTTTTGCTCCAGGGTGGACTGCTAATGTGTTCAGACCTACAAAAAACTCAAAACAATATAATTTAGTATGGATTCTGGGGAATACACACTATTAGTACCCCTCAAGTAATGTGGGAAGAAAAGTTAGCAAAGAAATTGGATAACTTAATACTTAGTATTATCAAACAATAAATTATGACAAAGTTGTGATGTTAAAGGGATAGTTCGGCCAAAAAGTAACTCATTGTCATTTACTTACCCTCATGTTGTTCCAAACCTGTATTACTTTTTGTTGTTGTACATTCAAAATAGCACATCAAGACACGTCACGCAAAGGGTTCTGTGGCCGTCAAATCTGGTGCAACACATCTTAACATACAATATTTGAAGGTTTCAAAATTTGAGAGCTTCACTAGAGGGGAATTTTTAGTGAATAATGGCTTAAATTTCAGCTTGTTTCTCATATATAGCTATTGAATTGCTAAGACTAATATATAGCACAAGTTGTATGGACTACTTTTATAGGGCATTTTATTTGTAATTCTTGGAATTCGACAACCATTTTGAAAAGAGAAAACCATTTTCAGCGCAGATTTTCTGCTAAAGTCTCTAGGTTAGGAAAGTGAACAAAAGATGACAGTTTTCTTTTTGGGGTGAACTATTCCTTTAAGAGAACGGAAGTTCCAACTGTCTTTTCTTCCCAATTGTGATGTATATTCGAGTGAAACGGCTTCTCGAGCAAGAAAAAACGTAGGATTGGACTTGACTTTCTCAGTTGGGAATTGATTGGATTGTTCTGGTTTGCTATTGGACGATCTTGTGTGACTGACAGGTTGCCCCGCCCTAATGCAAGTAAACACATCATCAGAGAAGAGATGTTTCTGTAAGAGGGAGGGGAAGTTATTTTGATTAAAGATTACTGTATTGTTCCAAATATAAGACAATGTTTTTTTTCTTAGAAATACATCTGAAAAAAATTGACTTATATTCAGGGTCTAGACTTTTACATGTCAATAATACACCCGCAACAATAGGTGGTGCCAAATATGCGTAAAACGAGTGTGCCAAGAAATACGGTGCGTCAGAGTGTATTGTTAGAAGATCGCGCAAAAAGACAGTCTTAAAAACGCAAACAGTCTAAGAAAAGCTTACCATCTAAGAGCCACGTGACTGTCATGTTTGTGTGCCTCGCTGACGGGACCAAACTTCCCCCGTACGTGATTTTAAAACATAAGACAGAACCCAGATTTCAAAACTACAAGATTTCATTTCACTTCTACTGTTTTAAAGGGGTCATATGATGGTTCTAAAAAGAACATTATTTTGTGTATTTGGTTTAATGCAATGTGTTTACGCGGTTTTAGGTTCAAAAAAGTCATTGTTTTACACATACTGTATTATTGTTGCTCCTCTATGCCCCGCCTTTCTGAAACGTGTCGATTTTTACAAAGCTCGTTGTTCTGAAAAGCGCGGCCAGTGATCCAGTGCATTGTGATTGGCCCGAATACCTTAAGCGTCTGACGGAAATGTCACGCTTCTTACCACATTTGGAACATCAGATCCCAAAGCAAAGCAATATTGACAGATGATAATGTCAGTCCTACCTTATCAATTCGAGCCCGAATCTGATCCGGATGATGCAGATGACCAAGCTGATCGATCAACGTTGCCAGCGAGACTGGTCCAGAAAGTATCAAATTGGTAAGTTTGCATTTGTTATTGTAGAAACGACAAAGACGTTGAAACGGTCTGTGCTCTCCCAGGTGCTAGAAACAGTCCTCCAAAAAAGGCGCAGCACACAGTCAAATATTTGGGTGTTGTAACTAAAGCTTAGCCACTGTTTTCTAATTGTCCCCTCTTTTGGAAGGCCAAACAAAGTAGTTTGGTTTTCGCAAAGAAAAACACAGCGTCTCCACGACATGGCGGCGCGGGCAGCAACAGTACTACAGCGAGAATAAAAGTTACACCTTCTTTCTTTGCGTATACATTTGGGCAGTGTTATGAAACTTTGCCCCCCCATACTGATGTAGAATTGTGGGGGTGTGTTTGAATAAAGCGTTTTAGGAAGGTGTGGCTGAGCCTTAACTTTTACAAAGAATATCTCTTTGGGTTTGAGACTTTGTAACTCTGCAGATCTTATACATGCACAAACAGCTACATAACATACTAAAGAGAAAGGAAAACAAGAAATCGCATCATATGACCCCTTTAAATTTTGGTAGGCTACATGGCTATCACTATGAGATGGATAGCCTAATTGTTATATAATTCAGATGGGCTACAGGTTATTTTTATGGTATGCCAAAAAGTGTTTATTTATAAATGTGATCTTTAGTACATTTTACAAGTATTTACCATACTTTAAATACAAAAATTAAAATGGTGTCTTTTCCGACCTCTTGTGGAAAAAAGATAATATAACATGATATTTCATGGCTCTTGCCACTAGCTTATATGGCGCAAATGAGCTGTTCTAAAGTTTAGGACCGCTGGGTCCTAAAGTGAGTTTCTCTTCAGCATGCATTCAGATACACATGTAGACATTATAAAATATTTTTTTTGGTTTGAATTTTGAGCATTTTTCGATGTGTACTGAAGCATTCCTCGCATTCCATTCATTCCTATGGGGATCAAATTGACCTGTGAGAGAAGGATTTGTTACTTTTTTAAATTTCAACCACAAAACTCCTCGAATCCAGTCAATTTTTTTTGTGCATTCATGGTTCAAGTGCAACAAAAGTCCTAGTGTCTTGGACCACTCCGATTTTTTAATTTTTAAAAAAAAAAAAGAGTTTCGGGTCAAAATGACCCGAGGGAAGGATGAGGGTTAATTATTAGAATTTAGCAGATTGTTTTAAGAATGACATCATTGTAAAACAGTTGAGTGTCAAACTTGAATATGAAGAGGTTTTCATTACTAAGCTTAATTTTTGTATCAAATATTACCTGAAATAAGAGGGCAGTTGTTGTTTGGTCTTAATTTTCTTCTTCATATGACCACTGCCTTGTTTTTTCAGTTGAGTCCGGCCTATTTTTCAGCTCAGGAAGAAGTTCTGTTCCTTTGCCAACTCTTGCCTGGGGACAAATTAAGACACAGTGAGGTATATCTGAATAAAACTGCAGGCCTCACAAAATGCTCCGTCCTCGACTGGCAAAAGCACCTGAACTGTACAATAGCACTGCCACGTATGTGTTTACATTTTTATGCAGCTAGACATAAGCCAGTATTACAGCCATGCTGTCTGGGCAAGATAACACTGAGTGCTATGAGTAAGCGAAGCACTTCGCTTTATCCCCCTCAACTCGTACAGAACTTCCCGGGACTAAACTCCGATCCAGTGATTGCCAGGCACAAGCCGAATGTAGGAGTGTAAATGTATGATAAAACTGTCATTTCGCAAATGATAGATGTAGCTTAGGTTGCATTTCATTTGAGAGCAAAATAAGTGTTTAATCCTTCAGTTGTGTCGTGCTGGAGTGTCATGCTAGTTGTTTTGATGCTACGTAGACTTAGCAGATGAGTGTCAAGAATTAGCAGGTAGCAACAAAACTTGCATATTTGACGTCGCTTTCATCTCAAAGTGTTAAAACAAGGATCAGTATTACGTCTGAGACGAGGAAAACTATTATCTAGATGTTAGCCTGTTCTGTTTCCATCAAAAGAGCCAAATGAATACCCAGCAACCCCAGTTAACCCAGCAAAGCAGAACTTCCGCTAGTCGTAAATGTGAAGCGACAGCTTCATGTCAGTAACACATAATGCTCCTAATGAAACTGTAAGTCTGTATTGCCTAGGCAAATTGAAGCTTGTTGCAGAAACCCAAATGTAGACTTAGACAGATTGCTGGTACACATACTATCAGAAAAGGCTTTTCTGTTTCTGATTTGTCTAGAAATAGGAGCTTGAGATTAAATGAGGACTTGAAGCTTCGGCATGTTAAGGCCTGAAACATACTCTATACAATTACATGAACGCAAATACTTCTCGATTTCATCCGTTGTTGTGTTCTGAAATGTGCCAGAATGTGTTTTATTACAAAACACAGGTGCATCAGGGTTGCCACAAGGAGCTTTTGCAACATTAATGTTAACGCTCTTCTTCTACAATTAGTTTAATCATAAAAGTCACATTGACAAATGGCAGCTTCTGTTACATTGGAGACGAGCAGTGAATCACAGCAGATTTGGTTCAGTGGGAAGTCAATAATTGGGCAATAGAAAGGGGAGTAGACAAATAAAATGAAAAATTATTATAAATAATAATAAAATTGGTAAAATGAATTGTTTTTTTTTTCTTCTCAATATTAATTTAATTAATTTATTAACTGATTGCTTTTGATAGTCAAATTCTACATTATTTATCCACATTTATAGTTGATTACTTCATTTAATCTTTTTTTTTTAAACTAATTTAAATTTAGCAGTTTCACAGTTTATTATGGTTTATTGTTATTTGAATTGATTTATCAGTTTCTCAAATGACAATTGAATTAATAAGCCTAAATACTGTCATGGTGAACAAATAGTTTGAAGAGAATCCTGTAGAGCTGGAGCTGCAGTGGCAGAGCCAGAGGGGTGTCCAGGGTGGCACTGGACACCCCTGACATCTGACTGGCCACCCTGGGTGCCACCCCAAAATTTAGATTGCTACTTCCATTTCACCTCCTATTGAAAAAAGCATTTATTTTGATGTGTGGCGGCGCGGCACATTGTTCACGTATTAACGCTGAATATTAAGAGAATATTAACGTTAGTTGACAAACAAACGATTAATAATAAAGGGGGTCGCTCATAAGCGCAGAGTTGTTCAAAATCCTGTCGCGCCATTCACATTGTTTTCCATTAAACGACACAATTTGTCTCAAAACGTTGTTAATGTATAATGACTTTACCCTAGGCTGGAAGAGTGTGTATAGATATTTTTCAGTATTTTTCTTTCTGTGTGAAGTCTGTGCTTATGGAAAGATATAATATAGATTGCCCTTTCTGTTTCCGTTGTGCAGTTCTTACAGCAAAACACATCGACGACACTTTTTTTCATTCTTGAAGTGAACTTTTTTGCCTATATGGTGATTAGATTCACTGTTTTGCATTGCCTCCTTGAACATGAGAACGTGCGGCATATGGCGCTTCATCAATAGCGTGAACACAGTACGCCAAAAATAGCGAGTATCATAGTAAACACAGTCGGCTATGTCTTAACCGAATGTAAGCAGGTGACAAATGAAATCGGATGCGTGTCAGTATTGGATTCAATATTGTGCATTTGTTCTTAAAGTGACCGCTATAGCCTACCTCCTGCCGTACATCTGTCAAGTTAATCAAACAGCAAAAATCACCCACTGATTCTGACTGAATAACGTTTGTAGATAGTTTTAACATGCATTAATCTATATTTAATTTATACAGTGAAGATTATGCAATGTTATTTTACGTTTGATTCAGTTTCTGTACCTCAATTACTGTTAGACCTGAAACTTAATTCTTAGCACTGTTCTTACTTTATTGCTGTTCACTTGTGTTCAATAATGTTTTAAATTTATATTATCAGGCTTATATTAGTAGTTTTTGCTGTGGAATATCAGTTGGAATCGAGAATTGTGAAATTTCACTGTATCTACAATTTTGGTAGCTTATTTATTAGAATACAATGTTACATCGGTCAAAACAATGAAAACAAATATTACACATAATATTCTTTCACAGTCTATGGACCCCCTAAAGTAGCCTTGGCCACCCCATGTATAAAAGTCTATGATATCCCACAATCCTGTGACATTTAAGGTCAAAGTAAAGATGCCGTCTGAAATTTGCGGTTGATGGTCAGTTTTTGACCAACTTTTTCCACTTTTGATGTCATTTCTAGCAAGAAATTGCTATTGTTATTATTAAATATTTGCTTAGCTATCACCAAATCTCTCTCTATTTTGTTGTAAACCATTACGCTGCCTCAGCGTGAGGTATCTTTGTGTGTAAACGCTGCCTGCAAAGTCATTTCCGGATAGGGACGTGAGGCAAGAAGTCAGCTGCCTAAAGCCCAAAGTATACTTCGGCCATCCTCGCACCGTGTGACGTAATTTTCGTCATCAGGAGGGTTCGCGGACGTCCGCACACCCCGTCCGCGTGCAGCCCAATTTTGGAGACGGTGCGCGTACAACAGAGCATGTACTATGTGTCGAACTTGGCCATCCGCGTCAAAGTCCCTTTAAAGGAAAGTCTGTTCACTTGGCGGCCATATTTGCAATGCCTCCGGGCAGCTATTCCGGGCATACAAGACCAAGTCCTATCTATTTGAATGTGGGAATCCTGGAATCTCAAAAACTGCTTGCCGAACTCACAATTAAATAACGTTTCAAATCAGAAACAAAATCTAACATGAACGGTCCCATAAATGTTGTGTCCTATTATCAATTAGCGTTTAAAAAAGCGTATTTTTCAGGCTAGACGAGCCAATGCGCATGTGCAGTCCTAAGCGCGAGTCTCAGGTTTCTATGGGAACCGGAATTTCTAACAGCAGCTGCAGTGACGCACTGACTTTACCAATAAGCAATTGGCTCTTTTACTTTAGAAGGCGGGACTATTCCGCCATATTGTGCATTGCAGTTTTGCCCATTCATAAATAATAGGAGTGAACCGTCTTTCTATATCTATAGTCTTTGGCCGCACTCATCTGCTGTTGAGTATACTTTGAAAGCTGTGTGGACACGACTGCGTGCGAGACTCTGTCCGGATGCAAAAAATGAAGTATACCCGGGCCTTAAGCATGCGAATGCAGCCCTAGTTTAATGCTACAGAGATTTGAAGGTAACTCTAGCACGCCCTTTATCAAAATTTTTTTTGGTAATAATGTTTATTTTTAGTTATTTAGCTCCTGATTTCTCTTATGTGAAACCAAACAAGGACCTGAACCCTGTGTTTGTAGGAGGTTTAAATTTGAAAGCACTTGATCCAACATCACCCCTGATTATGCATAACTCCGCACTATCTTGCATATTTTTGAAATGTATCGTTTTGCACCAGCAGTGGCATAAAACCCAAGTTGTGAATCATTCAACATATTTGATCTTATTTCTTCTGAGGTATGAAAAACATTTGATTACAAAAGCCGCTGCACTGCAGCAATGGAAAAAATTAGGAATGTATAAGAATAAAAAGAGATGAATTAATAAATTACAAATTTATATAAACATTCATATTTTTTTCATCAAAGGTAATGAGATGCCTTTGAAGAGTGAGGCGTTGCGTTAAACTTACTTGTTTATTTAAATGAAGCTGAAACCTGTGTATTTTACATGGGACTCATTTGAATTCCACAGTGTGACCATTTGGCCGTAGACAGCGGTTCATGTGATTATTCAAGCCAAAGTGAACCTCCGCGTTCTTAAAGATTCAAGCGTGTGTGTGGGTGGTCATGTGTGCTGGTGTGTGGGAATATTTTACAGTAGATGTTGTGAGGAGTGCTTCTCTTTTCAGTATTGAACACACATACATGCAAGAGGGATTTCTAGCTGCTTATAGTCCACTATACAGTAAAACGTATTTATTTATTTATTTATTTTATTTATTTATTTTTCGCCCTTGCCATTTTTTTTAATGCATTTTTATGTGTACACCAAATATGCATGGGAAAAAAACATAGGGCAGGAAAATATTTTGAAAAATCTTTATTTTTCTTGTATTTTTGATTGCTACAGCAGAAAAAATTGTAAGAAATGTAACAGGTAAAGGTATATAATATAATATAAAGTATATAATATAAAGGTGTAATATTGAATATCGGGGTAGGAGAGGGGCTGGGAAAAATAGAAACAAAAATGTATTGCTTTTGGATATTTTTGAATTATTAATCACTGTCAAAAGTTGCGTATCCCATTATTCTTATATTTAAAAGTGACTTTATGAATAAACAAGCCCAAATTCGCTTATATTAGGTGAACATGGCAACAATGCCTCACAGCCTTGTTTTCATTCACGTCAAATGAAATATGGTGTCCTGTTTCCAAAGTGCCATAATCCAATTCCTGATTATTTGTACTCAAAATGTTCTGCTGCCATTGTGGTATTTTTCTTCTATGCATTATGAATATAATTGAATATTTTATCATACTCTGGCATCTTACACAATATATGAAATTATAATACCGAGCATGTGTAATGAAGATTTCAGTCCTCATTACAAACGGAATATGAAACAACTGCTTGATTTTACTTTTTTTCCCCAAGTTCATCATGAATATTTGAATTCACAGGCGATAACGAGTCGATCGAGCTTCAGTGACTCTTTGTATTTGCTTCATTTTTTATAATTGCCACGCCAAACAAAAGGGAGATATTAAACAAGCTCCTATGACTACGTCTCCCCCGGGAGAATTTGTGTGCCCTGCTGGCATTAATAAGAAAAACATGAATATTCAAGACAATGCCGCTTCAGATCTCCCTTATGCAATCTGCACTGGTGATAATGCCGCGCTGCCCAGTCGTGCACAACAAAAAGGCGTTTTTATCAAACCCACTTTCATTCCTAGCTAGAAATGATCATTATGAATGGAGAAATACCAGCAGTACCACGCTCACACTTACCATTCTTACTGTTCTTTAAGATTAACACTGGCAGGAAAAGCATAGGATACTTTAGAGATACTATTGCTGTCTAGGGGGGAAATCAGGAGCATGTGGCGCCCAATGCGGTGACCTCCCAGCGGTGACAAATCGCTGGTAATCAGTTGCCGTGTATGTTACGTTCATTTCACATTTCTGAAAGAGGTGCCATCTCCCTTTTATGTTGATGGATATTAACAGGGTTTGGCAGCGCAGATGCTTGAGGAACGTGTAGGCAGGGCGTTCAGACCTGAATGACGCTTCAATTCCGGTATAGGAGCAGGGGGCGTCTGGAAGTGGCAAGTGGCTCGTTTGTGTTGGCCTGTCACTGATGCTGATTACCTCGCACTTTAGAAGTGCCACACACAAGCTAAAATATATGAAGTGTTCTGGAAGAATACGTAGGAAGCTTGAAGGTCATGTTTGACAACTGAATTATACGCGACTACAGTAGGATTCATGCTACCTACATGGTCCATTTATGCTGAAATGCAGATTGAATTCAGCACGGATGGATATGTTAGGCTGTTCAAATCATCATTAGCCGTTTCGGTTGATGAAACTTGTCAGTGGTTCTCAACTGGTGGGTTGAAAACCGACAAACAATGGTGTTGCAATGGTGATGCAATTAAAGGGATAGTTCACAGAAAAATGAAAATTCTGTCATTTACTCACCCTCAAGTTGCTTCAAAACAGACTTTTTTCAGGAACACAAAAGATATTTTGAAGAATGTTGGGGTCCAAACAACATTGGACCCCATTTGGCTTTCATTGTCACTGATGACATGAGGTTGAGTAAATGACAATTTTCATTTTGGAGTGAACTATCCCTTTAAAAAATGCAAATAGGTATATTTTTCATGCATAGTTTAGGATAGCATAATAATTAGACTCTTACATTTTTAAGTGGGAGGAGAGAGTGTCAAAGGTTGTGCATTCAATCAGATTTGGAATTCATGGTATTTTGGTGCAATTTTTTTCAGAAATTAGGCAGATGTCAACATGGACAGATTGCTTGACATGAAAGTAATGGAAAATATGTCATATTTAGTAACCAAAATTATAATTTTTCCTATTCAGAATTTTAAAAATGTTGCTTATTGTTGAGCCTGGGCAGTTCATGGTAAAATTAATAGATGTAAATGTTTGATTTTAAAGTGCCCCTATTTTTGAAAATTAGGCAAGGCAAGGCAAGTTTATTTATATAGCACATTTCATACACTGTGGTAATTCAAAGTGCTTTACACAGAAAAGGGAATTAAAATAATCACAAAATAAAAGTATTAAAAGTATTAATTATTAGTTATAAAGGGAATTAACCGAGATGCAAAGATGATACAGTTATAAAAGGAATTAAAATAGTAAAAAGATGATACATAGATAGACTTCTCATCTGGTAAGAAATGTTTAGAGTAATTTATTTTATTTATGTTTGTCTCTTATATTTAATTAATTTCCCCACTTGCTCTGGGACTTCCCCATACTGGTTGTCTCTTTCTCTGTGGATTTCTTTTGGCGCGCCTAAATAATCTGTCGGACGTCTCCAGCAGGTCCGATCTTTCACCTAAAATCGGCCAGGCAGAGTTAGGACTATTTCAGTCCACGCTCCGATTTATCACCCACGCAGTTTCAATTTCACTTCCAGAAACTTCTTAACTGTGCTGCATTTACCCACGTGATCTCAATTTCTCTTCCAGAAACTTCTTAACCATGCTGCGTGATCTCAATTTCTCTTCCAGAAAATTCTTAACCACGCTACATTACCATAGAGCCAGCCCAACCACTATGGTTTGTCCCCCCCTTTTTTCATAAATAAATAAAATTGTAACCGAAAATAAAAACACGGTTAAATTGAAACAAATAAAATAAAGTGCAAGCAGTTCGGACAAAGCACAGAGCTCATTCAGTAAATGCATAGCTAAACAGATGAGTCTGGATTTGAAAGTGGCTACTGTTGGAGCACATCTGATCTCTTCTGGAAGCTGGTTCCAGCAGCGGCTGGCATAATATCTAAAAGCAGACTCTCCTTGCTTTGAGTGAACCCTTGGTATTACTAGCTGATGTGAATAATAATAATAATAATAATAATACCTTTTATTTAAAGGCGCCTTTCAAGGCACTCAAGGACACCTTACAGTATAAAACAAGGTATAAAATAAAAAGCATACAAAACACAAACTTACACATCAATCAATCAATCATATCATTAAAAGCTATTCTAAACCGATATGTTTTTATCTGAACTTTAAATTGGGAAATTGAATCCAGCTGACAGATGTGCAGTGGTAAAGAATTCCATAACTTGGGAGCTGCACAACTAAAAGCCCTACCACCAAAAGAACTCATCTTGAAGTTTGGAACAGACAATAAGTCTGCCGAAGATGATCTCAATGAACGTAGAGGAATATACAAATAAAGAAGGTCTGAAAGGTAATAAGGTGCCAAATTATGGAGAGCTTTATAAGTAAGGAGTAACATTTTATAATGTACACGGTAACAGACAGGAAGCCAGTGCAGTTGAAAAAGAATAGGAGTAATATGATCAGAGGTGTGTGAGTAGGTAACAATCCTGGCTGCTGAATTCTGAATTA
This sequence comes from Coreius guichenoti, assembly GCA_039654105.1. Classification (NCBI taxonomy): domain Eukaryota; kingdom Metazoa; phylum Chordata; class Actinopteri; order Cypriniformes; family Gobionidae; genus Coreius; species Coreius guichenoti. Next base: position 11,149,700 of record CM077191.1, read on the forward strand.
ACTGTAGTCTGTGAAGTTGTTTTTCAGGAATACCAAATAAAAGACAATTACAATAATCAATCTGAGAAGTAACCAAGGCATGAATAAGTACTTCAGTGCTATGTTGAGAAAGTGAAGAACGGAGTCTGGCAATATTACGTAAGTGAAAAAATGTAGTACGTGAAATATTATTAATATGTTAACCAAAAGAAAGCAAACCATCAAGTATAACCCCAAGACTTTTCACTTGAGTGGAAAAGTTAACCGGACAATTATCAATAGACAAAATGAAGGATTGAGCTTTGGATAAAACAGACCTAGACCCAACAAGGAGGGCTTCAGTTTTTTTTTTTTTTTTTTTTTTTTGGTGTTTAACTTTAAAAAAAATGATTAGTCATCCAGATGTTAACATCCTGCAAGCATTTAGTAAGATTAGAGGGTGGATGGGAATCGTTAGGCCTTGTAGATACATACACTTGTGTGTCATCAGCATAAAAATGGAAATTAATGTCGTAAGAGTGAAAAATATGACCAAGAGGTAAAATATAAATAATAAATAAAAGTGGACCCAACAATGACCCCTGTGGAACGCCATGAGTGACTGAGACAGGCTCTGAATGAGCATTCTTAATCTGTACAAACTGTTTCCTGTCACTTAGATAAGATGTAAACCAAAGTAGCACATTATCAGCTACTCCAATGCAAGCCTATCGTTCCAGTAGTACTGAATGACTAATAGTATCAAAGGCAGCAGTAATATCTAAAAGAATAAGAATAGACAGAAAACCAGAATCAGCAGCCAAGAGAAGATCATTTGTCACCTTAACAAGAGCTGTTTCTGTGCTATGTTTGGATCTAAAGCCAGACTGAAAGTGCTCATAGATGTCATTACTTTGCAGATGTGATTCAAGTTGATTTGCTACTATTCTTTCGAGTATTTTTTAAATAAAAGGAGCTATGGGCTATGGGCCTAAATTAGCTATGGGCCTATAATTATTTAGATCATTAGGATCAGCACCAGATTTTTTGAGAATTGGAATGATAGAAGCCGTTTTAATGATGAAGGAATAGTAGCGGTAGATAATGAAGAACATACTATAGCTGTAATAACAGGAGAGATTGAATGGATACAAGACTTAACTAAAACAGTAGGTAAAGGATCCAGTGAGCAAGTAGAAGACTTAGACTTCATGATCAGCTTAGTAATAGAACCAACTGAAGGCAACTCAAAATTAGAGAAAGTACTTGTAGACCAACAAATGATTATACAGTGGGGAGAACAAGTATTTGATACACTGCCGATTTTGCAGGTTTTCCTACTTACAAAGCATGTAGAGGTCTGTAATTTTTATCATAATTTTTATCTTCAACTGTGAGAGACGGAATCTAAAACAAAAATCCAGAAAATCACATTGTATGATTTTTAAATAATTAATTTGCATTTTATTGCATGACATAAGTATTTGATCACCTACCAACCAGTAAGAATTCCGGCTCTCACAGACCTGTTAGTTTTTCTTTAAGAAGCCCTCCTGTTCTCCACTCATTACCTGTATTAACTGCACCTGTTTGAACTCGTTACCTGTATAAAAGACACCTGTCCACTCACTCAATCAAACAAACTCCAACCTCTCCACAATGGCCAAGACCAGAGAGCTGTGTAAGGACATCAGGGATAAAATTGTAGACCTGCACAAGGCTGGGATGGGCTACAGGACAATAGGCAAGCAGCTTGGTGAGAAGGCAACAACTGTTGGCGCAATTATTAGAAAATGGAAGAAGTTCAAGAATTAAAATCCTGCAGCGCACGCAAGGTCCCCCTGCTCAAGCCAGCGCATGTCCAGGCCCATCTGAAGTTTGCCAATGACCATCTGGATGATCCTGAGGTTTACTGCAGTCGGCCGGATCCGGGCCGTATCCGGACCAGATGGTGGACCTTAGCCTGGACATGACGAACGCATCCCTGAAGTGGCTGTAGAGACCGTGTCAATTAAACTCCCCCCTGTAAATGCCGCATTGACACGACATCCTCATTAAACCCGTCCCCGGCGTGACGACTCCAATCTTTCGAATAATCCTACGAATATCTATTGATCTAATATGACTTCTGACCTGTAATGTTGCCAGAATCATAATCATACACTATTTGTTCATCGGCCAGAGGAGAACTGGCACCCCGACTGAGCCTGGTTTCTCCCAAGGTTTTTTTCTCCATTCTGGCCCTGAAGGAGTTTTGGTTCCTTGCCACCATCGCCTTTGGCTTTTGGCTTGCTCAGTTGGGGACACTTAAATTTCAACTATATTACTGATCTGCCCGCATTGACACTATATGATAATTGAAATGAGCTGGATGACATCACCGTTTTCACCAGAGCGGCTGTACAGCCGAATCAAATTCTGTTGCATTATTTTCCTGTTACCACAGTGAAGCTGCTTTGAAACAATTGGCATTGTAAACAGCGCTATATAAATAAAGGTGATTTGATGATCCAGAGGAGGAATGGGAGAAGGTCATGTGGTCTGATGAGACAAAAATAGAGCTTTTTGGTCTAAACTCCACTCGCTGTGTTTGGAGGAAGAAGAAGGATGAGTACAACCCCAAAAACACCATCCCAACCGTGAAGCATGGAGGTGGAAACATCATTCTTTGGGGATGCTTTTCTGCAAAGGGGACAGGACGACTGCATCGTATTGAGGGGAGGATGGATGGGGCCATGTATCGTGAGATCTTGGCCAACAACCTCCTTCCCTCAGTAAGAGCATTGAAGATGGGTCGTGGCTGGGTCTTCCAGCATGACAACGACCCGAAACACACAGCCAGGGCAACTAAGGAGTGGCTCCGTAAGAAGCATCTCAAGGTCCTGGAGTGGCCTAGCCAGTCTCCAGACCTGAACCCAATAGAAAATCTTTGGAGGGAGCTGAAAGTCCGTATTGCCCAGCGACAGCCCCGAAACCTGAAGGATCTGGAGAAGGTCTGTATGGAGGAGTGGGCCAAAATCCCTGCTGCTGTGTGTGCAAACCTGGTCAAGAACTACAGGAAACGTATGATCTCTGTAATTGCAAACAAAGATTTCTGTACCAAATATTAAGTTCTGCTTTTCTGATGTATCAAATACTTATGTCATGCAATAAAATGCAAATTAATTACTTAAAAATCATACAATGTGATTTTCTGGATTTTTGTTTTAGATTCCGTCACTCACAGTTGAAGAGTACCTATGATAAGAATTACAGACCTCTACATGTTTTGTAAGTGGGCAAACCTGCAAAATCGGCAGTGTATCAAATACTTGTTCTCCCCACTGTATATTAACAGCAAAGCCGTTTTTAACAAAATAGATTGTCTGTTGTAGCTGTCATTTATTCTCGTGTCCTACATCTGCTCCCCCGTCTCATTCCCTAGGATTTGTCCTGCGGGACATGTCAGTCATGTAGCCGGTTCCGCACTGGAACGATAGTTCCACCAGAGTTTTGAATGGGGATGAGGGACTAAAGAGGCATATGTTGTATTGGAAATTATATTTAACTCAGAAGCAAAGAAGGGACAGTCACTACTAACAAGGAGAAAAGCATTTCAATTTCGTTGCTCAAGGTTAACAAAAAAAAGTAAAGGTATGCATCGTGACTGTTTAAGAAGTATGGAAAGTAAATGTCGTGACTGTTTGAGGAAATTTGAGGAATCTAATTTGTAGAGCCAAGGTAATTCGGCACAGATACGTCAATGCAAAAAGAACAGATATTTGGGACATTTTCTGGAAGTGAACCAAATATGGCTTTTTTCTTGTTTTGTTTACTGTTGCTCAAGTTATTCAGCGTCATAAAAGACTTTGTCAAGTGCTAAATTATAGTGTTTATTTTAAAACATATGATCTGCAGATGGTGCGACCAGTGTTGGGGGTAACGCATTACAAGTAACGTGAGTTACGTAATCAGATTACTTTTTTAACGCCTTACTTTTAAAATTACTAAAAATATATATATTTTTTCAAATAAGTAACTCAAGTTACTTTGTTTTCCCATTTAATGACTGACACCTCTCCTGTCCACATGAGGCGTTGTGTGTGCTGTGTAAACATGATGGTTATTGTAGTTCTAGGCTAAATGTGAGCGTGCATTTACTCATCTCACTTGAACAAATATTCATTAATAATTCATTACTTGATTAAATATTCCTCAAAATGAATAAAAACAGTAAAATGCAAACTCAGAATATTATGCAAACCTCTAATAATAAAATATGCTAAATAATATATATACACTCACCTAAAGGATTATTAGGAACACCTGTTCAATTTCTCATTAATGCAATTATCTAATCAACCAATCACATGGCAGTTGCTTCAATGCATTTAGGGGTGTGTTCCTGGTCAAGACAATCTCCTGAACTCCAAACTGAATGTCAGAATGGGAAAGAAAGGTGATTTAAGCAATTTTGAGCGTGGCATGGTTGTTGGTGCCAGACGGGCCGGTCTGAGTATTTCACAATCTGCTCAGTTACTGGGATTTTCACGCACAACCATTTCTAGAGTTTACAAAGAATGGTGTGAAAAGGGAAAAACATCCAGTATGCGGCAGTCCTGTGGGCGAAAATGCCTTGTTGATGCTAGAGGTCAGAGGAGAATGGGCCGACTGATTCAAGCTGATAGAAGAGCAACTTTGACTGAAATAACCACTCGTTACAACCGAGGTATGCAGCAAAGCATTTGTGAAGCCACAACACGCACAACCTTGAGGCGGATGGGCTACAACAGCAGAAGACCCCACCGGGTACCACTCATCTCCACTACAAATAGGAAAAAGAGGCTACAATTTGCACGAGCTCACCAAAATTGGACAGTTGAAGACTGGAAAAATGTTGCCTGGTCTGATGAGTCTCGATTTCTGTTGAGACATTCAGATGGTAGAGTCAGAATTTGGCGTAAACAGAATGAGAACATGGATCCATCATGCCTTGTTACCACTGTGCAGGCTGGTGGTGGTGGTGTAATGGTGTGGGGGATGTTTTCTTGGCACACTTTAGGCCCCTTAGTGCCAATTGGGCATCGTTTAAATGCCACGGCCTACCTGAGCATTGTTTCTGACCATGTCCATCCCTTTATGACCACCATGTACCCATCCTCTGATGGCTACTTCCAGCAGGATAATGCACCATGTCACAAAGCTCCAATCATTTCAAATTGGTTTCTTGAACATGACAATGAGTTCACTGTACTAAAATGGCCCCCACAGTCACCAGATCTCAACCCAATAGAGCATCTTTGGGATGTGGTGGAACGGGAGCTTCGTGCCCTGGATGTGCATCCCACAAATCTCCATCAACTGCAAGATGCTATCCTATCAATATGGGCCAACATTTCTAAAGAATGCTTTCAGCACCTTGTTGAATCAATGCCAAGTAGAATTAAGGCAGTTCTGAAGGCGAAAGGGGGTCAAACACAGTATTAGTATGGTGTTCCTAATAATCCTTTAGGTGAGTGTATATATATATATATATATATATACACTGCCTTAATTCTACGTGGCATTGATTCAACAAGGTGCTGAAAGCATTCTTTAGAAATGTTGGCCCATATTGATAGGATAGCATCTTGCAGTTGATGGAGATTTGTGGGATGCACATCCAGGGCACGAAGCTCCCGTTCCACCACATCCCAAAGATGCTCTATTGGGTTGAGATCTGGTGACTGTGGGGGCCATTTTAGTACAGTGAACTCATTGTCATGTTCAAGAAACCAATTTGAAATGATTGGAGCTTTGTGACATGGTGCATTATCCTGCTGGAAGTAGCCATCAGAGGATGGGTACATGGTGGTCATAAAGGGATGGACATGGTCAGAAACAATGCTCAGGTAGGCCGTGGCATTTAAACGATGCCCAATTGGCACTAAGGGGCCTAAAGTGTGCCAAGAAAACATCCCCCACACCATTACACCACCACCACCAGCCTGCACAGTGGTAACAAGGCATGATGGATCCATGTTCTCATTCTGTTTACGCCAAATTCTGACTCTACCATCTGAATGTCTCAACAGAAATCGAGACTCATCAGACCAGGCAACATTTTTCCAGTCTTCAACTGTCCAATTTTGGTGAGCTCGTGCAAATTGTAGCCTCTTTTTCCTATTTGTAGTGGAGATGAGTGGTACCCGGTGGGGTCTTCTGCTGTTGTAGCCCATCCGCCTCAAGGTTGTGCGTGTTGTGGCTTCACAAATGCTTTGCTGCATACCTTGGTTGTAACGAGTGGTTATTTCAGTCAAAGTTGCTCTTCTATCAGCTTGAATCAGTCGGCCCATTCTCCTCTGACCTCTAGCATCAACAAGGCATTTTCGCCCACAGGACTGCCGCATACTGGATGTTTTTCCCTTTTCACACCATTCTTTGTAAACTCTAGAAATGGTTGTGTGTGAAAATCCCAGTAACTGAGCAGATTGTGAAATACTCAGACCGGCCCGTCTGGCACCAACAACCATGCCACGCTCAAAATTGCTTAAATCACCTTTCTTTCCCATTCTGACATTCAGTTTGGAGTTCAGGAGATTGTCTTGACCAGGACCACACCCCTAAATGCATTGAAGCAACTGCCATGTGATTGGTTGATTAGATAATTGCATTAATGAGAAATTGAACAGGTGTTCCTAATAATCCTTTAGGTGAGTGTATATATGTATTTATGTATTTAATCTCACTTTATTAACCAAGGTCTTTGCTGCTGACCTTCGATGAGCTAATTCAACCAGGGCTGGACTGGTAATCGGGCATACCGGGCATTTTCCCGGTGGGCCGACGCACTTTGGGGCCGATACAAGGTTATTTATTTATTCTTTACCACGGACTGGCCCATCATGCAGGGACAGCGGCCCATTGGTTTGTCTTCTGAATTGACAGGCCAAAGCGAGAGAGACCTCCCCTCCTCACCGTGTGCATATTAGGCGCTGTTTTTTTTTTTTTATTTTAACGTATGGGAAACTGCAAAAGGCGAATATCCGCACAGCGCTGCCGCTGACGAACGTACGCTGCGTTTCTGCTGCTCTATGAAGTGATGAACGGCTCTTTGACTCCGAATTTTGTTTTATACAATCGTGTGATATGGCAACATTACAGGTTCTGTGGTGAATCTAGCTGAAAACAGCCGCGACCATGTAAATACATGACAAGGTAAATTGGAAAACGGCAATACACACAACTACAAACTTGTCACTCTAGCACAACCACAATTTACCTTGCAGCTACTAACAGTGACGAAATATGGTGTTTTGGCAGAAATGTATTTATTAAAAATGTTGCTATTATTACTTACATTAAATATTGCGGAATATAAATCACTTTTATAGAGGCTGTTTTCGTATTTTCTACATGTGTTTACAATATTTTTTTATAACAAATTCAATAGTTTATTATTATTTATTTATTTTGGAAACCATATACCCATGGTAATAAGGAGCATGGTTGTACCTGTGACTATCATGATCTTACAGTTAAATGAAACTAGCCTACAGTTAAACTCAGTTAAAATGTCATTAGGGTAATTAAAGGATAATTCAACAAAACAGCTTTAAAGCCTGGATCCCATGAATTAAGGACAAAGCTTTTTTTTCTCTTTAAATGTTTTATGAACTTTTTAATAGATCTAATGAAATTTAATTAAATGTTATTTCAATGAGAACCTCATGAAAGATATCAGTGTATTACATAAATTAGGTGTTAACTCTTAACTCTTGAAAAATATTATTGTTTTTAAAGGGGTAGTTCAACCCAAAAATGTGATCGTTTACTCACCCTAATGTCATTCCCAACCTGAATGAATTTCTTTCTGTGTAACATAAAATAAAATCTTTTGAGTCTGTTTTTTTTTGTCCATACAATATTCAATGGTAGCCTAACCAAAATGGTTTGGTTGCCAACATTCTTCAAAATATCTTCTTTTGTGTTTCACGGAAGAGAGAAAGTCATACAGGTTTGGAACAACTTGAGAGTGAGTAAATGATGACAGAATTTAATAGCAGTAAATTTACTTTACTGCATCCTAGCTCAAAATCAGTGCTTTACTGTCAAGTGCATTTCTGTGTGACAAAAGTGCAATATTAAGTTTGTTATCTGCATTTGCAGTAAATCCAGTAATATCCATCATTATTTGTCCCTGTCCTAGTTTTATTTATTTACTCCAATTTAAGGCCCTAACCCCAGGAAAAACATTCACGGGGGAACTCATGGGCCGGATGGGCTGGGTTTGCCAGGGCCGAATTTTAGCCCCAGTCCAGCCCTGAATTCAACCATACAAATAAGCTAAAGTGACTTTAGATAAACATCACATTTATGACCCTGGACCACAAAACCAGTCATAAGTCGCACGGGTATATTTGTGGCAATAGCCAACAATACATTGTATGGGTCAAAATTATCATTAGGATATTAAGTAAAGATCATGTTCCATGAAGATATTTTGTAAATTTCCTACCGTAAATATATCAAAAATGTATTATTAGTAGTAATATGCATTGCTAAGGACTTCATTTGGACAACTTTAAAGGCGATTTTCTCAATATTTAGATTTTTTTGCACCCTCAGATTCCAAATTTTCAAATAGTTGTATCTCGGCCAAATATTGTCCTATCCTAACAAACCATACATCAATGGAAATCTTATCTATTCAAATGATGAAAATTGACCCTTATGACTGGTTTTGTGGTCCAGGGTCACATTTGTGTTTCATTTTTTGTTTTTTATTGCTGAAGTAAGTGCTTGAGCTGCTCCCTCTACTGTACAGGCGTGAATTTGCATTTCCTTCAGACTGAGGCTTATTAATTTCACTTTTTACATTTGCCAAAACATTTTTGTTATTAAAAACAAACAAGCAAGCCCAGCCCAGGAGAGAAAAAGTAACGCAAATGTAACGTAGCACATTACTTTCCATAAAAAGTAACTAACGCAATTAGTTACTTTTTAGGGAGTAACGCAATATTGTAACGCATTACTTTTAAAAATAACTTTCCACAACACTGGGTACAACATACTTTTTTTTCTCATAAATTACGTTCAAAAATCTGAGGGGGCATGATGCTTCTGTCAAACTTGAATACATTATGTAACGGAATGCTTTCTTTATGAAGACAGTTGTTTACAGATTTCACAGGCTTTACTTGCTTTATTAAAGCACACAAATCCTCTGCGACCTTGAGCGGTGAGATCCATTTTTTGTTCATTTCTTTCATAATGTGTTGTGATGAGAACTCAAGGTTTAGCTAATGCCTTCCTTTTCTCTCTGCTGTCCCTGTTGTGTTGCTTATGAAAGATGGTGCCCCATTTTCTTTTCCACTGATTTTCTGTGGCAGAGTCAGAGTCAATCAGCAACACTCCACACTATTCACTGGGGTGACAGATTGTTCCCTATTCTTGAAATGATGCATCACACTGGAAATCATAATTAGATTTTTTTAAGGTTTACTGTCTCTTCAGTCATTAAGTAGAGACTTATAAGAATTCTAACACTTCTATTTTTGAAATTAGCACAGGGAAACGTGACCAATTCCCAGAGGGATAATTTATATATTATTTTTTTATATAAATTAATTTTCATCACCCCCAATCTTCTAAGTGGTAGTCTGGGACATGGATTTCTGAAACCTACTAAGAGAAGGATTTGGCAAAATAATGTTAATTAGGTTGCTAGGTAATCCAAAGTGCCATTTATTGACACCTAACCAAATTAATATTCATGAACAGAACCATCACCATGTTCTGACATCACAAGTAGCTCGCCAGCGGCTCCTCTCTTCAAAACATCTATAAGTCAGTGTTAGGAACATTAGCTCTGATAAACAAATGCCAAAAGTTGCTTTTCTAAGCGCACTAAATGGAAGACTCTGCCTCAAGATAACGCCTATCATTTAATGATTCATCATTCTCTCTTCCTGTAGTTTCATTGTTGAGTGGAACGTCATTATGAACATGATAATCCTTGCAGCCTCACTTCAAAGTTATATTGTACCATAACAGTCACGTCTCACTATATTCACCTCCCAAATGCACTTCACGCTTGCTTGCCCCTCTTCCTCCACCGATAAGAATGTGCGGCTATAAAGGTAGAGCATAATTACTGCATTGTGCAGTTTAAAAGTTTACAGAATTGTGGCTTATGTGCACAAGTCAGAATTTTGACATGATTTTAAAACAATATACTGTATGAATAATGTGTCTATGAATTCCTTCACAATGGGGCTGATTGGATGTATAAAATACAGTGCATGCGGAAAGTATTCAAAGCGCTTCACTTTTTCCACATTTTGTTATGTTACTGCCCTATTCCAAAATGGATTAAATTCATTATTTTCCTTAAAATTCTACAAATACCCTATAATGACAATGTGAAAGAAATCTTTGCAAATTTATTAAAAATAAAAAACGAAAAAAATCACATGTACTTAAGTATTTACAGCTTTTGCCATGACACTCAAAATTGAGCTCAGGTTCATCCTTGAGATGTTTCTACAACTTCATTGGAGTCCACCTGTGGTAAATTCAGTTGATTAGACATGATTTAGAAAGGCACACACCTGTCTATATAAGGCCCCACAGTTAACAGTGCATGTCAGTGCACAAACCAAGCCATGAAGTCCAAGGAATTGTCTGTAGACCTCAGAGACAGGATTGTATCGAGGCACAGATCTGGGGAAGGGTACAGAAAAAAATTCTGCAGCATTGAAGGTCCCAATGAGCACAGTGGCCTCCATCATCCGTAAATGGAAGAAGTTTGGAACCACCAAGACTCTTCCTAGAGCTGGCCACCCGGCCAAACTGAGCGATCGGGGGAGAAGGGTTTTAGTCAGGGAGGTGGCTAAGAACCCGATGGTCACTCTGACAGAGCTCCAGCGTTTCTCTGTGGAGAGAGGAGAACCTTCCAGAAGAACAACCATCTCTGCAGCACTCCAACAATCAGGCCTGTATGGTAGAGTGGCCAGACGGCACATGACAGCCCCCCTGGAGTTTGCCAAAAGGCACCTGAAGGACTCTCAGACCATGAGAAACAAAATTCTCTGGTCTGAGGAAACAAAGATTGAACTCTTTGGCCTGAATGGAAGGCGTCATGTCTGGAGGAAACCAGGCACCGCTCATCACCTGGCCAATACCATCCCTACAGTGAAGCATGGTGGTGGCAGCATCATGCTGTGGGGATGTTTTTCAGCTGCAGTAACTGGGAGACTAGTCAGGATCGAGGGAAAGATGAATGCAGCAATGTACAGAGACATCCTTGATGAAAACTTGCTCCAAAGCACTCTGGACCTCAGACTGGGGCGAAGGTTCATCTTTCAACAGGACAACTACCCTAAGCACACAGCCAAGATAACAAAAGGGTGGCTATGGGACAACTCTGTGAATGTCCTTGAGTGGCCCAGCAGACTTGAACCCGATTGAACATCTCTGGAGAGATCTAAAAATAGCTGTGCACAGACGCTCCCCATCCAACCTGATGGAGCTTAACAAGTCCTGCAAAGAAGAATGGGAGAAACTGCCCAAAAATAGGTGTGCCAAGCTTGTAGCATCATACTCAAAAGCACTTGAGGCTGTAATTGGTGCCAAAGGTGCTTCAACAAAGTATTGAGCAAAGGCTGTGAATACTTATGTACATGTGATTTTTCTTTTTTTTTCTTTTTTTTTATACATTTGCAAAGATTTTAAACAAACTTCTTTTATGTTGTCATTATGGGGTATTGTTTGTAGAATTTTGAGGAAAATAAATTTTGGAATAAGGCAGTAACATAAAATGTGGAAAAGTGAAGCGCTGTGAATACTTTCCGGATGCATTGTACATCCATCCATCCATGCATCAGAGAATGACAAATATTTGTATATAAATAGTTTCTAAATAGTTCTATTTTTGCAAATACATTGTACTTTTTGTGTGGTTTAATAGTGGTAGTGATTTTGATTGATCATGGTCACCCCTTTCACCAAAGCTTAGTTCAGTTTTGTTCACTGATTTATTCTGTGACTTGGCTTTTTGACTCCATTGACTAAAGATTTATTTAGATTCGCCAATTAATTTTTTAACTTGACTATTTTTTATTATATTCCCCAGAAATTCATTCAGATTTGCTCACTGATTCATTTTGGAACTTGACTCTTTTGATTCCATTCACCTACGATTAATTCAGATTTGTTCTATTATTTACTTTGTAATGCGACTCTTTTGATTCTATTAACCTAAGATTCATTCAGATTTGTTCAGTGATTCACTAAAGATTTGTTTGTAATTTGTATGTTTACTCATTCATTCTGTGAATCTTTCTTTAGGTTACAGTAGCTGGTGACCAGGGACACCTTTATTCAGTCTGTTAAAGGGGGGGTCTAATGCTATTTCATGCATTCTGACTTATTTACATTGTTAACTAGTTGGATTCTCATGTTAAACATGGCCAAAATTTCAAAAAATTAGTTGGACGTATGATGAAGTATTTCTGTGCCAAATGCACTCATTCAGGATTCAAGTTTCAGAAAGTTTTTTTTTGAAAGAATTCCTTGTATGTGCACTTCTCCCGGATATGCGCGTGCGCACATCAACCAGAACTAGAGCAAGAGCATCAACAACGAGCTTCGTTCGGGTTACGGAAGCCGTCGGCAGCGCTGTCATTTTGTTTTTAAACCACAAAATCAACCAAAGAAGTGTGGTCCTGGTTTTGAGGGAAAGATAACCTTGTTCAGCTTCCCAAATAACCCAGCGTTAAGGAAGCAGTGGATGCAGTTTGTTTTTCCGGAGCAGCAACGGAGTTCTGCAAGTGTGTTTTTTCCCGGTCATGAGTCGAAACCGCAGGCGGTGAGTGAAACTGCATCAGATGTCTGTTTTGTTGGCAATCGGCACGTAAGTGCATATAATGTCAACAATAGGGCTGGAACGATTTGACCTAAAATCTAAATCTCGATTAATTGAACAATTGTTTGTTGTACATCAGATACAGATAAATTAGCACAGTAGGCCTACATTACATTTATTTGAATGCATTAATGAGAGAGTGATCGTGTGTGTATTAGTCATACCGTCTCTATTAATTATGAAGCTGTGGTTTGTAGTTACGTCAAAGGTAGACAGTTAACGGTTGAGTTTCTAAGCTACTTTAGTGATAAATCACAGGACAGCGTTGACAATGCGTTTCTGCGCTCCTCTCTGCGCGCGATCTTCACGTGATGTGTGAGCTATTGTCTGTATGAGTGTTCGTGTGTCACAATATATCAGGCATTAGTTCAACATAATACACATCCGATGGTCTAAAATCGCTTCAATGTTCAAACGGGCAGGCCTTAAAACACATACAATTGACAAAGTTTTGTGAGGACGCAAGTGAAAGTGATCTGGCTTCAGGGCGTTGTCAGAGGCACGACACAACTCGGCTCTCTGTGTCACAGAAAAAAGCTCACGAGCACTGAACGGAGATGTTTGCCATATTGTTGTTCTTGAATAGTGTAAAATCGCTTGAATGTTCAAACTGCCAAGGCTTTAAACGCATTTAATGAGGACGCAAGTGAAAGTGATCTGGCTTCGGGGCTTGCGCGCGCCGTCTGTGTGTGCATTTAGCAGCGCATATAAGAACGGCGATTAATTTACCTGTATAAACTGTGTAAAATGTGCAATTACCATAGTAATTCTGAGCATCCAGATTGTATAAACAAAGATAACTGCTCCTGAATCTTTTAGTGTGCCTGCAAACTGCACTTGATGTGACTGACGGGGCGGAGTCATGTGACTAAAACCAAAATAACCGACATGGGAAAATTACGTCGGCTAGAGGTTCTGAATTTCGGTTTCGATGACTTTTCGAATAATCGTCCAGCCCTAGTCAACAACACAAACGTATAGTGAATCGAAAGTTATCCAGGGAGTGTGTGTGTGCTCGAGATTCTTTAGCTCCGCCCATTGCACGTCTTCACGAGTTCGGCTATTTTCGGAAAGAATCGGTACAGCGTATCTGTCTTTTATAAATATGATAAAACTAAAGACTTTTCGGAGATATGAAGGATGCAATACTACTCTATGTACTCAAGATTAACATGAGACTGGCAGAAACTGTGTGTGTTATGCCCCCTTTAAGTAAGAAAAAAAAAACAGTTTAAAAGACGTCTGCAAGTCAGTTCTCTGAAAAGATCCAGAAACACTGATTTGTTTAAAAACAATAAAGCACTATTGTTGAGGATCATTGGACTTGATGTGAACAGACCTTTATACGCAGACAGAAGAGAAAACTTGTCAAAACTGGCCTGCAGGTTTCTCTTCATGAATCAAACAATAGCCAACAGCACTATGCATTATTGATGGCTGAAATACAAATAACACTACGCTTTCAGCTTGAAGGTGAACCAACAAACACCCGTTCCCTTAAGTACTGATGAGTCAGAGGAGACGGTTGGGAGAAAAGCTTTACATCATCAGATCTGGGCTCACAGAGTCGGCTGGTTTTTCTCTGACCTCAACCTCTATCATCCATGCCATCAGCACAGTACAAACAAAAGTGAAAATGAATTTTCACTTTCCAATTTCCGTTAATGGCAGTTCTTTGTGTCCCACCAAACAGTGCACACTCTACGGCTGTGTTTACACTGCAAGTCGTAATGGGTTAGTTCACCCAAAAATGAAAGTTCTGTCATTAATTACTCACCCTCATGTCGTTCCAAACCCGTAAGACCTTCGTTCATCTTCAGAACAAAAATTAAGATATTTTTGATGAAATCCGAGAGCTTTCTGACCCCCAATAGACTGCAATGTTATTACCACTTTCAAGGCCCAGAAAGGTAGTAAAGACATCATTAAAATAGTCCATGTGACTCCAGTGGTTCAACCTTAATGTTATGAAGCGACGAGAACACTTTTTGTGCGCAAAACCCCCTCAAAAATAACAACTTTATTCAACAATTTCTTTGTCAGTCTCTGATTCTGTTCACTTTGTAAACACAGTGCAGTGCTTCCGGGTTCTACGTCACAACGCCGGCTCAGTATTGCCCGGCTCCTGTGTCAGCATCACACACATGCGTCATGGTGCTCATTTGAACAGCGTTAGAGACTGACGCGGAAGAGAAGAAATCATTCCCTTTCAGTTGGTCACTCTCGACGTCATGTCGGGAAAGTTAACCGACGAATTAGGATTTCGCTTGAGAGACCAATCCACTTTGACTGTAACTAAACGAGCATCTGGTGCTCTGCCCCGCAGTGCGGGTATAAATAAGGAAGCGCACACAACGCATGCAATGCATATTTGTTTTTCGCTGAGGAGCCGCTCAGCGGTAGTACAGCAACTGTGGGGAACGAGGGTTCAATGTGTAACTGAGACATTATTTTTGAGGGGGTTTTTTTGCACAAAAAGTATTCTCGTCGCTTCATGAACTTAAGGTTGAACCACTGTACTCACATGGACTATTTTAACAATGCCTTTACTACCTTTCAGGGCCTTGAAAATGGTAATAACGTTGCAGTCTATGGGGGGTCAGAAAGCTCTCGGATTTCATCAAAAATATCTTAATTTGTGTTCCGAAGGGTTAGTGTAGTGTTTAATTTTTTTATTATTATTATTTATTTTAATTTAAAATGTTTTTGATTTAATTACTTACTAGCTTTTTATTAAACTCAGGAACCCCCTGGAGTTACATCATGAACCCCTGTCTGGGAAACCCTGACGTAATGTAATATTTAATGCACTTCATGTTGATAACAAAGAATGGAATATTTTCACTCTTTGTATTTTTATATCAATATGGTACAAGATTATTCTACTCAAATCAATGTGATAAACAAGTTAGGTCAAAAGTAATCTAAAAGTAATCCAAAAGTAGTCAGATTATATTACCTTAAATATGTAATGTAATGGATTACATTACTAACTACAATTTTTGTCTTGTAATTTGTAATAATTTGTAAGTAATCTACCCAGCTCTCTCTCTCTCTCTCTCTCTCTCTATATATATATATATATATATATATATATATATACACCGATCAGCCATAACATTATATTGTGTTGGTCCCCCTTTTGCTGCCAAAACAGCCCTGACCTGTCGAGGCATGGACTCCACTAGACCCCTGAAGGTGTGCTGTGGTATCTGGCACCAAGATGTTAGCAGCAGATCCTTTAAATCCTGTAAGTTGCGAGGTGGGGACTCCATGGATCGGACTTGTTTGTTACAAGTACAGCAACTGTGGGGAACGAGGGTTAAATACGTAACCGAGACATTATTTTTGAGGGGGTTTTTTTGCACAAAAAGTATTCACGTCGCTTCATGAACTTAAGGTTGAACCACTGTACTCACATGGACTATTTTAACAATGCCTTTACTACCTTTCAGGGCCTTGAAAGTGGTAATAACGTTGCAGTCTATGGGGGGTCAGAAAGCTCTCGGATTTCATCAAAAATATCTTAATTTGTGTTCCGAAGGGTTAGTGTAGTGTTTAATTTTTTTATTATTATTATTTATTTTAATTTAAAATGTTTTTGATTTAATTACTTACTAGCTTTTCATTAAACTCAGGAACCCCCTGGAGTTACATCATGAACCCCTGTCTGGGAAACCCTGACGTAATGTAATATTTAATGCACTTCATGTTGATAACAAAGAATGGAATATTTTCACTCTTTGTATTTTTATATCAATATGGTACAAGATAATTCTACTCAAATCAATGTGATAAACAAGTTAGGTCAAAAGTAATCTAAAAGTAATCCAAAAGTAGTCAGATTATATTACCTTAAATATGTAATGTAATGGATTACATTACTAACTACAATTTTTGTCTTGTAATTTGTAATAATTTGTAAGTAATCTACCCAGCTCTCTCTCTCTCTCTCTCTATATATATATATATATATATATATATATACACCGATCAGCCATAACATTATATTGTGTTGGTCCCCCTTTTGCTGCCAAAACAGCCCTGACCTGTCGAGGCATGGACTCCACTAGACCCCTGAAGGTGTGCTGTGGTATCTGGCACCAAGATGTTAGCAGCAGATCCTTTAAATCCTGTAAGTTGCGAGGTGGGGACTCCATGGATCGGACTTGTTTGTTACAAGTACAGCAACTGTGGGGAACGAGGGTTAAATACATAACCGAGACATTATTTTTGAGGGGTTTTTTTTGCACAAAAAGTATTCACGTCGCTTCATGAACTTAAGGTTGAACCACTGTACTCACATGGACTATTTTAACAATGCCTTTACTACCTTTCAGGGCCTTGAAAGTGGTAATAACGTTGCAGTCTATGGGGGGTCAGAAAGCTCTCGGATTTCATCAAAAATATCTTAATTTGTGTTCCGAAGATCCTTCTGAAGGTCTTACGGGTTTGGAACGACATGAGAGTGAGTAATTAATGACAGAAATTTCATTTTTGGGTGAACTAACCCTTTAATGCATAAAATATCCGATTTTTTGGCCTGCCTGTTTACATTCACTTTAGACACAACTGGTATCCAATGTTTACATTAATTCCCACTCAAAATGATTGTCGGTGATCGCTTTACTATGCACATGGTAGACCCTCTGGTTTTTGAATGGCTGTGCTATTAAAATTATTTATATGACTCATGTCGGGTGGCCATGATTATTTGCCAGCATGGACAAGATAACAACTGTCATGGATGTTTTGCAGTGCAAAATCTAACCGAACGGATATATACAGGAAAATAACAGTAATTTTCATTTGTTATTTTAACTACAGCTCATTAGATCTAGAATTCTGAAGTGAAATAAAGTAGCGCTGTAAGATTACATTAATGAATTTGAATGAATTAACGAGAGGGAGAGAGAGAGAGAGAGAGAGAGACAGAGTAGCCTAATAGTGAAGCTTGTTGGTTTAATTATAGCGAAGTTATCACCTCATTGCTGAGAAATATAATGTAGCTTTCAGTAGTGAAGCTGTTTTATTTATAAAACTTAAGCTGGGGCCACACTAAAAGATTTTTAAACTCTTATAAGATTTTCAAAATATGAGAGACCACAAACATGACATGTCAAATAACAGAGTCCCGCCTGTGAACACAGGAAATCTCGCAAAATCGCTCGCATCAAAACATCTCAAACATGACTTTAAAGTAAACAAACATGGTGCTTTTTACAGAAAATTTGCGGGGGAAAAAAGGAAAATCTTTAGATGAAGTCATGGACACATTGTGAAGATGGACTTTACATGTTACAGCGCGAGCTGGAGGTGAATCTTCCATCAGCTTGCTTTCTGATTGGTTATTGTTTCGTTTCACGTGATAATCTTCAGAGCGTACGCGCGTTTGTCCTCGGGGTTCCCCCCACACAACAGGATTTCAGATCGTAAATATTCAACATGTTGAATATTTACGATTCCAGATCGGGGCGCTTCCGATGTTCTTCCGAACAGATTTAGTCACTCTTAACACACCTCACACCACAGGAAAATCTGATAAGATAATCTATAGAACCATTAAGATAATCGGGACTTTACCTAGGATTGTCGGAAGGGGAGAAATCGGCCCAAAATCGCCCCGATTATCTTTTAGTGTGTACCCAGCATTATGTGGCAGAGGTTGAAAACCAGCTCCTGAATATTTCTGTGTCTGCGCAAATTCCTTTATAAAGTTCCCACCTCAATAAAAAAGCTGCGAGCGAGCGCATACACGCACATCTGCTTCATAATACAACATTAAAAAGCTGTCTTTGTCAGCAAACGTGTCGCCCTCGCCTTGCGGTGGCTTGCAATTCCAAGGGGAATCAGATATACGTGTTTAGATGTAGGTCAGATGTCCAGATATCGGGTATGTATCTGATTTAAAACCACATTTGTAAGTGGCTCAGATCAGATGCGAAAAAATCAGATCTCTTGTAGATTTTTGTGTTTATATGTGTGCAACAAATTCCGATCTTTGTCATATATGAGTAAAAAATCAGACTTTTTTGTGCCAGTGTAAATTCAGCCTACATGTGACAAGTGCACTTGTTGTATGTATGTAAACATGTATTATTAGCTAGATTGTAAATTACATTCTTATACATTTTAATGGTACCATTATCCAATCAGGGTTGCCATGATGACCTTAATGATTGGCTCAAAAACATCCATAGTATCCTTTTTTTCCAGAAACAGTCAGTTCACAATACTGACAGCTTTCATAGCTTTTCCTTTTACTTCTCGCTCGACTAAACGTCACTGATTGTCCCAATCTCTAGCTGATGGAGATTTGAGTAGAAAACGAGGATATAACCTCATTAGCCGAGGCGACGAAAAGCTATTGAGACTGATCCAACTGATCTATCTGTAACCATGAGAGTAAATTGAACTGTCCTGCTTCAGTAAATTGATCAGGAAGTGTCTGTGTGCGCAGTATACTAGTGTGTGTGAGTTCAAAGGGTTAGTGTCGGCTGAGAGGAGGTGTCTTTCACTTTACGGTCACCCAAAGACGATGTCAGTATTATAACAGTCTGAAAATGAGGGGTGTGTAAGTGTGTACAGGTATATGTGGTTTATGAGGACACAAATGTGTATAATTAAATGGGAATTACAACGTAAACATGGTTTATGAGAACACTTCCTGTATCCTCGTAAACCGTGATGGGTAGGTTTAGGGGTAGGGTTAGTGTAGGGGGATAGAATATACGGTTTGTACAGTATAAAAAAAATTACGCCAGTGGAGAGTCTCCGTAAACCACATATTTAAGAGTGTGTGTGTGTGTGTGTGTGTGTGTGTGTGTGTGTGTGTGTGTGTGTGTGTGTGTTTATGTATTTATTAACTAAAACACACACACACACACACAATAAAGTCAATAAAAATAATAATAATAATAATAATAAATAATAAAATTAAGTTCACGGTTTTCTGATGTCGGTTAATGGTCACATGACATGCAGGCATCTTTTTTTGTAGTGTTTAATTTTTTTATTTTAATTTAAAATGTTTTTGATTTAATTACTTAATAGCTTTTTATTAAACTCAGGAACCCCCTGGAGTTACATCATGAACCCCTGTCTGGGAAACCCTGACATAATGTAATATTTAATGCACTTCATGTTAATAACAAAGAATGGAATATATTTTCTTTCTCTTTGTATTTTTATATCAATATGGTACAAGATAATTCTACTCAAATCAATGTGATAAACAAGTTAGGTCAAAAGTAATCTAAAAGTAATCCAAAAGTAGTCAGATTATATTACCTTAAATATGTAATGGATTATGTTACTAACTACAATTTTTGTCTTGTAATTTGTAATAATTTGTAAGTAATCTACCCAGCTCTCTGTCTCTCTCTCGCTCTCTCTCTCTCTCTCTCTCTCTCTCTATATATATATATATATATATATATATACACCGATCAGCCATAAAATTATATTGTGTTGGTCCCCCTTTTGCTGCCAAAACAGCCCTGACCTGTCGAGGCATGGACTCCACTAGACCCCTGAAGGTGTGCTGTGGTATCTGGCACCAAGATGTCAGCAGCAGATCCTGTAAGTTGCAAGGTGGGGCCTCCATGGATCGGACTTGTTTGTTCAGCACATCCCACAGATGCTGGATTGGATTGAGATATGGGGAATTTGGAGGCCAAGTCAACACCTCAAACTCGTTGTTGTGCTCCTCAAACCATTCCTGAACCATTTTTGCCTTGTGGCAGGGTGCATTATTAGCTCGTCTGTTTGATCGGACCACACGGGCCAGCCTTCGCTCCCCGCGTGCATCAGTGAGCCTTGGCCCCCCATGACCCTGTCGCGATTGACCACTGTTCCTTCCTTGGACTGCTTTTGATAGATACTGATCACTGCAGACCGGGAACACCCCACAAGAGCTACAGTTTGGAGATGCTCTGACCCAGTCGTCTAGCAATCACAATTTGGCCCTTGTCAAACTCGCTCAAATCCTTACGCTTGCCCATTTTTCCTGCTTCTAGCACATCAACTTTGAGGACAAAATGTTCACTTGCTGCCTAATATATCCCACCCACTAACAGGTGCCATGATGAAGAGATTATCAGTGTTATTCACTTCACCTGTCAGTGGTCATAATGTTATGCCTGATCGGTGTATATATATATATTTATTTTTTATTTTTTATTTTTTTTTATAAAAACAAAGCACTTTGGGCGGGAATTGCTGCACACCAACAGTCATATAATTTAAGTAACTCCAGGATTGCTTATCGATTTCTGTGATTATTGTTGCATCATGTGGCACAAGCAATCGTTTTTGTGTCCTTTCCTAATGGTTCCCAAATCAATCATAAGCAAATTATACAAGATCTATATCACACTGCATAATGCTTAGCAGTTACACTGAAGACCCATAAAATAGATTGGTATAGGACGGATGTGACTGGAAGAGCGAGATAGGGCTTTGATAACCCCCTCTCCCCACCTCTTCTCTTATTTATCTGTGTTGTAGCTAAACTGAGCGTGAACTGTAACTCATCTCTGGATGAAGTGATGTGTCTGGTCAACAGAGCACTACAGCTACAGCACTTCCTCTCTGAGGTGATGCTTGCGTTGATTCCTCTCATTGTCAGCCACTTTATATCCTTATAAATAGTTAATGTGAACAAATGTATGAGATGCAGTTTTCTCTCCAAAAACTCCCACTGTTCTGTCATTTCTTATCTCAGTGAGCATCAAATGCTTTTCTATTTTTCAGCGGGTGATTATAAAGGGGGAGTGACTTGCGTTAATGGCTTCATTATAACTTTTTGGATCATAAACTGTATAAACGATGATTGTATTATAATCCATATACACTTGAACAACAGTATTCTTAATTAAAGTCTTAACTAGCTCTCGCCCGCTGTGAAATAAATGTTTCTAGAGCAGTTAGCATTTGCATGCTGAAGCGTGATGTGTTTGCTTATGACAATGAGTCAGGAGGCATTTGATTGGATGTTTTTGATGTGTTAGCGGAGTCAAACGGCCCATGGGTATTTAGTTTGTGAGGTCGAGTTGAGTCAAGTAGTCATTGAGTTTTTGAGGTGGGCGAAGACCAAATGATAATTGGGCATTCAGTTTTTGAGGTGGGCGGAGTCGAATGATCATTAGACGTTTGGTTTTTGAGGTGGGTGAAGTCAAATTACCATTTTTTTTAGATAGTCAAATGCCTATAATAGGGTTAATTACTATTTGAGCACTTTCTCTTGATTATTAACATGTTTATGAATGAATGTTATTTCTTTGGTAAATATTAAATCTCAACCATTGTATTTTAATCGTAGGTCAAATGGATATTGTGGGATATTGTGTTTTAAGGTGGGTGGAGTCAAATGCCCATTGGGTGTTCTATTTTGAGGTGGGTGGAGTCAAGATTATCATTAAGTGTTCGGTTTTTTAGGTTGGTGGAGTCAAATGGACATTAGACATTCTGTTTTTGAGGTGGGTGGAGTCAAATGCCCAGTGGGTGTTCCATTTTGAGGTGGGTTGAGTCAAGATTATCATTGAGTGTTCAGTTTTTTTAGGATGGGTGGAGTCAAATGGTCATTAGACATTCTGTTTTTGAGGTGGGTGGAGTCAAATTCCCATTGGGTGTTCTGTTTAGAGGTGGGTGGAGTCAAGATTATCATTGAGTGTTCCTTTTTTTAGGTTGGGTGGAGTCGAATGGTCATTAGACATTCTGTTTTTGAGGTGGGTGGAGTCAAATACCCATTGGGTGTTCTGGTTTGAGGTGGGTGGAGTCAAGATTGTCATTGAGTGTTCATTTTTTTTAGGATGGGTGGAGTCAAATGGTCATTAGACTTTCTGTTTTTGAGGTGGGTGGAGTCAAATGCCCATTGGGTGTTCTGTTTTGAGGTGGGTGGAGTCAAGATTATCATTGAGTGTTCGTTTTTTTAGGTTGGGTGGAGTCAAATGGTCATTAGACATTCTGTTTTTGAGGTGGGTGGAGTCAAATGCCCGTTGGGTGTTCCGTTTTGAGGTGGGTGGAGTCAAAATTATCATTGAATGTTATGTTTTTGAGGTTGGTTTGAGTCACATGGCCCATAGACATTCAGTTCATGTGTTAATTGGTATTTGATGATGTCATTTTGTAGTTATCTTAAATATTAAACCATGAACTATTGTGTTTGAATTATATTTGGCCTTTGAGACCAGGGTTGCTTTGGGCTACTGCAGAATGTGTCATGCACTGCGGTGCACTGGGTGAAATATTGAGAAGCAGACATTTTAAAAGCAGGACGTGTTCAAGGAGCTGTCAGTTTTTGGAGAACCATAAAAGGGGACAAAATACTGTTCCACCTCTCAGTTGTCATCAGACGCAACAGCAGAAAAGTGCTCATAAATTATTCCTGTCAAGAACAAAATGGTGCCCCCCAAAAAAGAGAGGAAAAAACATTGTCGTTGATGTCGTTCGATGCAAAAGCCTCAGTTTGGTTCATCAAATAATTACGATATTTATTTAAATATCAAGCAATTAATACATAATGAGACAAAATAAGTTGGAAATCCGAGTCAGAAATCGCATGTTGTAAACGTGGCTTGAACAGACAGACAGGTAATGTTGATCTAACTCTCAAGTCATCTCAGCTGACATCCAGTGTTTCTTTTTTTATTTCCCCTATGTAGGTTCACTTTAAACTATAGACAGCTGTGGGGAGGAACAATTTTCTTGCCGTTTCCGCTTTGCTGCCCCCTGGGGTACATTGGAAACTGTCCGGAACCACCGTGTTTTGTCGCCTACAAAATACAGTAATTTCCTTGTCTCCAGACCCCTCGAATATGGAATTTTTGTTTACCATGAAAGTCTCTGAAGATTGTGGCTTTTTGTTCAAACTTCTTCAGCAGTGAGTCACAGCTTTTCTGAGAGGGTTGTATTTATAGTCATGCGGTTCTGTTTTTCCTTTAATTTCCAATGCATCTAACAGCATTTAATCGCCGATATCCTTTGAAAAAGTCTGGTTGAACAAACTGTTCAGAGGAAAAAAAGACTGCAGCTTCCATCTTTTGTTTTTGAAGATGTCTGCGAAAACAACCACAGAATTTGATGAAAACCCAGAATATTTTGTTGCGTAATATTTATTTTCAGGTGGCGATTTTTTTTTTACTAAAATATTACAGGCTTCAGCTCATTCCAGATCAAGAACGACGCAGAGAAATCACCACACGGGTCACCTGTGATCAGAGAGCAACAGTCTCGCTCATCCGTTTCAAACGCGGCCTATCAATTTGTTAATGTTTGAACATTGTGTCTTATAATTGGCTTTCAGGAGCTGAATGTGGGGGAGTCTATAGTTGGCAAGCTGCCTCCAAATGCCAGTAGGATTTTGTCTGGAGATAAAGCTCAGCTGCTGCTCGCTCTCTAATCAACAGACTGGTTGTGTGGTGCGCTAGATAGCTCTGTTCACCAGCGACCTTTCAGTAACCTGTAAAGGAAGACGCTGATATGGGAACGTCACAATTCTGCTGGTTTTAACATTCACACAGGTACACGGACAAGCACAGAGAGAGTCAGATTGGTTATCTTGTTTTAAAACAGACAGGTACGCGGAATCAGATATTGGATTGCAAATTCAGATGGTTCTTGATCTTACTTTGATCCCTGGAAATGCATTAAAGAGATCTTGAAATCTAAATTAGACTAGTTTAAAGTTGGCTTTCTGTCTGTCTTCTAATCTCTCTTCTTTTCATTTATTTCAGTAATCGCTGTTCTCTCACCAGTGAGGATCTCAACAGACAATGGCTGAAGCCGGACCCTAATTTAAGCCCCACAATTTACCACACCAAAGGCTTCCTCTATTACCTCAACAGCATAGGCAGGACTCCTCTGGTAAGTTTCCATTAAATCTCGCTGCACTGTAACTGACCTATTGAATCCTTAAGTTCCACGAGGGGCTCGCCGGAAATTGCTCCATGATCTTGAAGCTTTCCGCTTCTAGATGCAGGTCAGGGGCGACCAAAGCCATAAATGTGTGTTGGGTACGACTGATTTGGATATTAGACCATACAGACTGAAGAATGAGGCCTGTGTGGATCTATGCACTTCAGTGTTGATCAAAAAACAAATGCAATTTGAAATGACTAATTTAATGAAATTGATTAAATGAACCATATTACAAGTAATGAAATCTTAATGTGACTTAAATGTGACTAATTAAGGTGCATTTTTTAAGAAGAGTAAATATATTATCATTGCTCCTTACTTACAAAGATTTTGTTTTAGATTTAGTTAATAAATGATTAATTTGCCTCAGCCAACTGTTAAATTGAAACTAGGGCTGTCAAATTATTTAATAATTCAATGACATGACAACAGACAGGGTATATTTCTATATTTTTGCATAAAAATATTAATATATCATCATTAAAATATAGTTGCATAAATGAATTAGTGTTTTTGAATGAATCACTTGATTAAAGGATTCAATGACACACTCATTAAGACTCATTTAAGCCACATCAAGTCGAACACCTTATCACTTGTTTAATTCCTAAATGTGTCAGAGGTTTTGAACAAATTCTGAATACAACTTTTTTTTGATATAATCAGGTGAGTAGATGAGTAAACGGCTCATAAAGGCCTTTTTCCTAATTTGAACTACCCACCCTAAATACTATTCAAGATTAATAATCCAGAATACTATTTATATAGCATAAGCATCAGCATTTTGAACAAATCAGTTATGTGAATGATTCAGCGACTCAGTTATAAAAGCAGTCACTTTTTTCTTTCCAGAATGAATGAGTGTTTCAAATGACTCACTCATAGAGTCACTTGTTTTGTTCCTGAATGAATCTGCATTTTGAGTGAACCAGTTATGTGAATGATTCAGCGACTCAGTTATAAAAGCAGTCACTTTTTTCTTTCCAGAATGAATGAGTGTTTCAAATGACTCACTCATAAAGGGTCACTTGTTTTGTTCCTGAATGAATCTGCATTTTGAGTGAACCAGTTGAGTAAATTATTCAATAATACACTCATAAAGACAGTTTTTGAATGTCTTAATAAAGACAGTCACCGCTGCCACCTATTGCCGTAACTATGTATCCTGCAGAAAGAGTCAGAGTTTTAGTTGACCTCTAGTTTGTGTCTCCTAACAAAATTAAGAGCTTTTTTATTTTTAGTCAGGTCTATTCATAGAGTCTTGTCCTGTGCCTTTGAGCTTCTTTTGATGCTGTTAAAGCACTGAAGAATAGCATCTATCTTTACCTCCGTCCCTTTCCACCCCCTGTCCTTTATCAAAAGAGGCTTCTCAGGAAATGGAGTAATGGACCCATTGCCCTATCTATGCAAGTCAGGAGGAAAAAAACTAAGCAATATAAGTAGGTTCACCAACACTTTTGAGTGGTACTGACCTGATGCGAAGAAACCGAATACTTTGACAAAATTAGCCAGATTTACATATCAATTATGCCACAATTCATAATTGATCACATTAATAATTATGCACCGTACCTGGTCAAAGGAACATTGTCATTTCTCCAAAACATGCAATGGAAAAAATGCGACTTGTGCAGTTAATGAATGAGGATGGAGTCCTCTTGTTGAGCCTTTACAAAAAGCTGACATGCATCACTATGCACTGTCTCCAATTAGCAGCCACAGTGTCAAGAGACAAAATTTGAGTTAGAGTCTAAACTCAATGCATTGTCTAGCATTTTATTCCCCTCGTCGTACACATATGTGTGTCGTGTCACAAGATTAATTATGTTTCGCTCTGCCTAAAGTTAACGCTGTGTTGCTGTCATTTCAGGAAAGCTAAAAAAGAACCTTTGTTTCCACCTGGTGTTTGAACTCATTGTCCTTGGCTGTTATTCACGCACAAATACAACACAATCTTGCCATTTCGCTCTATATCTTTTGAAAAACTGCTGTGTTATCACATTCCACAGGTGTTTTGCGATTACCACGGTCACTCCAGGAAGAAGAATGTGTTTCTGTACGGCTGCAGTATGAAGGAAACCCTGTGGCAGTCTGGATCTCCCATTAACACTGCCTCCCTGAAAGAAGACCCAGGATACAGGGTACACTTACTGCCTATAACAAAGAAATTCATAAAAAGATCTCTTTAGGGTGTGTTGACACTTGGCATGTTTGGTTTGGTTAAAACGAACCCTGGTGCGATTGCTATGTTAGTGTGGTTCATTTGAATAAATGTGAACGCTGACATCCGAACCCTGGTGCGCACCAAACATTTTTTTTGCGGTCTCAGTCCGCTTCCAAACAAACTCTGGTGCGGTTTGAATGAAATATAAACTCAACATGGACCAAAGACATGTAAACGAACCAAAAACTGGAAGATGAGACCCTAAAAAGGACAGAATTTTCACACAAACCTGTTATCTTCTTCTCATAGTCGTGATGTTGCCCATCACAGTTCGGTACAGGCATCAGAACCGCGTCTCCTCGCAGCAGATCTTCATTTGTGTGTGTGACAGAGGGATTCCTGCCGTTGTTTTGACTCCTTTACACATTTTATAAGCTCTTCACGAGTTCTCAGCTGGTCAAAATACCATCATATGTTGGCTATGCACATACAGCACACAGCATTGTTTTGGATATTCGGTAAGTTCCGTCTCAGAAAGGCAATACGTCATAAAAGCCGACCAATCAAGTTGTGAACGTATCCCAATGCCTTTAGGTTCGGTATCTTTAGGTTCGGTGTTAAAAATGCCAATCTGAACGTGGACCAGGACTAAATGTGTTTTTTGGTCCGGACCAAACAAACCAAGCGAACCGAACCACAAGTGTGAACACACCCTTAATATCTCAAATGTTTCTCCTGGATGATAATAAGATAAAAATGGAGAAAGTGGTGAATTGTAGTTTTTGTCCCTTGATGAGATTTTGTAGATCTTTTGTAGATTGCTTGGTTTTTGTTACCATGTCATTGCACTTGTCTCTGCCCACAGTAAAATTTCATTGGCCCCAAATCCCGATCCACATTGGTGGATATTAAACATAATATGTTCTGATTGGCTGCGATTGCGTCACATCGCTCAGCAGATTTTCTCCTGAGAAACAGACCCTAAGGGCCAGATTTACTAACAGCTTTAGCCAGCGCAAACCCTCTTTTTGGCGTTAAAAAACTACTGTCAGGATTTACTAAAGACACGCAGTGATAAATTAGTGCTGAAAAGGTCTGGACAGGGTTATTTTTGCGGCTGACCTTATTGCATATGCATTTGTAGGAGTTTCCCTTTCAGACCCAAAATTTATGGGAGGAGAGTATTTAAATGAATCATGCGAGGTGATTTACTAAGGTTTGCTCTCGTCAATTTACTGGTGTTTGCGCCATTATTTACCGCCCATAAAAAGCATGTCTTAAACCAGACACTAACTGATAGATTGTGTTGGTCATAATGGAAATGACCTGGCTGTGTCTGTGTTCTTTAATGTGTGCGTCATCAGTACATCACATGCAGAACTTTCCACTCCCATCTGTGCTTTTTTGGAATTGCGCTCACGCTAATTTGCCCTGTTTAGTAAATCTGGCCCATAGTCTAAATAATGTCTCAAACTGTGCTCAGATTTGCCAAGATACCAGTCTACGATCAAAACATTTTTTTTTTTTTTTTAAATCTATTAAGTTTGGGGTCAGTAATATTTTTTTTATGTTTTTGAAAGAAATCTCAAATGCTCACCAAACCTGAATTTATTTGATCATATATACAGTAAAATAGTGAAGTATTTATATAATAATATATTTTAACATGTAATTTATTCCTGTGGTGACAAAGCAGCCATTACATGTCTTCAGTCTCACACGATCCTTTAGAAATCATCCTATTATGCTGATTTGCTGCTCAAGAAACATTTCGTATTATTAATATTATTGAAAACATTATTAATATTGAAATCATTTTTGTGGAAAACGTGTTTTGTAACAATATAAATGTCTTTCCTGTCAGTTTTGATCAATTAAATAAATTTTTGGTGAGTAAAAATCTTTAAAGTCTTTAAAAAACTGACCCCAAACTTTTGAACGGTAGTGTGTGTAGGTACTGTACGTTTGCATTTTTATTGTTCCTATTTTAGGAGAAACATCTGAAACACAGTTGACTTGTCAGTGTTACAAAACTGAGGTCTCAATTACATCTTCTGAGCAATGAAAAAGCAACCTTGCAGCAATAAATTCTGTCTGTTTTATAGCTTCCCTGTAAAGTATTTTTGGCCTTACAGAAAGAGCCAACAATGCATTATATATTTTATCATCTTTATTTTTTTGTAATATATATCCAGTTATACAGTGAGAATGACTTTATTGTCTGACTTATTGTTTTCTGATTGGCACGGTTGTCTCCATCCTGCATGAAACTTTTTTGTTTGTGAGGCAGTGTTTGAAGTTTAGTTCCCAAGGAAGTTTCTCCCCAACATGCAGGCGGTGACAAATTGAGTTAAAGGACAGTTTAAAGGCGTATGTAAATCTGTGGAATCTGTAATGTGAAAAATATGGCGTCGCTAGCTGTCTGTCTGATGTCTGCCATCTATGCAAAGAAGTCTCTTGAACTAAATATACACAAAACTAAAAACAGTGTAATAAAAATGCAAATACAATGAAATACATGATTCTTTTTCAAACTGTATACATTGTTTGTATCGACAGACCATTGCAAAAACTCTGGACAGAATAGCCCCTGCGTTCTCCTTCAACAGCTGCAACTATCTGGTGGAGAAGTCTCGGGCGTCCACAGCGCGGGTGGTCGTTTGGAGGGAGATCGGTGTTCTCCGAAGCTACACCATGGAAAGCACTTACAACGGCTGCAATCAGGGCATCTACAAGGTTAGCCATTTTAGATGAAAGGGCCGAATACACGGTTTAGTGAATGAACTATTTTTCTTTTCTGTACTTTGTAGTTTTGATAAACGTCAGAGGGTTCACTAAACGGTTGCACCACTTTTGTATGCAGAATTTTAGTGCAAAGATCACCATCTCATTCACTAATGAGGATCAAGTGATGGCTAAGAGTATTATAAGCTGCCACATATCGAGACATACAGTACAGTCAAACACATTTTCAAACAATCTAACTTTTTAAAGAGATAGTTCACCCAAAAACAAAAATTCTATCATCATTTACTCACCCTCAAGTAGAGCCCTGCATTTCAGCCCGAGCCCGACGGGCCAATTTTCACCTCAGACCTTTATACCTCAAACACGGGCCGGGCTTCGGGCCTTTTTTAAGGCTTCTCCTTCGTTTAATATTTTAGACATTCATTAATTAAAAGAAACAATGAGATGTGCTGCGCTGGTGGAAACAACACGAGACCATGATACCGCGACTGTCAAGACTGGTTCGCGCTGTGTTTACTGTTGCAGCGAGCGTTCCTTCAGCTGCAAGAGTTATGGTCTTTTTACAACTGGTCACTTCATTCGTTTTCTCTGACCAGATATCTATCCGATTGTGAAAAGACCAGGAGTAAATGCCTTCCGAAATACTCTCGAATTTAATTTAAATCCGATTACTCAAACAAACCAATTCAGAAGGTGGTCTGGGACGCATTTCAGGCGAAACTGGACAAGTGTAAATGCATCTGGTTGTTTAAACCACATATGCAAATTTTACTCCTGGCAAATTGTTAAAAAATAAACGTGTGAGAGCGTGTTAAAGGCTAGGCTATATATGACATGTTGTAGTCAGATATGACGCAAGCCAACACGCAAACTGCCCCAAGTGAAACTGAAAGTAAGTCTCAGATGCTCAAAAACACAACTAATGAGAACTAATGAGACTAAATGATCTTACCAGTGCTTAGGTCGCTCATTTTAAGATAAATAAAATACAGCTCATATCTGTTGCTTTCATTGACGTGAACTCTGTTAAATGTGCATATACCGTGGGAATTGAAGATCAGATTTATATTCATTTTGCGGAGAGGTGTAAGGTAAGACAACCTGCATTTATTTATTTATTTTTTTATTTTTTTATTTGTTAAGATTGTGTAGCCGGTTTCGTTTGCGAGCGCCGTTGCGAGCAGCAGCAGCCTGCCTCAGCTTGTCAAAAATGCCTTTTTACTGTGGTGGTGGTGATATTAGGCTAAACGTTTAAACTAACATTGTGATGCTTTAAGTGTTTTATATCTATGGATTTTATTATAGGCATGATATGATTTGAGAGGCTAAAGCATTGGGTTAACTCACTGTCGGCCGCTGGCCGCTTGGTCGTCACTTTAAAAAACAAAAACTTTAATTTAACAAACAAAAAAATGCTCCAAACATTTTTCTAAATTAACTTAATAAAGAAACGAAACGAAATTTAACTACTTTGACATTAAAAACAAAACTGAACTATTTTAATGGCTGCAACAGTGTGTAATAACTGATAAAAAAGGATTTAAAAAAAAAACACGGGCTCCAGTCGGACTCGGGCCAGGAATTTTGATAAGCTGTCGGACACGGGCCGGGCTAGGGCCTGAGCGTCTTGGGCCAGGGCCGGGCTAGGGCCTAGATTTGAGGCCTGTCCAGGGCTCTACCCTCAAGTTGTTCTAAATCTATATGAGTTTCTTTGTTCTGGTGAACACAAAAGAAGACAACTCTGTTGGCAACCAAAGAGTTTCTGGTCCCCATTAGTCTCAGCCTCAGACGTCACGCCCACGGACCGTTCGCTGAATGTCTGATGCATATGGCACACTTATCTGGAAACACTTCAGGAGTTTCGAAGTCGTCATCTGATTGGTTGAATTCTACAGGATGTCTACGAGACGTGTGTGTTGCGTTCTTTAACGGTCCGTCTGAAAACAAATGCTGTGACGCTAAACTCCCTCGTGGAAGAAGAACGCCGTCGTGTTTACAACTGTGACAATGAGCGCTTACCAGGATCAACTAAACGCTGGATTTTTAAAAGTATGTGAAGTTCGCGGCTCCATTGTTGCAGTAAACTTGCACAACGTTCTTGAATGAATAATTTATAGATGCGCACCAATCTGTTATTGCAGGGACATCAACTTTACATTTTCACGCCCCTTAACATGATGCGGAACAAAATGAACTGTGATTGGTTGCGTCACATGTCAGTCAAACGTCCTCTTGGGCGGTCCTTGACCAATGAAAGCTGCGATAGAGTCCAGAACTTCTGCCGTCAGTCTGAAGGTCTGGCTACACGACACTAGGTCCCCATTGACTTCCATAGTTTTTTTTTTCATATTATGAAAGTCAATGGGGACCAGCAATTGTTTGGTTACCCACATTCTTCAAAATATCTTCTTTTGTGTTCAACAGAACAAAAAAACTCATATAGGTTTAGAACAACTTGAGGCTAAGTAAATGATGACAGAATTTTCATTTTTTGGGTGAACTATCCCTTTAATGTGGCTGAAACATACCACACTCCATTTTTAAGCAGATTAGCTGCAAGCGCCTAGCTTAAATCTGACCTTCTTTTTATCCCTTGGCATTCTCCATCTGGCCTTCCCACTGCCGTCCTCTTCTCTAATGATGCCATCTGAGGGACCATCCCTCGTTTTCCCAGGTATTCATTATCCACTCATCCTCTCCCCATCTACAAGTTTAATAATCATTCATTAACCTGATTATTTAGCCACATGCGGTTTCAGACCGTAGCCTAGCTACCTGCGTATTAGCTTCTCTGAAAATTAACTTTCAGACGTTTTTTTTCTTTCTTTTCATTTTCACTTTTATGCAGAGTTTTTGCCTAGTTTGATACCAGATATAGTATAAGAAGCAGATGGAACAAATATGCATTGTGATTGTATTGCTAATTTGATATTTGTTAATAAAACGTGATCTTGACAAATTGTACTAGTGAATAGGAAGTATAGAAATAGCTCCCTGGGGACGTTACCCAAGATGGCCACCGAGTGAACTGACTTGCCTTAAAAGGACTTGGTTTGGTACTCAGCTAGCTTAGCAAACAGTCATGTTGTACAGGCCAAACTTGGTAATATTAGCGATACTGGCAGATGGTATTTAGTCAAAGTAGAGTGATTCTAACGCTGTGACATTTGCGAACATTCTGGGAGGTCTGGCAGCCCTTTAATAAAGGACAGGGTGCCGAATTACTCTTGACCAGGGACTGCACCTCTAAAGGTTCTGCAAGTAAGAAAAATGGAAAAAATTTTTTTCGGAAAGTGCTAATGGTTGAGGAATAATGTCTGATATGAGAATGTCAGCTCTTGAGGGAGACGTTTTATTAAGTTTAAGTCCTTATTTCCTGTCAAAATGGGACTTGTAGCTCAAATAAAACAGACAGGATCTGTGCCAGCTAGCAGGTGGACAGGTGAGAACAGCCCTTTTCTTTCTCAGAAAGACATGATTGACTAACAAGACCTTAGAGTTATCCATCCATAATTGTTTACCATCCAATTTTTGTTATTTTGCTCAATCTACTGTTTTTTCTTATGTGTCAGTGTTAGATCTTCTCTGGCATTCTACCTAAAAGTTTGGAGTCTTCTCTTGACTGTTGATGTTTAGTTTGTTGTGTTCAATGAAGCTGCCAGCCGAGCACCAGTCAGGGGTCTGTTTCTTAGACTAGAGACTCTGATGTACTCCTCATCTTGTTGTTGTGCATCTGAAATGTCCATGTCTCTCACTGTGCTGGTTAGATCCACTTTGCTTTCTTCTTTCAAGGCAGTAGTGTGTGGAACAGCCTTAGTCTCTCAAAAAAAAAATAACACACTGTTTCTAGAAAAATGTGTTAATGTGGAAAAATGTGTTTATGTACTCAATACTTCAGCAGCTAAAATAGACATTGTATTGATGTTTCAATACTTCATTAATATATTCATATAACATATAATATGTGTATATTCATATTCATTAATATATAATAATAACAAATACACACAGTATATATATATATATATATATATATATATATTAGTGCTGCCAAATTTATTATTCGCATCTAACCTAAAAGTGTTTGTTTACATAATATATATGTGTGTGTGTGTATATATATATATATATATATATATATATATAGTGTGTATTTATTTGTTATTATTATATATTAATGAATATATATATATATATATATATATATATGTGTGTGTGTGTGTGTGTGTGTGTGTGTGTGTAGATACGCGCATACACACACAAACATATATATATAATATTAGATTTGTTAGATGCGATTAATCGATTTGACAGCACTAATATATATATATATATATATTAGTGCTGTCAAATCGATTAATCGCATCTAACAAATCTAATATAAGGTATGTAATGGATTACAATCAACCAATCAGCTCTCAGCTGTTAAATTTAAGTACACAATTAGATAATACCAATTTAGGTCAACCAATGACCAAGCAATGCTTAATTTAGTTCAGTCTGTGGTGTAAAAGGTCACATTAGCAATTAAAGAAAAAACACTTAAGCAAAACATGGTCAGGTCTTAGTGCCTGAATAATTTTGGTCCCAAATTTAAATTAATTTTGCTGGTAGTCCACTGTAGGAAAAATGTTTGGGTATAATATGTCACAGTTTACTTTATTTTGCTATCCTCACTTACATAAATAAACTATAGTGTCCTGCACCCACTAGTAAAAAATTATATCTGGTGTCTGAATAATTTTTGGTTTGACTGTATGTATGTATGTGTATATATATATATATATATATATATATATACAATAAAAGAGTGGCCTTTTATTGTGGCCAGCCTAAGGCACACCTGTGCAATAATCATGCTGTCTAATCAGCATCTTGATATACCACACCTGTGAGGTGGATGGATTATCTCGGCAAAGGAGAAGTGCTCACTAACACAGATTTAGACAGATTTGTGAACAATATTTGAGAGAAATAGGGTATTTGTGTACATAGAAAAAGTCTTAGATCTTTGAGTTCAGCTCATGAAAAATGGGGGCAAAAAGTGTTGCGTTTGTTCAGTGTGTGTGTATATATATATATATATATGTGTATATGTATATATATATATATATATATTGTAATCGAATTTTACAAAAATTAAATATAAATAAAAAACACATTTCAAATAATTTTTTTAATATAATTAACATAATTTTTATTTTATATTTATTCTTTTATAATTAATATTTGATATATTTTTATGTATATGTATATTTTCATTGATTGACAACTACACGTCAATTGAAGTTATTGTGTTACCGAACCTATCCGAATGGCCAATGTCAGAATAAACCGAATCCCTGTTGGTGTCCGAAGAGCGTGTCGGACAATATGCAGGACGCATGTGCTTCTAAATGTGTATAGATTTGGACTAATGGATCAGAAAATCAGACATTTCATTACGAGCGGCGCACACAAGTGCAGCTGGCAGGCCAGATGTTTTGGTACATGTACTTTTAGCAATGGGTGGCAGCCCGAGAGTCTCTTGATTAAAAAGTCTGTACTAATATTCACTGCCGATGTCAGGAACCTGGCAGACCATTAGACTGTGGAGCCAATTCAAGTGGGCCCTCTCCGGGTCCTTTAATGTGAGCTAGACGAGAGTGGAAACGTTAAAAAAAGAGGGAGAGAAAAGAGTGGGGAGTGGATAGAAACACTCCCTCTGTTCACAGCTAATTCATGCCAATTAGCAGCTCAGACAAGCTCTGGGATTCGGGAATGGAGCGAAGCTTAATTACGTTCTCAGTCAGTAAATCAGAGCCTGGGTCATTCGGAGTAACGCTCTCTCTGAAATGTCATCACTGCCTAGTGGAATCCCTGATCTATGGAAGCTTGTTTCCGCCAAAGAATAAAAAATAAATAAGATAATTGTGACATTTATTTCACAATTCTGACCTTTTTTCTTGCAATTGCACGTTTACATCTCATAATTCGGACTTTTTTCACACAATTGCGAGTTTATGTCTCGCAATTCTGACTTTATAACTTGCAATTGTGAGTTATAAAGTCAGAAGTGCGAGATATAAATTTGCAATTGCATGTTATGAAGTTAGAATTGTGAGATATAAACTCACGGAACTGCAACTTTATATTACACAATTCTGACTTTATAACTTGCAATTGTAAGTTATAAAGTCAGAAGTGCGAGATATAAATTTGCAATTGCATGTTATGAAGTTAGAATTGTGAGATATAAACTCACGGAACTGCAACTTTATATTACACAATTCTGACTTTATAACTTACAACTGCAACTTTATATTACACAATTCTGACTTTATAACTCACAACTGCAACTTTATATTACACAATTCTGACTTTATAACTCACAATTCTGACTTTATAACTCACAACTGCAACTTTATATTACACAATTCTGACTTTATAACACGCAACTGCGACTTTATATTACACAGTTCTGACTTTATCTCACAATTATGAATTTATAACACGCAACTGCAACTTTATATTACACAATTCTGACTTTATATCACGCAATTCTGACTTTATATCACGTAATTACAAGTTTATATCATGCAGTTCTGAGAAAAAAGTCAGATTTGCGAGATGTAAACTCGCAATTGTGAGAAAATAGGTCATAATTGTGAAATAAAAAGTCGCAATTACCTTTTCTATTTTTTATTCAGTGACGGAAACAAGCTTCCATACTGATACACAGCTACAGCTGTACCATAAAAAAAACATTGCGCCAAATCTGAGTTTCAGGGGGTGGTGCCGATGAATAATGCTTGCTTTTGCATACTTTGATGGACAAGTAACGTTACCAAATCACTCAGCTGTTAACAGCATAGCCTGTGGTTGTTGATTCTATGAAGAGTGTGGGATCCCGGCAAGCATTTTTGCTCTAGACTGAAAATGAAGTGAAACTTATCCATTTTCCCAGATTGCCAATGACACCGGTAGGACCTTTTCTGACGGTCTCCCACTCAAAGCAGAGGTGTCTTTTGCCAAACGAAGGATAATCTTCAAAATGAATCTCATTTGCATCACAAAGACGGCACCTTTAATCACCTTAGCTTTGCAATTTCAGGCTACCGAATGAAATTCCCCACTTCCTTTCCTTTGCACTTCTTTTCTCTTCTTAACTTAATCAGCTATTGTCGTTTTTTTTTGAGGAAACACGTGGATTAAGATAAACGAGAGGCTTGATGAAATTGGTACAAAGTTCCTTTAATTAAGTATGCAGAGTGCTACATTCTGATTAGGTTCAATTTAGTCGCAGCTGGGATAAACACTTTTGTCTCGAAACGAAACTGTGAAGCAAAGTTTCGCTTAGCAAAGAATTTATCTTAGTGAATCCTACAGGGAGTTTGCAACAACCGTGGAACATTTTTTAGTGGGTAATTTATCTCCTCATCTTAAAATCGACATGTAATAGGCTGTTAATACTGTCTGATTCAATGTCACATGTTTAGACTTGATAGTTTGGTAGTTTGAAGGTTGGAAAAACTTTGAAAACAGAGCTTCAGTGCTGACATTGCTTTTCATTTCATGAAATAAAAAATATATAATTTTGTTAAGAAATATTTTAGTAGCTTGTTTTGGTGAGCCTTCATCAATTTTTCACAATTTATACTGTTAAGCATGTAAACTTAACTAAAAAAAGAAATAATGCTAAACAAAACAAACTCAAACGTTTTCTTTCATAATTTACATTTTTATGTCTATATGTGAATGATTTATCAGTGCACATTAGTCCAAATAAATCTGTAGTTTGTTTTCATAATGTTCATAATTTCATAATGTTTCATCATCTGAATCAATTTTCCTTTATGGCTGACATCATCAGGGCCACTTAAAGTCCCCCTGTAGTCAATAATTGTATCCCTTAATCACCAAAATTACATATTTAAACGTTTTTAAAGAAACACGAGCGATTTCAAACCGTGTTTTTCACTGCAGTTTTAAGGAGAAAATACTCAGCAGTGGTGTTGACTTATGAATTTGCACATGGTTTTTCTTAAAGCATATTAAAAACACCACATAGACGTATAAACAATATTAAAAGCTTGATCTTCACCACAGGGGGACTTTTTTCACCACAGTTTTTGGCCTAGTCCCTCCAATCACCTAGCTCTATTTTGGCATGTATTTACTTTTACTCATCCAATCAATTCAAATCATATCCCATCCTGCAAAAATATGTGACATTATAGAAGTAAAATGGCTTGTGAGTTCAGTTTCATGTTCACTTTGGGATAAAGGTGAATTGTGGATCAATTGCGACAGGCTGGAGACATGAATCAGATTGACTGTTTGGATGGGCTGCTCTATGGCTCGCCACTGAGAGGCATTTCCTAGACGATGACTGATCTGATAATTGTATTTCAGGACAGTAAGTGGAGTTATGACCCATACGATTTCCAGAAATTTAATTGGATCTCTTAAAAAAAAGAAATAATGATGGCTACAGCCATTTTGAGGAACATATGCTCGAGACAGTAATTTGATGTTTGCAAATTGATTAAAGCAACTCTCATAATATGTGATTAATATCAAAGGACGGCTTTTAATTATGGCCATGGCAATATTTTGCGAGGCGCAGCAAACTGAGGACACTGACTGTGCTGAGTGTGCAGGTCTGACAATCAGCTGAGAACCTTCATTAAATTATATGCCAAAGATAAGTCTATGTAAAAGTTTCATCTGTGCTTGCACCAGTTTTTTCAGGTTTTGCTTTTGTTGGTTGCTTGTCAAATCATTATATCTTATTCAAAGCCAGTTACATTTTAGATTCCACCAGAAATATTTATATATTTTAATATTTTATTTATTTCATTTTTTCATGCAATTACATACCTGTATATATCATATTGTGAATAAATAATTATAATTAAATAAATGTAATTTAAATATATATAATGTAAATAATTAAAATGAAAAAATAATAAAATAAAAATATTTACAAATACATTCATATATCATATTATGAATAAAGAATTATAATTAATTTAAAACGTATATGTAATGTAAATAAATAAAATGAATAATAATAATAATAATAAAATATATATTTTTACAAATATTATATAAATATTATTTATAGATTAAAATAAAATGTTTTTAGGTATAGTAGTAGTAGCTATAGTTAATAGTAGATTTCCTGTGGATAAGTATAACTGAAGCTCATTATCGTTTCAAATTAAACAATTCCTCCTTTTTAGTGTTCTGCAGATGTTGTGACATTGAAATTCTCATGCGTTTGGATGTTCGTCTGGACCTCCTCTCTCTTGGTTGTGTGATATGCACTTAGATGTTCTGGATGCCTCCAGCGTCTCCATCTCAAATGTTCTCCAAGGTGAAGGGAAAGCTAGCACTTCAAACGATGAACACCACAGACCTCTCTAAATCATTTCTGCAGGTCAGGCTTTTAGAATCGGATCTCTGTTTCCATTCACTATTCATCAGTAGCTGATGTTAAATGATGGTGTCATGCAGGAATATAAGAGGAAATGTCAGTTGCCTGGTCTACTGGAAGGGAGCGTGGATTTTAAATGAAGATCCATTTCACACTGATGCACACCACGTGAACACACACACACACACAAATGTTGGGTTTTCATGTTTTATGGGAACATAATTCATGTTTTATTCCATAGACATAATGATTTTTATATTGTACAAACTTTATTTTCTATCCCCTAACCTTAAGCCTACGCATCTCAGAAAACTTTCTGCATTTTTACATTTTCAAAAAACATAATTTAGTCTGATTTATAAGCTGATTTACTCATGGGGAGCAAAAAATGTCCCCATAAGGACAAGGATTTTAGATATTTGGACACGCGCGCACAAATAGATAGACATGTTCAAGTAGTTTTTATAATACAGTGGGGATAAAAAGTCCATAGTGCAGGGTCCATATTATAAACGTGCAATTCAAAATCTGCAAATAAGCATTTTAGGATTTTGAAATACAGTGGGGAGAACAAGTATTTGATACACTGCCGATTTTGCAGGTTTTCCTACTTACAAAGCATGTAGAGGTCTGTAATTTTTATCATAGCTACACTTCAACTGTGAGAGACGGAATCTAAAACAAAAATTCAGAAAATCACATTGTATGATTTTTAAATAATTAATTTGCATTTTATTGCATGACATAAGTATTTGATCACCTACCAACCAGTAAGAATTCCGGCTCTCACAGACCTGTTAGTTTTTCTTTAAGAAGCCCTCCTGTTCTCCACTCATTACCTGTATTAACTGCACCTGTTTGAACTCGTTACCTGTATAAAAGACACCTGTCCACACACTCAATCAAACAGACTCCAACCTCTCCACAATGGCCAAGACCAGAGAGCTGTGTAAGGACATCAGGGATAAAATTGTAGACTGTTGGCGCAATTATTAGAAAATGGAAGAAGTTCAAGATGACGGTCAATCTCCCTCGGTCTGGGGCACCATGAAAGATCTCACCTCGTGGGGCATCAATGATCATGAGGAAGGTGAGGGATCAGCCCAGAACTACACGGCAGGACCTGGTCAATGACCTGAAGAGAGCTGGGACCACAGTCCCAAAGAAAACCATTAGTAACACACTACGCCGTCATGGATTAAAATCCTGCAGCGCACGCAAGGTCCCCCTGCTCAAGCCAGCGCATGTCCAGGCCTGTCTGAAGTTTGCCAATGACCGTCTGGATGATCCCGAGGAGGAATAGGAGAAGGTCATGTGGTCTGATGAGACAAAAATAGAGCTTTTTGGTCTAAACTCCACTCGCCGTGTTTGGAGGAAGAAGGATGAGTACAACCCCAAGAACACCATCCCAACCATGAAGCATGGAGGTGGAAACATCATTCTTTGGGGATGCTTTTCTGCAAAGGGGACAGGATGACTGCACCGTATTGAGGGGAGGATGGACGGGGCCATGTATCACGAGATCTTGGCCAACAAACTCCTTCCCTTAGTAAGAGCATTGAAGATGGGTTGTGCCTGGGTCTTCCAGCATGACAACGACCCGAAACACACAGCCAGGGCAACTAAGGAGTGGCTCCGTAAGAAGCATCTCAAGGTCTTGGAGTGGCCTAGCCAGTCTCCAGACCTGAACCCAATAGAAAATCTTTGGAGGGAGCTGAAAGGCCGTAATGCCCAGCGACAGCCCTGAAACCTGAAGGATCTGGAGAAGGTCTGTATGGAGGAGTGGGCCAAAATCCCTGCTGCAGTGTGTGCAAACCTGGTCAAGAACTACAGGAAACGTATGATCTCTGTAATTGCAAACAAAGGTTTCTGTACCAAATATTAAGTTCTGCTTTTCTGATGTATCAAATACTTATGTCATGCAATAAAATGCAAATTAATTACTTAAAAATCATACAAAGTGATTTTTGTTTTAGATTCCGTCACTCACAGTTGAAGAGTACCTATGATAAAAAATTACAGACTTCTACATGCTTTGTAAGTGGGCAAACCTGCAAAATCGGCAGTGTATCAAATACTTGTTCTCCCCACTGTATTTAAAACAAATGTTATGACATACAATGAAGGTTAGTTAGCTTAAATGGTATAGAAAATGAGTAAATAAATAATAAATCTATTTATTATTATTATTATTATTATTATTAATGATAATAAATTATTTTTTATTGTTATTGTTTATTTATTTAAAATATACATTTCTTCTTTAAAAATAAATATAATAAAATATAAAATTTATTTTTAAAATGAAATTGATATTGACATTGATACTTGATTATGAAAATAATTATTAATAATTCATTATAATGTTTTTAAAAGCCAACAATCCCATATCCACTTGGATAGCTTCCTCAGTGTCTCTGGATATTAGCATTTCGAAAGAAAATAATTCACATGCAGTATGTCAATCACAGCTTTTTGTCTCAAAGTAATAGTTTTTAGACTATTTTGTATATTTTTAGGCACAATGTACAAACCATATTTATGGAATGTGATTTGAAAGTGTGATGTTTACCGCTTGAATAAACAGGTGATGTTTGCATGAGCTGCTTTAATAATCTTCATTAATAATACCACTTAGTTTGTGATTATCAATCTTTAAAAGTTTCTAGCTGAATTCCAGGGGCCACGTGAACATATGGTGGATCAAAACCAGCCCTTTCGCTCCAACAAAACAGTTCCTCTGATCCTTGCGTTTAGTAGGACTTCATGAAAGACACACGTTTCACCAGGCTCGTTTCCAAATTCTTTATTATTTTATATATACTTTATTATTTAGCATTCAAAGAGATTTGTTTTGCTCATTTGTTGATGTTAAGATTAACAAAGAAGCACCAGAATCCTGCTGGCTGCTGCCAGACTGTAGTATTAGACTATATTAATGTTGTGGGCCATGGACAGCAGTGATAAAAATCTAATGCTAATAATAAAACACAGCTAATCTTATTATCATGCATAGAAAGAATAGCAAAATAAATAGGCTTTTCTGAGCATTTTCTGGGATTTGACTAGCTGTTATTTTTCCCAAAAAATTGGCAAAAAGGTCTAAATATATTATGAATGTGCACCAGGCAGCACAATGAAAAATGTAGCTTTTAATCACTGTATTCGACGAAGGTCAGAATAAATGAGGAGGAGCATTGTGATAAAAATAATATTCCTCTGTCAGATATTACAGATATTTCTCAGAGGTCATCTGAGAAAACAGTAGCTAATTTGCATTGTTACTCTTATAGGGATTGTGTGAGAAACACATTCGTTTATTTCCAGTGGTGCAGTGTTACAGCTTAAAACTAGAGGGAGCCGCTGAGCCAATAACTGTTTCCATCATGACTCACTTCATCAATGACACTGAGGCTTGCTAGCAGAGCTCTGATATGCTTGGGCCTCTATTGAAAAACAGTTCGAGTTCTTTGCTTAAAAAAAAAAATGTCCTGCTAGATTGTTTAACCACAAGCCGTAGCAACAGAAGCCTCAGGGGAAATGAAGCACTTGGTTGAAAGTGGCCAGGTAGCAACTAGTTAGCATTTGTGTGACTTGTCATTGATTTATGATTGCAGGCTGAAAGGAAGAAAGGTGTGTTTTGTGTGTATATGTCAGGAGGTAAGTGGGCGATGCGGCACAAAACCAGTTCATATGCAATACATCACTGTCATTTGAAATGCCGACAGTGACATTAGCATGTGACATGCTAATTAGCAAAGATACTGTCTATAAAATCATTAAAATGTACAAAATCACTTGGAACCTGCCAAAAAATGGTAATTGGCCAGGATGGTTGATGAGTCAATTAGTTTTTGAAATGAAGTGTTTTGATTACATTAAACATTTTATTCCTGCAACAAAGTGTTTAAAGCTTATTAGTAAGATAATACACTTTAATATTCAAGCTGTAACAAAAGTTTAATTCAAAAACATCTAGGAGCAGAAATTCCGTCATTTTATACCTG
The DNA here is from genome assembly GCA_039654105.1 of Coreius guichenoti. Lineage (NCBI taxonomy): Eukaryota > Metazoa > Chordata > Actinopteri > Cypriniformes > Gobionidae > Coreius > Coreius guichenoti. The sequence continues at coordinate 11,192,803 of CM077191.1, forward strand.
CAAGATGCATTTGGACACAATATTAGTCTATCACTACTTTTGACAAGTAGCTTTAGCGTGTTGTTAGCTGTTAGCATTAAACTCTCTCCTAAATTCATCTTTCCAAATTCATTCATTAAAAAAATTTTGTAACAAATCCATGACAATAAAATTCAAGACTATTTTTCTCAGACTGTAGGTTTGTTGAATATCATTCGATTACGAGCTGCAAAGAGCTGTATTTTTTATTTTTTTTCAATGGTGATCAATGTACACAGACATCTTTGGCTGTTTTTAAGACAGCGTGTCAAGTTCGGCAGCTCTTCAAGCGCACTCAGTGTCCAAATTCGGTCATTCATTTTTATTCACTCATTCAGTGGATTATATCAGTGGAGTAATGTAGGGAATTCATGGGTACCGTAGACGTCACTTCTGCTATGCTCGCCGCCATTTTTGTGTCCGACATGGCAACGAACACAGCACATTCTAGATGAGACGATTTGAGAAAAAAAATCTTTATTTGGAAAAAACATTTGTTATTGGTTGTGATCCTTATTTATTTTCAACTGTGTTTTGTCTCTTAAAATCTGCGACGCCAACTTAATATTACAACTTATATCTGCAAAAGTGAAGCTTGAACTAAGTTATGTGCTAATCACAATGTGTAAGCCGTAGATGCGCTCTTCCCACAACAACGCGCTGAAACAACAACCAAACCCAGATAATTAAGTTTTTATTACAATAGTGTCCTCATTATAATGTACAGTCCCAGTAGTTATTAATGTTGTGTATTGCTGTTTGGCTGCCAGTGGTCCCTTCTGATTGAAGCCAACCATTTATTCCGCCGATCTAACGTTAGCTCCTTTGGATCGAATAAAATTGTAGTTCGGTGTTTCTCAGCTACCGGCACAACATATCCCGGGCATATTGTAAACTTGTTGTGAACCTTCTGGGAATGTTTCGTTGATCTTCCTTTGGTAGTTGTGGCTGCTGTGCCCATTGACTAAAACAGGTGTGACCGGACACAAAAATGGCGGTGATAAAGCACAGTGACATCACATGGTCTGCATGGTGAAATTGTGAACATTGCATTACAGTACTTTGGCCTCTTTATCGCCATCTGTGGTTGAAAGGAAAAATGCAAGTTATTTATGGAGTTGTGGAGTTGAGATGTACAGTTGCCAGTAGACGCGTTTGCGCAAAACTTTTGCAATATTTTCTGAATGTCGATAAAAAACTATTGCGAAATGGCGGCGTTTCCATTAACCCGATGTTATGCGACTAAAATGTTGTTTTTGTCCTCTCGTGAAGTCATTCCAAAAATCATGGCAACGGATGTTGGTAGGTTTACGTATATATCACAGCCAACGCACTAGCCATTATTTTTAATCGAAGCAGGCATTGTCCAGGCACTAATGACAAGGAAAGCTCCTCATACTTGGCAAAAGCCACATATGAGGTGTTTCTGGGTGTTTCTCCCTCCTATCTGCTTCAAGGTCTTTGTTGTTTAGAATCCAGTATTCGCGTAATTCTTTTATGAGTTTAATAAAGAACTCTGTCTCTTCTGTCCAAACATACCGCGTCATCTTTATAGAATGATCGACTTTTACGTACGGCAGGTGACCTGTAAATGCGGAAAAATGTTTCCATTGCAGTTTTGCAAAATATTCCTTTTCCGAATTGCCTGTAAAACCACCTCATGCGAGCGTAAAAACTTTTTTGCGATATATGGGAAATTGACGTGTTTCCATTGTCGTATTTTCAATTTGCGCAATTTGAAGGGTAATGGAAACGTGGCTACTGATCACCATTTCAGATGTATATCTGAAAAGTATTTCATCTGAACAAGTTATTAGCATATCTGCCACCATAGTAGCTGGTCCTTCTTTTCTATACTTCCGGACATGACAAAAACAATCAATATAATAAAAATTATTTTATCGTGCGTTGGCATGGATGCTAATATAGTTATCGGTATGGTTATCTTTATAGTTATCACCCTTGGTGTGAACGGGCCTTTACCGGAGTGACTTTGATTTGTTTGTACACTTTTGAGCACTGATGTTTTTTGTGTACATATGTGAATGTACATGATAAATATGTTAGTGTATATTTAATATATTTTATATGCTATTTTATACAAAAAATGTAGTTTTCACATCCCTATGAATGCGCTTTCATCCATTCGAGTATAATGCGCCAAAATCGAGAATTTTTTTTTAATTTGCTGCCACGGGGCCATTTCCTACGATTCATACCAGTCTATTCAGTGGCACAGTGCCATGGTGATCAAGCCGTATGCCGCTGAGATTAGCTTAGAGTTAATAAGAGCGATCAGGAGGGGTAATTTACCTCTCTAATGGCTTGGGCCCTCTGAAAGGGCATGATAGCTGCTATGCCTGTGTGTGTTTGGCAGTCTTCCTGCTGCCTGCTTGGCTCTCCTCAACTCTGGCCTTATCAAAGGGAAAAACTGTCACTCCAATAAACAAGGAATTTGCCCCTGCCGACTGAAACGCTTTGCTGCATAAGCGAACAAGCGGCTTTTTTTTTTTTTCTCTCTCTGTCACACAAAATGTCTAGGCTCAAAGTGATTTAGATTGGCTAATTTGCAAACAAGAGCATGCAAAGTGTGTGTATTTGTCTGTGTTTGGGACTCATCTATTATGTGAGTCATTTTTGTTTCATTTGTTCCTCGGCGAGTGTTAAAGCAGTGCTTGTTAACTGGTTTATAACTTCAAATTACTTGCATTCTTTGCTCAGTTAATCACCTCTGGAAATGTCTTTATTCAATAAACACACACATCGCCAAGATGTCCGTTAGGCCAGAAACACATTATGCAAGGATGCAAACGCAGACGCAAATGCTTGGAAAAACAACAGATACTCAACATACATTTATGTGAGACTGTACCAGTAACAAACTGCAGTTACCTTTAAATGTCTGTCTGTTGTATTGTTATTCAAGTTGTCTATTGTGGTGAAAAATCATAAAATGTCTTTTCCAGAAATTACTCGTAGAAATTACACTTTGTGAGTGCAATCTCTATAGATTTTCTTTTTTAAATGACCCATCAAAAACGACTGAATGTCATGGAAATGAATTCTGCTGAAAGTGTGGGAACTTTCTAAGTATATAGTGTGGAATATCTGAAATCCTAAGAGGACAGGTTCATGCGCATTCTGAATCATAATTCTGAATGTTGTATAAACATCTGAGTATTTGTACTGAACTGTTCATAACCTGAACTGTTCATGATCCCACATTTCCATGTGGAAACTTTTATTTATCACCATTTTATTTGTTTTGAATCTAAAACCATGTCAGATTGTCAGATGGTTGTTAATCATAGAGCTGTTTATTATAATTTCACTGAATAGTGCAACAAAAAAAACAGTTTGTTCTTAACATAGTTGCTTTGCTGTGCTTAATTTGCAATTAGCTACATGCAAACATAGCTGATAGCGTCAGTTGAAATGATCAGTGTGGCCTTCGCAATGCAAACATGGTGAGAATCGATTTTCGACTCCGAGCAAACAGCCCAGGCTCTATGCATTCTACACATGTAACCCCCTGGTTTGCCTCTAAATTATTGACGAGCGATACCCAGAACACACCGCCGCACTCATACTGAGCAGATCTCCCTCGCTTTCGGCACCTCAGCGTCCCATTGGCCTGTTAGAAGGAGGCTGCGGGTAAACGTCTGTTTATGTTGCGCCCGTCTTGACAGAGAGAGTTTGTGTCTGCGGCGTGGACCTGTGTGTGTGTGTGTTTTTGTCCACTGCGTCTCTCGATCACGTAAAGGTCAGGTGTAGGTGGGTGTGCCTGGTGTTGCTCGCCCATCATTCTCTTCCTTACATGGCTTCCCATTAATTTGGCCGCTTCCCCAGAGTGTGGCGAGACTCTTAAGGTATTAGCACCGACGCTAGCTCACTTCTGACTCATCTGGCATGCTGAGTTCACTACCAAGACTCACTTATCTATAGCGAGAGAAAGGGAAAGAGAGAGGGATGTAAGCAGTGCTAGGTAATAACTGATTATATGTAATCTGGATTACGTAATCGGATTCCAAAAATTAAATGCTTGTAATTAGATTACATTACGTTTTACGAAACTCATAATCAGACTACAGTTTCTTTTTTTATTGATTATTACTTTATACATGAATGCTTAAAGGGTTAGTTCACCCAAAAATGAAAATTCTGTCATTATTTACTCACCCTCATGTCGTTCCAAACCCGTAAGACCTTCGTTCATCTTCGGAACACAAATGAAGATATTTTTAATGAAATCTGAGAGCTTTTCATCTTGTCTGTGTCAGTCTCCTACGCTGTTTACATCGGTCAGCTCCTGCGTCAGCATCACACGTATGTGTCGTGGTGCACACGTGAACAGCATCGGCCAATGGTAAGCCGGCGTTCTGGCGTAGCTCTGCACTGTTTACAGTACGTCAACAGCGTAGGAGACTGACACAGACGTGAAGAAATTGTTGAATAAAGTCATTATTTTTGTTTATTTTTTGTGCAAAAAGTACAAAAAGTATTCTCGTCACTTCATAAAATTAAGGTTGAACCACTGCAGTCACATGGACTATTTTAACAATTTTTACTGTTTTTATGGACCTTGAAAGTGTTAGTTAAATAGCTGTCTATGGAGGGCTCAGAGAGCTCTCGGGTTTCATCAAAAATATCTTAATTTGTGTTCCGAAGATGAACGAAGGTCTTACGGGTTGGGAACGACATGAGGGTGAGTAATTAATGACAGAATTTTTTGAACATTTTTGGGTGAACTAACCTTTTAATATTCACAAAATGGCAGTAACATTTTCAGAATTAATTAAATCTTCTTTCTAAAAATGTCCTTTCTAAAAAAGTTTAATGCTTATATATGTTTGGAAAGTCTTCCAATTTAGTGAAATTGAAATGTGTGTGTGTGTGTGTGTGTGTGTGTGTGACCCATGCTGGAAAAATGAGTTTGAATGCGCATTGGGCTAATTACAAGTTACAGGCAAAACAAATGAAAAATGTAAATTTTGGTCGAATTTGAGGTTTTCTCAAAAAATGAGTTCATTAAGCCCTCGTCTCGAAAACCCAATGCTCCAAATAGCAATTAAACATCTAAAATTATCTTTATTTGTAAATTTTCTGAGAGGAGTACCTTCCTAAATCTTTCCTTTGTTTTAATAATCCATGAAAAATTGTCGTTTTTCTTTTCGCTTTTCGACGACTGGCGCTTCCCCTCAGCACAAGTTTGGTATCGTTTTAAAATGCAGCATTCCAACTTTGTGAATATTATGGCGGCATTTTAAAGCCATTAATAACCGAGCGCACAACTGATGCTTGCGCGCGCAGTAAATCACTCCCGCGAGAGAATAACAGATCTACATGTGAGGAAACGGCAGCCCGCGAGCTCCGCGTGCATGACATCTCCTCTGCGCGCAAATCAAGCCCTTGCGTGCTTGGACACGACTCGCAGCACGCGCGTCATCATTCCCCACACTCGCGCTCTATCTTCTATTTTGCTCGCCCGAAAACTTTTTATTTTTGGCAGTCGTGGGGCAGGACTTTACTTATTTCATTGTAACCTGAAATGTCATTGGTTAATTCCGTTTTTCCAGAAGTCAGTTGTGATTGGACGCCTGTTGTAAAACGATTAGACATGGCTTCATCAATGGACCAGATGCAAGTGAGTTAAACTTTATTTACTGACTGATTGATTGCATTATTAATATAATATGTCCTTACCAGATAGATACTATATTAACTTTATTTATTATTTTTATGGAGCTGTAGCTACTGGGGAAAAATGAGAACACATAGTTATATTTGCTGTAGTTCACCGCTACATTACCACTATACTTCCGCTAAACAGTATCTATGTTTACCCAGCCACAGTTATATCAGTTCAGCAACTTCAGAAATGTGAAAAGTGTCCATTAAATAGTTGTCTGATGTAAACAAAACTTGTGTTGACTGAAAGATCTGACGCGTGCGCACAAAGACGCCTCAGACAGCGCGCGATCCGGATATACACATACACACAGAATTACACTATTTCAAAATATCTGTCTTGACAAGTATTCACACAAACATTATCCGTTATGTCTTAAGTGAATATTTGGTTAACTTGGGGAAAAACATCTGATGTGTAACATTATATAAGATCCGTGAATTACAGTAGGTCTTAAGGCTGTTTGTCTTATTAATGTAACACAATTGTGGTATCATGGAAAAAAAAGTTGAATATATATTTTTCCTATAGATATTTGGTTTTGACTTGGTGTGTGTCAAATTTGGTGTTATTACCAGGGTTGCTAGGTGATTTTGTTTTGGAACCTTCAGAAAACTTTAACTAGATTTTTCTCAAAATTGTCTTTGCTGATTCTATCAATTTAAAATAGGAGCTCATTTAAAATTGCTCATTCATTTTTTGTCAGATTCCAACAAAGCATATATCATTTTAAGGTTTCTTTAATAGAGAATGCGAAAATAACAATAACTTTGAAAATTTGCTTATTGCAACTCATTTTGCCAGCACGGGTCAAATATGGTACAAGATTATCCTATTCAAATCAATGTGAAAAACGAGTTAGGTCAAAAGTAATCTGAAAGTAATCAAAAAATAGTGTGATTATATTACCTTAAATATGTAATGTAATAGATTGCGCTATTAACTACAATTTCCTTGATGTAATGCCTTCAGTAATGGTCTACAACTTGTAAGTAGTCTACCCAGCACTGGATGAAGGTATCACATGAGGTAAAAGATGCAGACTAAATAAGTGTGCTGGCTCATCTCAAAAATTGACACCTTTTTCTCGCTTGATTTCTACATGGCTTGAGCGGCGGTGATGCACTGTTTCCCTGCGAGGTTGTGGCGATCACTCGTAATGAATCGTCTCTAATGGAGATTGCGCTGCAGTCTAACGGGGCTCAATCTCACCAGACCGAGGTTGCAGTGAATGAAGGGCTCACGGGGATTCGCTGCCGCGCTTTCTCAGGGGAAGCGTGCAGCGTTCACACGCTAATAACATGCTTGAGCGAGCAGGTGCAACTGCTTCTTGCTGAAATAATCTGTAATCATTATGTTGTTATAAAAGGCGTAATCTGACAGAAAACTGAATGTTGAAACAGGCAAGGTTAAAGACTTTATTTGGACAAGAATCAAAATGATATGGAAAAAAAGACTTGTAATCATGACTGTTTTCATGTTGTTTGAGTGTTCATCTAATGACTACGCATAGTTGATGCATAATGTCTTTATTGGATTTTTTTTATTATCTTAAGATTTTAGGTTAAAATGTACATACAGTGCATCTGGAAAGTATTCACAGCTCTTCACTTTTTCCACATTTTGTTATGTTACTGCTTTATTCCAAAATGGATTAAATTCATAATTTTTTTCCTCAATTCTACAAACAATACCCCATAATGACAACATAAAAGAAGTTTATTTTAAATCTTTGCAAATGTATTACAAATAAAAACTGAAAAAAATCACATGTACATAAGTATTCACAGCCTTTGCTCAATACTTTGTTGAAGCACCTTTGGCACCAATTACAGCCTCAAGTCTTTTTGAGTATGATGCTACAAGCTTGGCACACCTATTTTTGGACAGTTTCTCCCATTCTTCTTTGCAGGACCTCTCAAGCTCCATCAGGTTGGATGGGGAGCGTCTGTGCACAGCCATTTTCAGAACTTTCCAGAGATGTTCAATCGGGTTCAAGTCTGGGCTCTGGCTGGGCCACTCAAGGACATTCACAGAGTTGTCCCGTAGCCACTCCTTTGTTATCTTGGCTGTGTGCTTAGGGTCGTTGTCCTGTTGGAAGATGAACCTTCGCCCCAGTCTGAGGTCCAGAGCGCTCTGGAGCAGGTTTTCATCAAGGATGTCTCTGTACATTGCTGCATTCATCTTTCCCTCGATCCTGACTAGTCTCCCAGTTCCTGCTGCTGAAAAACATCCCCACAGCATGATGCTGCCACCACCATGCTTCACAGTAGGGATGGTATTGGCCAGGTGATGAGCGGTGCCTGGTTTCCTCCAGACATGACGCCTGCCATTCAGGCCAAAGAGTTCAATCTTTGTTTCATCAGACCAGAGAATTTTGTTTCTTGTGGTCTGAGAGTCCTTCAGGTGCCTTTTTGCAAACTCCAGGCGGGCTGTCATGTGCCGTCTGGCTACTCTACCATACAGGCCTGATTGGTGGAGTGCTGCAGAGATGGTTGTTCTTCTGGAAGGTTCTCCTCTCTCCACAGAGAAATGCTGGAGCTCTGTCAGAGTGACCATCGGCTTCTTGGTCGCCTCCCTGACTAGGGCCCTTCTCCCCTGATCGCACAGTTTGGCCGGGCGGCCAGCTCTAGGAAGAGTCCTGGTGGTTACAAACTTCTTCCATTTACGGATGATGGAGTCCACTGTGCTCATTGGGACCTTCAATGCTGCAGAAATTTTTCTGTACCCTTCCCCAGATCTGTGCCTCGATACAATCCTGTCTCTGAGGTCTACAGACAATTCCTTGGACTTCATTGCTTGGTTTGTGCTCTGACATGCACTGTTAACTGTGGGGCCTTATATAGACAGGTGTGTGCCTTTCCAAATCATGTTCAATCAACTGAATTTACCACAGGTGGACTCCAATGAAGTTGTAGAAACATCTCAAGGATGATCAGTGGAAACAGGATGAACCTGAGCTCAATTTTGAGTGTCATGGCAAAGGCTGTGAATACTTATGTACATGTGATTTTTTTCGTTTTTTATTTGTAATAAATTTGCAAAGATTTCGAACAAACTTCTTTCACGTTGTCATTATGGGGTATTGTTTGTAGAACTGAGGGAAAAAAAAAATAATGAATTTAATCCATTTTGGAATAAGGCTGTAACATAACAAAATGTGGAAAAAGTGAAGCGCTGTGAATACTTTCCGGATGCACTGTATGCATTAAAAAATATGTATCTTATATGCATATATGTATCTACTTTAAATGGTCACCGAGGTTTTTAAGCTCATTTAAATGGTCTTTTAATGACAATTAACAAAAATCTATTTAGTTTTTCAATTAAATGTGCATATATGTGTATATATATATATATATATATATACACCGATCAGGCATAACATTATGACCACCTTCCTAATATTGTGTTGGTACCCCTTTTGCTGCCAAAACAGCCCTGACCCGTCGAGGCATGGACTCCACTAGACCCCTGAAGGTGTGCTGTGGTGTCTGGCACCAAGATGTTAGCAGCAGATCCTTTAAGTCATGTAAGTTGCGAGGTGGGGCCTCACTGGATCAATGGATCAGACTTGTTTGTTCAGCACATTCCACAGATGCTCGACTGGATTGAGATCTGGGGAATTTGGAGGCCAAATCAACACCTCAAACTCGTTGTTGTACTCCTCAATGCTTACATGCCCACTGTTGGCGCTTTCGGCGGTGGACAGAGGTCAGCATGGGCACCCTGACTGGTCTGCGGCTATGCAGCCCCATACGCAACAAACTGCGATGCACTGTGTATTCTGACACCTTTCTATCAGAACCAACATTAACTTCTTGAGCAATTTGAGCTACTGTAGCTTGTCTGTTTGATCGGACCACACGGGCCAGCCTTCGCTCCCCACGTGCATCAATGAGCCATGACCCTGTCGCCGGTTCATCACTGTTCCTTCCTTGGACCACTTTTGATAGATACTGACCACTGCAGACCAGGAACACCCCACAAGAGCTGCAGTTTTGGAGATGCTCTGACCCAGTCGTCTAGCCATCACAATTTGGCCCTTGTCAAACTCGCTCAAATCCTTACCCTTACCCATTTTTCCTGCTTCTAACACATCAACTTTGAGGACAATGTTCACTTGCTGCCTAATATATCCCACCCACTAGCAGGTGACGTGATGAAGAGATAATCAGTGTTATTTATTTCAGTCATAATGTTATGCCTGATCGGTGTATATATATATATCCGTTTAATTGAAAAACTAAATTGATTTTTGTTAAATTGACTTTTCATTTGTAGTTCAGGGTTCCTCATCAAGAAAATATCAAGGAAGTTTTAAAATTATCTCCAGCATTAGAAAATTAATGGAAATGAATGAAAAAAAAAAGTCATGAAAATTTATATGAATATAGAGTTTCTTCAATTCAGAATTCAGTTCTTAGATTTTACAATGGTCTTATTGGAGACATTTGTACCCCAGTAAATGTACATATTTAAATCTATTCATAAATCTATTTTTTAATCAAAATGATAATTTTGAACGCCTAGAAAAATCATTGAATTTCATTGGCCAAAATGTTTGGGAACCATGAAAGCAACATGCATAATAATTGTACATTAGCATAATGCAGTTTAAAATAGTTTCACATAGCAGGGCATATCAACTTTCCTGAAGTATTTAATGTCCACTACATATTAAATACTAAATCCTGTTGTGCCAAAGTCATAGATGGTTGGTATTCTATAAAATGTCTATAGTTTATTTCAAGACATTTATTTTATACAATGAAAATATATTATGGATGCTTTGGTTTGAATTTGATGGAAACGTAGATGAGCAGATAAAAGCTCCACAAGCTTGCTTGTTTTGGCTTCACCGGTGAGTGAAGCACTGAAGAAACACGGAGACGCTGCAGATTTATTGATTTTGTTAACCTGCAGTAATCCACAGCTCATTGAACCACTGGGTCAGGACTTTGGGCTATTGCAGGGGTTTGTGTGCCTAGAAAAGCGTGAACGTTTCAGTGCCTGTGCGGTGTTTGTTTACTGGTGGCAGAAAAGATTGTTAGTGTCAAGATTTCCATTAACGGTTATTTCTGGAACAATGCATTATATGAGTAGAGAGTTTGTGCACAGCGGGAAGTGTGCAATAACATTGTGGTGTCAATGCAGATTCATTTTGGGACCTGACTCAATGCTACTTTCAGGAAAAATTTCAGCAAAAGTGCTACAAAAGGCTGCAAATACAGAGGCCACCCAAGGTATTTGGGCACTAAAGTCTCACTTAATGTTACTAGATTAAAAAATATCAAACCAAGTGGCATCTGCAAACAAATAATGCTAAAGTTTTTTCATAAACCTTTAGTTTTACATCAGAATTGTTGATTTTGTTGTCTATTTTGTTTTTGTTTTTTATTTTTGTTTTGTCTGTTTCATATTTGTTTTTTTTGTTTTTGTTTAGTTTTTTTAAATGTTGATTTTGTCTATTTTGTTTTTATTTTTGTTTTTGTTTAATTTTTTAAAAGTTGATTTTGTTGTCTATTTTGTTTTTTTATTTTTGTTTTGTCTGTTTTATATTTGTTTTTTGTTTTGTTTTTTATGTTGATTTTGTTGTCTTTTTTGTTTGTTTAATTTTTTGTTTGTTTTGTGTTTTTGTTTAGAAATTTTGTTGTCTATTTTTGTTTTGTGTTTTGATTGACTTGTATTTTACTGTTATTTTGCGCTTTAAATCAGTGACATTCATGTATTCTAAATTTCTTAAACGTTCACAGAGCAAACGCATTAAGGGTCACTTGCGAAACGGCTCTGGAATTAAGAGACAAGTCTGTAAATGTTGTTTGACAGCCCCCATCAATCTGTCAATCATAAATCTCAAAAGCCAATCTAAAATGTTTTTTTCACCCCGCAGGGCTTGCAGACAGGGACGCGGGAGCTGGAGGAGATGGGAATGAAGTTCAGTCAGAGTCTTCTCACCCTCAGGAGGAACTCCATCCATTATAACAGCCGTCTGATCCACCACGCGCCTGCCCTGCTGGACCTGGACGACAGGCTGCTCGACCACAAATCCAATACGTGAGTTTCAAATGAAGATATTTTGACCTCAGACACATCTCAGGCTTCAAAACTCGTCAAAATAGACCACAATAAAAAGGTTTTCTAAATCAAAGGTTTATACGAATACCGCAGAGTCTAATTAGACACATGGCCTTAAACAAAATGTTAAAAACGAAGGATATGAGAATCATTGTTTAAAAATAGGAATATTAATTTGAAATATAAATCTTTTTATTGTGCTATATACAAATTACTTTTATTATTTGAAATTAGCATACTAACAGACACTTTTTTTGTTAGTATATGCACATTCAGCTGGCCTTGTGGGATTTATATTCGATAACTATAATTATTTGTAACTATATTATGAGAACGATTCTGCTTCGGTGGAGGATAATGAAAATAAGAGCTAGATGTGCATTTCCTAAAGGAATGCCAGTGCAGACCCACAGCAGCAAAGGAATATCATTAAAGTTTTTATTAAAATTAGCATTGAAACATTATGGAACATTGTAGAGGGAGAGAGGAATTGATGGAGGTTCTGCATTTATGGTTCACTTTTTTATTAATAAACTACTTGAACCTTATGTTTGGTAACTTATCTACAAACTTATTTTATTACTTATTTTACTTATATTACTTATTACTCATTTTAAACTTATTTGATTAAAACTTAGATACAGAGAAGCTATCCGTTATGTTTTCCATTCATCACAAAGGCACTTGCGATTGTTTTATATGTTGCTTTGCAAAAATTTGTATTAATTAGCTTTTTTTATTTTTATAAATGTTATCATTTGATTAGATTTTTTTACATGGCTACTTCTAAATGGCTGTCAATAGAGCCTCAGTGTAAATCAATGGGAGATTAAACAGTTTTATCTTAAATTACAAAAAATGTGTGAAAACTACACATGCATAAATGTAAGGCTGAAATTATCTACAAAACAACGTGTAGAATTAATTGCAGAAAAGTGTGAGAAGGTGAAGAACTAGATTAACATGTCCTGAAGGAAATATCATATTGCAAGGGAGCAAATGTTGAAGTTTTGGGTAAATTTAAAGGGGTCATGAACTGCATTGTTTTATAATGTTTCCTGTGATGCACTTATAATGTTAGTATGATTTTTACATAAAAAATGCTCATAATTTAGAAATAAAAGGCTGTTGTGAGACTGCAGTGTAAACGCCTACTGCTGTAATTGGCTGACATCTTTGCATATGAAATAGCTAAGTATTACATGTGGAACTCTCTCGAAAACTTTTAGCACGTTTTTACTATTACAGCTCTCAAGGTTAACTAATAGTGAAAAGTGTTGATTATAGCATTATATTTAGATCATGGCATGAAAGGTTGCAGTGATGATCATTGTAGCTGATCACAGACATGCTGAGCGCATGAATGCATTGATCTCGTCATTGCAACTCGATATCTGCACACTAACAAATGCTTTCATCATAACTAACAGTGCAAACACAATGTAAATAAGAGATTCGTTGATTATAACGTTGATTGTGATTAGTTTTGGCGCGAGTCTGTTTATTCGACAGCTCCAGCGATTGCAAAGGGAGCTTTCTTTGATCGCTTTTTATATATAATTTAATCACAGTTTAACCCCTTAAACCCAAAGTGTACCGCCGGCGGTACACCCCCGCGCGAAAAAAAATCATAATCAAATTACTAAGCAACCACTGAATGTAATAACACATAATTTTAAAGCTTAGAATCTCAGCTTTTCAACTCTTAACGAGCGCTGAGTTATTCCTCTAAAACGGAGTGTACCGCCGGCAGGCACCACCTAGCTGCAGAAAAATGAATTGTCATATTTTTCAAAACTACTGCATTGATAAACACAAAATAGGTGTCATTTGAAAGCTTAGAGTCTAAACTTTACAATGAATGTAGCCATTATGATTATCTCCAAAGTAGTGCTGAGTTATTTGCTGATAAAATGAAAAAAAAAAAAAAATCATAATTTATGGGGGGGGGGGGGGATTACTATGTACTGCAATGTGTCAAAAACATCATACAGATCAGATAGTCATGTGTCATATGTCATTTGAAAGGTCTCACGGAGTAGAACACAACAAGCCTAACAAGCCTAATTGACGCGTAGGCCAACAAGCCTAATTGTTTTGGGCTTTGACTAAACTTGAGCGAGTTTTTGTAAGTTAAGTCCTGCAAGACCCATATGTAAATAATATACTGATGCGGCATTCACGTGGCGTTTTTCACTCGTAACTTCATGAAACGTGGAAAATGGCACATCGTTATTTACAGCAGATTCTCACGATTAAAAAGAGCCCAAAGTCACCATAATCAGTCTCTTAGATCTGAAGATATTCCTCATTGAGGTATAACACACAAAAAACAGCACAGACGCACATGAGCAGAGTAAAAAAATAAAAGTTGCTTAGACTTGGCGTTTTCACTGGTAACTTCATGAAACATGCTCCGATCGTTAAAAATGGCACATCCTTATTTACAGCAGACTCTCACGATTAAAAAGAGACCATAACCCGTCACTCAGATCTAAAGATATCCTTCATAGAGTTATAACACATATAACCTCACAGGCGCACATGAGCTAAGTAAACAAATACAGCTTTAAAGTGGCGTTTACGATACCTTTGATACCTTTCGACTCTCCTTGCTATAGTTTTGGAGTTATGAATCTTTAAATTTGTGTATGTCACTCAGAAAACAACAGTTTTAAAAATGCCTTCCGGGTGTCAAGGACTGAACAAAAAGGCTACCTTTGTTCCAAATGCTGTAACTTTTGATTACTTTATCACCACACAATTTGATCTAGATGCAGACCACATATAGGGGAACATCACCAAAAAAGAATTTTCCTGCTACCTTATTTCCGTCCTGAGTTATTGCATGTCAAATAAGAAAGATTTGTAAAATTATAAAAACAATTTATCAGCAGTTTCTCAGCATTAGAATGTCCAAAATGTAATAAAATTTATATTTTCTAAAAATATAAAAAGTGTGCTAACAAATGATACCTACCTTTTGACTCTCCCTCGTCTCTAGAAATATCTGCGTACACACAAAACCACTGATACTGACTCAAAATGATGTAGTATACATGCCAGACCAGTATGTGGCGCTGTAATTCTGCCACAGAGATACACTAAAAACGGAGAAGAACGCGAGACGTGGGGTGATGACATCACCGTTTCACAGAATATACGGATTGGCTGTACACACGAAAACCCAAGGGTGTCGTTTTCAGATTTATCCACTCTGGGACCCGGTTTAAAAAAAATAGCGGTTTCAGGCTCCCAAAAAAATGCTGGATCCGTGTGGACGAAACGCCGATACGATACAATTTTTTTTACGTATACAGCTAAACGCATCTCCGTGTGGACAGGGCCTAAGAGAAATCATGTGAAGTTGACTGTTTAGTCACTGGTTTGATTTACTGACACAGACAAAGAACATCTGACTGTACATGAGTCATTACATATCACAAATCACTGGTAACAGATACGGCATTAGAATTAACACGGTTACTTACATGTTGTGGCATTACTGTCGAGTCCATATCGTAAAAGTCTGTTTGCAAAGCCTGCGGCGAAATTGTGACTGATGTACCAAAGAATCCACAGTGAAATGTACAAAATAAATAATGCTCAACTGAGACATTCACACTGTTGAAAATAAATAAAATAACCACATTACTAGCATTAGGATCCTTTGGAAGGTAATGTTATTTGTAGTCCAGTGATCCTGTATCGCTCTTCTCTCCTCGTCATCTCACTAACATGCCAGTGGGTGGGGCCAAAGTTACAATGATTTTCTTCTGCAGAGGCGGTCTTTCACCTGTCATAGATAGGCACATTCCACAATGAGTCGTTATATGGGCTTGGTTACAATAACAGCTGTTAACAAGGAAGTTTTCAGTTCTGAAACTTACAGGATATTCTTATAGTATGATGACCTCTTATATGTCAAAAGCTCAAGGATAATTTGATTTCTCAGTTCATGACCCCTTTAAATGTTAGGATTTGGTTCTGGGTAAATGAAATGCCGCATAAGAGGTGTTTTGTTGTTGTCATGACTTGCTCGTCTTGTTTTCTGTCTGCAGCTTGTGTAGATGGTTAATTATGTGAGAATTCAGTATGCAAATATATGCAAGAAAGACAACCAATTGCAATCAGTATGCAAATAGAACAATGATGTGATCACTCTCAGTTTGATTTTGCTTAGCACTGTAAAAACAGAATGAGGGATATCTGTGCAATGCCGCCTTCTGAGCGCTATACCACGTTATGATATGAGATGTTTCCCAAAGTGACCTTGTTAGTGCCTTTTAAGAGTCATATTCCAGAGTTGCTGTTGCCAAGTGAGGCAGCCATTTTACTTTGGCTTTTTAAATATGATCTCAAGCTATGAGACGTGGACAGAGACCCATTCAAAGTGCATCAGCTCCCTTTCAAGTTTTCAATTTGCCACTAAAGGGGTTTCCTGGGAGCACTGCCACTTTCTCTGTTTTCCTTTCGTCTCTCCAACTCCCTTCTTCTCTACACACACTCTTTCTCTCACTCTCCCTCTATTTTCCATTCCCCAGCATCCTCAAGTTAAAATTCACTTAGAGTCTTGATTTCTGTCATAGAATGAAATGGACCAAAGCTGAGCTATTGATTTCTACGAAGTTCAATTAAATCCCTTTTGTGTGCGTTTTGAATTGTTACATCTTGTCCACACAGACCGTTCAGTGTTCTGAGGAGATTATCCCACCCCTCTCTCTTCTTCAGGATTTCACAGCGTACCTATTGTTCCCCTCTTCTTCTTCTTCCCTTTACTGAACAGAAAACTGTAAACTTGACTGGTCCTACCCGAGAGTATTGCATAACTCAGTTATGCGCAACTGCAGAATTCTGCTTAAGAGCCTTGTCTGGTTCAGCTAAGCTCTTCTTAGATGGATGTAAGATGTAGCTCATCATTTTTTTACTTTTATAGACAAACAAATACACTGGCTGAAATAACTGCAACACTCAGTATTGTTCGATTATTTTTTATATATATCAGCCAATATTGAATATTTATTTTATATTTATTTTTATATATATTTTTTTTTATGTATTCTTTCTTATTTTGATGTTTAATTTTAGCTGTACCATCCCCATGACGCAACATAGGACAAGCGGCTTGGTAAATGGATGGGTGAATGTTTATTTTTTATATTTATCATTTTATATATTTATATTTATTTTATAAATATTTCTCAGATCTCACAAGGAATATCTATATTTCATACTGTACATTAAAATATTGTGATGGCTAAATTCACTTGTAGCATTTATATAGTTTTTTTTATTTAACTAGACAAAATGGTATAACATTTTAATATAAGCCATTTATCAATTACAGACAATAAATAACATGAAAATATTTATCAGCAGAAAAGAGTTGATCCAAAAGAACATATTTGAAAGTAAAATTAGTTAATAAAGACACTAAATAATGAAAAAGTCAGTCGTATTTTAGAGTTAGAGTTTGGTTAAGTGTGTGTGCGTGTGTGTGTGTGTGTGTGTGTGTGTGTGTGTGTGTGTGTGTGTGTGTGTGTGTGTGTGTGTGAGTGTGAGTGACATTTTTTGGTCCCCATGAGGAAAACAGCTTAAAAATCATTCTAAGTGATGTTTTTTGAAAATTTGAAAGTTTTCTGTTATGGGTAGGGTTAGGGGATAAAATATACGGTTTGTACAGTATAAAAATCATTATGTCTATGGAAAGTCCCCATAAAACACAACGTGTGTGTGTACACCTGGTATTCCCTACATTGTGAGTCCCCACAAGGATAGTAATACCAGAAATGTTTGACCGTGTGGGGACGATCTTTTTTGGTCCCCATGAGGAAATCAGCTTATACATCAAACAGAATGATACTTTTTGAAAATGTAAAAATGCAGAAGGTCTTCTGTGATTGGGTAGGTTTAGGGTTAGGGACAGAATATACAGTTTGTACAGTATAAAAATCACGTCTATGGAAAGTCCCCATAAAACACGGAAACCCAACGTGTGCGTGTGTGTCTGTGTGTGTGAGAGAGAGAGAGAGAGAGAGAGAGAGAGAGAGAGAGAGAGAGAGCGTCTCTATTAAGGATGTCTTCTCTGCTTCAAGGTCTGTAGTGATTTGATCAGTTTCTTTTGACAGCCAACGCAGCAGATGACAACAGATGGATATCACTTTCCACTCAAAGGCAGTGACCGCCAGCTTTACAGCTCTAGTCGTGCTTTTTGTGCTTTTATGCGAGTCAGTCCAGGACAGCCGGCTCTACTGACGCCACGCATCCAAAATCATCCCAGACAAAGTCATGTGGATGGTTAATTCACCTCAAGCCCCAGACACAAAAGAGAAGCGAGCGCTTCAGAGCTGACAGGAAGCACTTTTTGTTTGTGACTCCTCTGTGAGGGAAACAATTTGCATTCAGATGGATGCTATTTTCCTGCCCAACACTTTTAGTTATGCACTTCCGAATGAAAAGTAGCCCGACAGAACGCTCAATACCTGCTAGATGTCAAATGAAGCCCTGCGGCTCGCATGAACACTCTGGCTTTCTTCATATTCAAGTCTATTATATCTTTTGTGTCAAAAGTTCAGCTTTTTTGCTTTCATAGTTAAAAAAAAAAAAAGTCCACAGAATTGATTTTCTAATAATAAAGCATGACTTTTTTTTTTTTAATAGATTCGGATATGGGCTTCTATCAAAGGCTGAGTGTCGAAATGAGAAAGTTTCATTTCTGTGTCTGACCCCAATTTTAGTCTCTTTAGAAACGCTTCCTGGTGACGTCACTTAACAGCAAGTGTTTTCTTATCTAATGAACGAAAGACGTCCAAGAAGCCGTTTTGATGCCGGACCCCTCAGAAGATAACACGCTCCCATAAAAACGGCTTTGAACGTCTCCACACCTTTCATGACATCTTATATTACAGCTTGACACATTTGTTCAGTTCTTTTTATTACGCAGTTTGGAAATGAGTCCCCACGGTATGTTCTGGCTCGATTTCTTTTCTTCCCCCACATTAGAGCGGTTCGCCAAAGCCTCGAAGTTGAAAGCTTAGTCAACCATGAAACGCATTCAATTGTGAGACAAAAGGGGATCTTTAGAAGTGTAAACAAACAAACAGATGGGCAAGAACAAGAAATAACGCTAATAATAACAACAGCAATTGATTATAATAATCTTAAATATTTCCTCGACAATGCCGAATTTACATGCCAATTGGCCCCTTTCATCCATTTGCAATTGTCCTCAAATTCACCCAGCACCTTCAGCTATTCCAACAATGAAAACTGAGCCGACTTGTGAAACTTATTCCATCAGAAGTTACCACAAACTACATTAACTTGTTAATCCACTCTGAAATGATGGTCGCCCTTCAGGAAACTGAGGAAGGTTGAACCCCCCAGTAAGCTTGCTTCATTTCAATTTATTTAGAGCATTTAAGAAGTCTTTAGAGAGAAATAGGTGTGTATCACGCTGCTTTCCAAGGCAGTCTTCATTCTTTAGTTATTTTTCTGAGGGAGGACTGGTTTATGAGTTTAAATATTAAGTATTATTTACCTTATTGGGCCAGTTTTCACATTTTTATGTTGGGATTGACTCTTGATTTTCCATGTATTCCTCTTAATTTAAATCCTGAAGAGTGTTGACACATTTGTTGGTCATAGGTTCAGAAAAATAGCATTTTTTGTATAACTACCCCAAATATTCAGAAATGAGGACAAAATTACTTGTATTTGCTATGGAATTTTGGTTCACCATGGTATTTTTCTCTTTTTTATGTAAAAATGTAAAAAAAAAAAAAAAAATCCTGTTAATATTTTTTATTATTATTATCAAGCCTGCTATTTACCACATTAAGTGTTTTATATATATATATATATCAAAATCTAAAAAATGCTAAATGTATTTTGCTTAAAAATTATATTGATTTATATGTTGTATATTTATTTAATTTGTTGCCTACTATTTAATGCATTAAGTGTTTATATATATATATAAAATAATTATATATTTTATTACATATAGCATATTTAATTTTTTATATATAATAATTATTAATTATGTACGGTTATGTATCTTTATGTACGGTCAGGAGTTGTTAATTGCATACTTTTTTTTTTCATTTTATTTTTAAATATTTACGTTAATGTGTGAAATTAATATTATATGAACTATATATGTCATTTTATCTATCAAGAGAACAATGCATTTCTGATAGAGGATGCTACATATAAATTCTTACATCATTTTGCATATGAGCCTGGGGTCATTCATTTTTCGTTGCATTTTTGCTAATTTTTTGCACTAAATTTATGTGCTAAATCTACTTTTCAGCCCCTTTATTTATCCATGAAATGGCATCTTAAGAATTAATTTCTATATATTCCACCAAAATCACTGAACCGATCGACCGCAGGGAAGCTCCGCTAATTGTTCTGCTTGAAGTTTGCCAGAACTTCATATTGTTCAGTTGTTCAGTTGCACGTTTAATTATGAATGCGCAATTGGACAGACCCTCCAAAAGAATCATTATAAGCATACTTAAAATTCAGAGCTGCTGTTCCCTGTGTTACAGTCCCCGCATGAACAGGCTTGATAGCAGGATGTGTTGTAAAATGAAACTATCTTTGCACATCTTTTACTAGCATGCGTTCAGACGCTGAGACAGAGAAGGGAGGGGAAGATAAGAGCTTGAAAAGTAGGCTGCAAACAGCTTTTGAGTGGCGTTGATTTTAATGCCTTCTAGGAGATATTTGCTGGCAGATCTCTTATGAGGTGTCTGTAATAGTTTGTGAGAGCACACACTGTAAACAAGAGCTGCGTATCCTTGTGCAGCGATGGCCGTCTCCCAGGAGAGAGCTGATTGAATCGCTGTCCCCTGCCGTCACGCAGACACGAACACTCCCTCGCCCGACATGCGGCACACAGCTTGCCCCTTCTAATCTGCAAATGAAATTATTTCCGGAACTTTGGACTCCATTTTTTTTACTCAGTCATTTTTCCTGAGAGCCTGACATTTTGTTCAGGGTAGAAGATTTATGGTGCATTTTCTTGAAATAATGCATGCCTTTGATTGAGGTCTTAAAATGCCTGTTGATGTTTTTTTTTTTTTTTTTTTAAGTCTTTAAATAGTGGTTTACCATAATATGTTTTTTAATTGTTAGTGCCAAAAATAAGAAAAAATAATAATACTAATTATTATTATTAATAATTTTTTATTTAAATAATTAAATATTAAAATAATTGTATTAAAATTATTACATTTAAATATATTAGTATATACTAGTAAAGTACATTTATTAGTAGGCCTATATTATTATAATATATATTATTTATTATAGTAAATACAATTAGTTTTGCTAGTATAGATCCGGCCATTATAAGTTTTTAATTACTAATGCCAAAAATATTATTATTATTATTATTATTATTAAATTTAAATAATTAAATCCTTAAATAATGTATTTATTTAAACTTATGTTAATATATATATTAATATACAGGGTTTGTACAAGGTGTTTAAAGTGCTTGAAGTATTTGAATTTGACTTTTTTTTTAATTTAAGTCCTGGAAAACCCTTGAAAACAGCAATATTTATGAAAAGGTACTTTAAAAGTGCTTAAATTATTGAAAGACAAATATGTGAAAGTAGTGTTTAATTTTATTGATAAAACAATATTTTCATGCAAAATTAATGCTGCAGCCCATCTGATATAGATAGAGCCATTTTGCATGACTATGAGCGTGATATTGCTCATATAAATATATATGATAGTATATGATACAGCTTTCATTCTTCAGGTCAATCATATATTCATGAGGGGAAAAAATAAGTTTGAATAAGGAAAGCGATATCTTTGTCATAGTATATTTCAATAGTTAAAGTTACCAGTCATTGTGCTGGACTTTATTCGTACCTTTTTTTGTTTTATTAGTTTATTTTTATCTATTTACCTTTTTTTAGATTTTGAAAGATAATAAAGATATTGTTTAATAAGTGAGATCTCTGATTGTAGTCCTTGAAAACCAAAAAAGTAGTGCTTGAAAAGTCTTAGAATATCATTTTACAGTATCTGTACAAACCCTGAATATAATACATTTATTAGTATATTATTATAATATATAGTATATTATATCATTTATTAGTATATATAAATGATTACTTTTGCTAGTTAGTCAGTCAAATCTTCTTGACTGACTTTTGACTGCAGTCCTTTGTTAGTATCATAATTCTGTAAAGATCATGATATTTCGAGAACGTAAGTATATCCGTCTTATCCGTACTTGATGCCACCTCATAAGTAGTTTATGGATGTGAAACTGTAATCTATTATGAGTAGTTTATGATATTTTATTTTATATTTGGAGCAGGTCTTTACCAGGGGATTTGAGAAGCAATTATATGCCATGTGGTTGTGTACACCTCTCTCCAGATATAACTAGCATATTTTTAAGTGTATTTAAATAATTCTAAGCTAAAATATCAGTAATGTCATTAACACAAGGCATCTTGTGCTTATAAACTGCATTATAGTAGAAAGATGACTTTGAAGTTAGTGACCAAAATTGTATCTGTCCTCATCACAATGTACAGACAAACTTAGTTCATGAGAAAGATTTAGACAAAAATGCAGTTTGTTTTCAGTTCTTATAAAGCTTTTTATTTAGGAAGGGTTATAAGTCATTAAGATTCTATGTTGCTCAACAAATCAATACTTTTTTGTAATAATTCATTACTAAAGATAGACGTTGATGTAATGCAGGGATTTACGTTCACTCATTTAGCAGATGCTTCTGTCCATACAAGCAACTTAACATAAGGATCCAACCATATAAGCTGTGAAATAGTTAAATGTTTTTGTTGTTGTTGTTTGTTTGTTTTTATTAATATTATTATTGAATAACATGGAATACATTTTTTTTCTATCTTGACTTTTTCCATTTCTGTCACTTTTTCCATTGAATAACAGCTTTACTCAGAAAAAAAACGGCATGTTCAGACAGTTTTAATAGTTTTGTTAAAAAATTAAAAGATGTACTTAAAAATACAAAATAGCAACAAAAATGTACTTGTATAATCTTTAGTTGTTTTTTTAATTGTTGTTTTAATTAAGTAAACAAACTTAATGCATAATTGAAAAAATTAAGTTATTGAATTGTCAAGTTTTTTCAATACGCATGAAGTTTATTACTTAATAATTTTAAGGCAACGGGTTTCCTCACACAGTTAAGTCAACTGATCACTTTTTACTGTGTGTGTGCGTGCGTGTGTGTGTGTGTGTATTGCCTCTATATTCACAATTTACATTTATATATTCATAGTTATAACTATAAATGTAAATCCGGAATGTATACAGTATATTCTCAGACTTGTAATTATATTTATTCTAATGTACATTTTAACTATATATATAGTTAACTATATATTCACATTTCCATTTATATATTAAGACTCATAACTTAATATTTGGATTTATAAATAAATATTCGCTAACACTTTACAATAAGGTCTCATTTGTTAACGTTAGATAATGCATAGCTAACACAAACTAACAATGAACAGTATATTTTTACAGCATTTATTAACCTTTGTTATTGTTAGTTAATAAAAATGTTCATGTAAGTTCACAGTGCATTAACAGTTTTTGATCTTAAAAATACATTAGTAAATGCTGAGATTAACATTAAGATAAATGCTGTAGAAGTGTTGTTCACTGTTAACTGTTAATAAATGAAAAATAATTGTAAAGTGTTACCAAATATTCAAATATATTATTGTAGCAGTGTTTTATAGAGGCATTTCTCTGTGAGCGTAGTAATATTAAAGTTTTAATGGTGGCATCAAAGTTTAGTTGGAGTACACAGAAATGAAGTTGCTGAAACTGAAATTGGTCAAATCAACTTTATGGCACAATCCGCTGTGCATGAATATAGTGATTTGAATGCATCTTGAGCTTGTGTCAGAACAGCAGCTTCGTGTATGAATGAGCTGGCCAGTTTATTTCATTGCTTTTGCTTTTTGATTTGAATAGAGCAAAAATGTCAAAAAAATGTCTTCTCCGGCCCCTACTGAAGCTGGGTTCTTTTTTTTCTCACTGCAAAATTAGGCTTTTAAAATTCAAGCTGCTAAGACTCTTTAATAAACAAGCGAGGGGAGAATCCGAATAACCCGTGGATTGTTCTTGTTCAGGAGGTGATGGTGGGAGCAGATTGGCCCCCGTCTCTCACTTCCATTGTGTTTTGATTGTTAATTCTGATTGCTCTGGAATTTGTCGATGGGATGACATAGATAATCCGATAGAGATTGCATGTAATTACAAAACTAACAAAAGGTTTCTCTGCTATTGTACATGCACAATAGACAAGCCATGGGACAGTAAATGAGGAAATGACTTATGTAAATAAAATATTTGTGGTTGAATTACATAAATCTCATTTTAGGACTGACAATGAATCTATAACCAGTATGAAAATGCCACTCTTACATGTTCACAAAACTTCTTCAGTTACTAAAAAAAAAATATATATATATATATATATATATATATATATATATTTACAGTCAAACCAAAATTTATTCAGACACCTTCAACATTTTCTCACATTATCACAGTTTATTCTCTATAGTTTAAAAAATGGTAATAAAATATGACAAGAACTCAGAGTTAAACTGTGTCAGAACAAATTCATCTTGATAATGTCAGATAACTTTGATTGAAAGGTATGTAATGGATTACAATCAACCAATCAGCTGTCAGCTGTTACATTTAAGTACACAATTAGATAATACCAATTTAGGTCAACCAATGACAAAGCAATGCTTAATTTTGTTCAGTCTGTGGTGTAAAAGGTCGCATTAGCAATTAAAGAAAAAACACTTAAGCAAAACATGGTCAGGTCAAAGTGTCTGAATAATTTTGGTCCCAAAATTTTATCAATTTTACTGGTAGTCCACTGTAGGAAGAATTTTTGGGTATAATAGGCTATATCACAGTTTACTTTATTTTGCTATCCTCACATAAATGAACTATAGTGTCCTGCACCCACTAATAAAAAAAATATATCTGGTGTCTGAATCATTTTTGGTTTGACTGTGTATGTATATATATATATATATATATATATATATATATATATATATATATATATATAATGACCTAGAAATTAACTTATTCAGCAAGGATTGTGGGAAAAAAAGTATCACGGTTTCCACAAAAATATTAAGCAGCACAGTTCTCAACATGGATAATAATCATAAATGTTTCTTGAGCAGCAAATCACCATATTGGAATGATTTCTGAAGGATCATGTGACACTGAAGACTGGAGTAATGATGCTGAAAATTCAGCTTTGCATCACAGGAATAAATTACATTTGAAAATATATTAAAATAGAAAACAGTTATTTTAAATTGTAATAATATTTCACAATATTTCTGTTTTTACTGTATTTATGATCAAATAAGTGCAGCCTTAATGAGCATAAGAGACTTCTTTCAAAACCATTAAAATCTTACCATTTTTTGAACGGTAATATATGTATGCGTTTTATTTATTTATGTATTAACTTTGTTAATGTTAGTTAATAAAAATGTTCATGTAAGTTTACAGTGCATTAACTAATGTTAACAGATACCAATTTTGATCTTAAAAATGCATTATTAAATGCTGAGATTAATAAATTACATTTTATAATATATTAAAATAGAAAACAGTTATTTTAAATTGTAATAATATTTCACAATATTACTCTTTTACTGTATACATAATCAAATAAGTGCAGCCTTAATGAGCATAAAAGACTTCTTTCAAAAACATTAAAATCTTACCATATTTTGATTTGGTAATTTATTTATTTATTTAAAACCATATCACCTTTACAAATGATTTGGCCCCGAAATTCTTTCTTCTGTTGAATATTTATTGAATAGAAACAGAAATATGCTTTCCTAATGATGTCTAAGCCACAGTTTGTGGTCTATTGATCACCCCTGACAAGATCTGAGCATACCTTTGAATTGTAAACACAAAACATGCAGAAAACAGCCAAAATGCTAACTCGGTGAGGTTAGCCAAGGTAATGATAATGAGCATTGAGCTGCTTTTTTGCAGTTTATAGCTTACAGTATAAACAAATTGTTAGAAACTCTTGTTTGTTTGAAATCATCCTCCCAGCAGACATATACAGCCTGTCAGAATAATAATGCAATCAAATGTCTGCATTCACAATGTGTATGTAGATTGCAGGGTCAGTTTCTGTGCACTATTGATTCGTTTTTTTATACAGTGCATCCGGAAAGTTTTCACAGCGCTTCACTTTTTCCACATTTTGTTATGTTACTGCCTTATTCCAAAATGGATTAAATTCATTATGTTTTACCTCAATTCTACAAACAATACCCCATAATGACAACATAAAAGAAGTTTGTTTGAAATCTTTGCAAATGTATTACAAATAAAAAATGAAAAAAATCACATGTACATAAGTATTCACAGCCTTTGCTCAATACTTTGTTGAAGCACCTTTGGCACCAATTACAGCCTCAAGTCTTTTTGAGTATGATGCTACAAGCTTGGCACACCTATTTTTGGGCAGTTCCTCCCATTCTTCTTTGCAGGACCTCTCAAGCTCCATCAGGTTGGATGGGGACCGTCGGTGCACAGCTATTTTCAGAACTTTCCAGAGATGTTCAATCGGGTTCAAGTCTGGGCTCTGGCTGGGCCACTCAAGGACATTCACAGAGTAGTCCCGTAGCCACTCCTTTGTTATCTTGGCTGTGTGCTTAGGGTCGTTGTCCTGTTGGAAGATGAACCTTCGTCCCAGTCTGAGGTCCAGAGTGCTCTGGAGCAGGTTTTCATCAAGGATGTCTCTGTACATTGCTGCATTCATCTTTCCCTCGATCCTGACTAGTCTCCTAGTTCCTGCCGCTGAAAAACATCCCCACAGCATGATGCTGCCACCACCATGCTTCACAGTAGGGATGGTATTGGCCAGGTGATGAGCGGTGCCTGGTTTCCTCCAGACATGACGCCTGCCATTCAGGCCAAAGAGTTCAATCTTTGTTTCATCAGACCAGAGAATTTTGTTTCTCGTGGTCTGAGAGTCCTTCAGGTGCCTTTTTGCAAACTCCAGGCGGGCTGTCATGTGCCGTCTGGCTTGCTTGGTGGAATGCTGCAGAGATGGTTGTTCTTCTGGAAGGTTCTCCTCTCTCCACAGAGAAACGCTGGAGCTTTGTCAGAGTGACCATTGGGTTCTTGGTCGCCTCCCTGACTAGGGCCCTTCTCCCCCGATCGCTCAGTTTGGCCGGGCGGCCAGCTCTAGGAAGAGTCCTGGTGTATCCAAACTTCTTCCATTTACAGATGATGGAGGCCACTGTGCTCATTGGGACCTTCAATGCTGCAGAAATTTTTCTGTACCCTTCCCCAGATCTGTGCCTCGATACAATCCTGTCTCTGAGGTCTACAGACAATTCCTTGGACTTCATGGCTTGGTTTGTGCTCTGACATGCACTGTTAACTGTGGGGCCTTATATAGACAGGTGTGTGCCTTTCCAAATCATGTCCAATCAACTGAATTTACCACAGCTGGACTCCAATGAAGTTGTAGAAACATCTCAAGGATGATCAGTGGAAACAGGATGAACCTGAGCTCAATTTTGAGTGTCATGACAAAGGCTGTGAATACTTATGTACATGTGATTTTTTTCGTTTTTTATTTGTAATAAATTTGCAAAGATTTCAAACAAACTTCTTTCACGTTGTCATTATGGGGTATTGTTTGTAGAACTGAGGAAAAAAATAATGAATTTAATCCATTTTAGAATAAGGCAGTAACATAACAAAATGTGGAAAAAGTGAAGCGCTGTGAATACTTTACAGGTGCACTGTACAACAGTACAAAAAAAAAAGTCCTTGTCTTTGCCAAATTTCTGTACTCATATTCATCGAAATGTGGCACAGGCCTTGTAAATATTTGCATAATACTTGAATGAATGATATATTTACTTAGCAACTATCCAAAGTGGAATTCAAACTCGTTCTGCCAGTCTGCTGGCGAGATGACAAATGGAGAACACGCTGGTGTTTTAGAAGCACGCGTACCAATTTAGCCGAGCCAACAGAGACTTCTGTAGATCATTAAACCAAAATAGTGGATTTGTCAAGATGCTTCCCGTGTCTAAGAGATGACTCTCATACGCAATACCATACGCAGCAAACTGCGATGCACTGTGTATTCTGACACCTTTCTATCAGAACCAGCATTAACTTCTTGAGCAATTTGAGCTACAGTAGCTCGTCTGTTTGATCGGACCACACGGGCCATGCCTTCGCTCCCCACGTGCATCAATGAGCCTTGACCGCCCATGACCCTGTCGCCGGCTCATCACTGTTCCTTCCTTGGACCACTTTTGATAGATACTGACCACTGCAGACCGGGAACACCCCACAAGAGCTGCAGTTTTGGAGATGCTCTGACCCAGTCGTCTAGCCATCATAGTTTGGCCCTTGTCAAACTCGATCAAATCCTTACGCTTGCCCATTTTTCCTGCTTCTAACACATCAACTTTGAGGACAAAATGTTCACTTGCTGCCTAATATATCCCACCCACTAACAGGTGCCGTGATGAAGAGATAATCAGTGTTATTCACTTCACCTGTCAGTGGTCATAATGTTATGCCTGATCTGTGTATATGCATTATAGTGTATATTATTTGTACATTTTATATAATGTAATATAATAAAGAGATTATCCTCTTTGAATATGAAATGACTACTAATGCTCCACCTCGATGCTGACTATTGAGTATGTGTTATATGTAAATGTGGATGGACATACATAATGAAACAATATTTGTGACATCATAACCATGGTGATTTCTGAATGTCTCATTTTTTTTTCCAGCTTAATTTACATAATTCCTCTGGGTGTCCTTACCTTTACATTCATGTATTTGGCAGACACTTTTATCCAAAGCTATGTATTTTATCAGTTCTTGCTTTCCCTGTGAATCAAACCCATAGCTAGGACCATACTGTTTAAGATACAGGAAGTCCTTGTTTTGAAGCTTTGTATTGTTATTGTTAGATTATAGCTACAATATATCAGATACTGTATTTCTAAAAAGCAAGAACAACCTTGTTTTGTGTCTTCCTCTGATTTTAGGATGGTGAAATCAAAGAGTCGATGTCTGGCTGTTTAACACAGTCCAGTTAGCCCCTGCTGGTTAACAGTGGAAGCGCATGCAAAAGCAAGTGCTATGTGCCGATTGGTCAACCGCAAACCCTGCAACTGTCCATTTATCTATCCCCCAGAGTCCCTGTGTTCAGTCTCCAGCCACAGCAGTGTAATCCTCCTGATAGTCATTGATTGTCTTCCATCCGTACAGTGAATTACAAGTGATCTTGGATTAATTGAAATGGCAGGGGATTGTGTTCTGGAAACCTGAAGCAAATTAGCCACACAGAACACTCAACTTCCCCTAAAACACCATTGACTTTGGGGAATTGGATTATAGATTTCATTCTGTCTTCTTCCATTTTGCGCTTTACTTTTCTAAAGAGGAGACTAGGAGGTAGTTGTTACATGTTACAAAGAGCACAAAATATTGTGTTCATAATCTTAAATCATAATGCAGTAACTTAAACAACTTTCGATTTTCCTTTGGATAATGTTAACCAATAGTTAAATAGCTATTTTGGCCCTGTTTTAGTTCTATTCTGGCATGTACGCCTAGTTTTCAACATCCAGTAATTTCTCGATTGATAATGTCCCACTCTTCATTTATTTTACTTGTTGAATACCATTTTATTTGGAAATATGTCACATTACAGAAACAAAATGGGTTGTAAATGCCAATTCATGTTGACTTTAATGGCAGGTTCCCACTGTGAAAGTTTACCCTATATAGTGCCCACAATTGGGGCATGTTGTCACAGAAGTTCAGTGTCGTTAAACAGTGTTGTTATTGTCAACTAAAACTATTAAAAACGTTATTTTTGTTAGTAGAAATAAAGCTGAAATAAATATAAATATTATTTGAAATACTTAGCTAAAAAACTAGGCAACTAAAAATAAGTTGAAGTATTAAAATTACTAAAACTTAAATATAAGAAATTACTAAAATAGAAATATAAAAAATCACAAACTAACAAAAGGACATAACATTATTACTGAAACTAAAATTAAAACTGAAAATATAAAAATAAATGTTAATTCAAAATATTAATACATATGCATTTATTAGTTTTTTTATATTTCTATTAAAATGTATTTATTTCAGTTTTAGTAATTGTAGTACTTCAACTTCTTTTTAGTTGCCTAGTTTTTTAGTTAAGTATTTACATATATTACTAAAACAACACCATATTAAACTGCATATTTTTTTCCCAAGGCAATAATGGTGGCGTTTTAGTAACACTTTAAGCTATGTGTCTATAGAGACAATTACAGAAAGTAAGCAAATATTGAGAAAAAAGTGAGACAACTAGCCCCAGTCTCCCCTGTATCTATCTCACATTCTCTCTTATTCTGTCTACACTGTCATCTTATGATCTTTGGAGATGTGCGGTGTTGTGTTTTTATGATTGAGTGCTGAAAAGCTGACCTGCTGACTGGCATAAAGATGCATGGACTCCCCGTGGCCGGGCGGCACAGAAATGAACACAGCTCTCACTCTCAGCGGCCACTTAAAGTAATTGAAAGCAGCCCTGCATAAGTACACAAGTCTTTGCTTTCAGAGAAGTCAAGAATAGAGCTCATCAAGTCAGAAACCCGCATCATTGTTGAACTGCTACAAACAGCGTAGTTTGAGGTGGTGTAGCTTACACAGATGAAGGTGCCCTGTTTCCTCAAAACTGATCATTATGAGTTCATTCTGTTGGCTATTGACATGTCTCTGCGGTATTTCTATGGAAGTCGATAATGATTTTGTCTTTTCTGCAGTGTCATAACTCAATGTGCGAGTCTCCAGAGCTCACTAGGACAAAGTACGAAGGACAAAAATTGCTTACAAATATGTTTAAAATTAAATAATTATAATGTGTGTGTACATGTACTGCATTTTTTTGTTGCCTTTTTGTAATTTTATCCAAACATATTTAATGAAATCGATGTCTGCCTTAATGCACACATCTGTGTTTCACTGCTATAGTATAAATGGTTTTGTATGGTGTATTTTTATACCTGTATTTTTTACCAGTAAAATAACATCAAATGAGGCCATAAGAGAGATTTTGATAAGAGATGTTTTCTTACTCAAGGGAAGGAGCTTTTTAGCTAGTTACATTTGGTAAAAATGTTTTAATGTAAGGAATAATTGACAACGGGCCGATTATTAGAAAAATAATGCACACCCGAGGTGGTAATGCGGTCACGACGCGAAGCAGAGTTTTTAGAGCTAGTAACGGAGGCTTGAGCCACTGATAGCAGAATAATGCAGTTATTAATGCAGTGAGTTATTAGAGAGAGAGAGTGTATGTGAATTACCTCAGTCTGTGCGTCTCTTTCAACAGTGTTCGGCAGCAACATCTACTAATACGAAACTGTAAGAACAGCGCCTTTATGACCTCGCTAGTGAGAAATGTCATGTAGCTTTTAAGTTGCTAAACTATTTTACTGATAAAATCGTCAGAGCAGTGCTGACAACACGTTTCTTTGCGAGTGTGTGTCCGTAGTGTATGTGTGTGTGTTTGAGTGGGAGAGCAGAGAGAGTATGTGCGTTTTGTACATAATTAAACGTAATTTTGTGGAAAAAAACATGGAAATAATTTGTTTTTATCCTATTGTTTACTATATTTCT
This sequence comes from Coreius guichenoti, assembly GCA_039654105.1. Lineage (NCBI taxonomy): Eukaryota > Metazoa > Chordata > Actinopteri > Cypriniformes > Gobionidae > Coreius > Coreius guichenoti. The sequence continues at coordinate 11,224,370 of CM077191.1, forward strand.
TTGCTTGGTCGGTGTCGTTGTGGGTTTTGGTTCTTTTGCTGTTGTAGGCTATAACTGAAATAATTGAAATCATTTGGCGAAGTGATATGGAATTGTAATGTAGACCTGCCTGGAACTACTTTAGCCGTGCGTTTCCCTGAAAATATCAGATAAAAATCAGATTCAAGCATTCAACAGCCCCGTAGTATAAATTATTTTATACAACAGTTCTCTCTGGTCCTCAAATCTGATTGGCTGAGAGCCTTTTCCAGCCATGTGATATTCTACAAGTATCACCACAGAACCATTTTGTGTCATGGTGAAACTCACCATCATTTTACAAATACTATTGTTGTTGTCATGGAATGTAGTTTTAAGAATTTTTTAGTCAAGAATGTAGTTATTTAGACCCCAAATATTTGACTTGTATATAAACATAGCGCCAATTTGACAGTTTGTTTGGATGCTTTCGCAGATGTGAGCTCCAGACCGTCAGCAGCTGTTCAGCGCTCATGTACCCGCAGAGAGGAGCTTTGTCCTTTGGGAAATTGCCACTGGCAAATTCACTTTATAGAATATAATAACTAGCTTCCGGGAAATGGCCGTGCGCATCCGGCGGAAGAGTGATATCTGACGTGACGAATGACGTATTGACGAACGCGGAAGTGCAGAGGATAGAGCAAAACAAAACAAATTAGAAGTCTAAAACGAGAATTTTTAAAGAGAAATGTCAGAGGATTTCGATATAAGAGAAGAGGAGCTTGAGTTTGTTCCCCAGCCCTATTTGTTTGAACCGCAAGAGGCGTCTCTCACCTAAAGCTTACACTACTCCTACATCCTACATCATTCATCGTATCAGAGGTTACTATGAATGTTGCCATAAATCAATGCGTACGGCCTTTTCCCAGAAGTTAGTTATTATAGTTTATAAGGTTATAAACAGTGTTGGGAAGTAACTAGTTACATGTAACTAGATTACGTAATTTAATTACAAAATAAATGTAATTAAATTACAGTTACTTATGAAAATGTTAACGATTACAAAGGGGGTTACATCTGAATATTTTCTGTAAAAAGCTGGGATATGTTGAATTATATTAATTTGCTTTGCCTGTTTAGTAAAGCAATGCTATTCTAATGCTTTTGATTGGTACTTGTTTGTACTTAGTTTGAAGTCTGTCAATTACATCAATCCACATTGCCGCTAAAAGCTTTTGGCTACAACAGAAGAGTCTGAGATTTGACTGAGAGTTGCCATCATGACGAGTGATGTGTTCCAGTGCTGGAAAATAGAAAAGTAATCAAAGAGTAATCAAATGTAATCAGTTATATTACTTTAATAAAGTAATTGAAATAGTTACACTATTTATTACATTTTAAATAGGGTAACTTGTAATCTGTAACCATTACATTTCCAAAGTAACCTTCCCAACACTGGTTATAAATATGGATATTTTTCTTACAAAAAACCAATCGCTTCACTTCAGAAGGCCTTTATTAACCCCCTGGTGCTGTATGGATTACTTTTATGATGGATAGATGCACTTTTTTTGAGTGCCATTCACTACCATTATAAAGCTTGGAAGAGCCAGGATATATTAAATTGTGTTCGTCTGAAAGAATAATGTCATATACACCTAGGATGGCTTGAGGGTGAGTAAATCATGGGATAATTTTCATTTTTGGGTAAACTATCCCTTTAAGGTTTTCAAAACATATAACTCCATAAACATTTGTTTAAACTTCGCTTTTAAAGAACTGTTCAAATACTCAAAAGGCCGCATTAGACTCAGTCATGTGTTCTATATATGCAAATCATGCCTTCTTACAAATGACAGGTGCTCCGACCACAAAACAGACACTAATATCCCTGCTTGTTATGTGTCCCACACTGAATTTGGACACCCAGTAACAGCCAGAAGAATAGACGAGTAACACGCACCTGTTGCCGCACTGACAACTGCATAACAAATTGCTTCATTTTGCGAGTCAAGAGGACGTGATTTGTTTGTGAAAGGGACGTGTCTCCTGCGTCTCATGAGACCGCTCCCACACACTCTGTCTTTCACCCAGAGCATCATCTCATCTTTCCCATATAATGAAGAGGGAAAAATACAATGTTGTTCTTCACATTGTGGCACACCAGATGTTATTTTTTTGCCTTTAATTTCCACCCAGGGCAGAGAAAATGATAAACAGACTCACACGTGCGCACACACACACACACCAGTGGCGAGGACAGGCGAATCGGATTGCTCGTCACATCCACGTTCTCCATGGATCCCTGTGGTTTTGATCTGATTAGTGTGACTGGGCTTTATGTTTACTGTCAATCAAAATGCTCAGCAAACTCAAGGTCACAGCGTCCTTCGGCAGATGCAGCAGCGGGGACAGAGCAATGTGTTTCCGTTCAAATGAATGCAGTTTTTTAGTATCCTGTATATACCATTATAGATTTAATATTTTTAATTAGCTTTTATTTTTCAGTTTTCTTTTTGTAATTAATTTTTTCATATGCTTTTTATAATTTGTATTAGTTTTCAAAAATAGTTATTTTTGTTTATTGGTTAGTTGGCTAAGGCAACTTTTCTAATTGTAGTTAGTTTTTCATCTAATATTCATATTTAATGTTATTTCAGCTTTATTTTAAGTAACCAAATAGTTTTTTAATAGTTTTAGTTAACGATAACAACACTTAGTAGCCAACTTATTACCCTTGTGTTTATTTCGGCAGTTGTTTCGAGGACGACGAGCCACCTTGCACGGAGGAGATCGAATATTCGTCCTGCAGTGACCCGTTGGGTGCCAACGAACTGGACATGGAGGTGAACGGCAACACGTCCAGTGCGGATGAGGATGAAGATGATGCGGAAGTCTGTAGGAACGGGAGGCGGCATAACGACAGGAAGTCCCGCCTTACTCCTCACTACCTGCAGCAGGACGCCCTGGAGACTCTAACAATCAAGAGTGGACAGTGTAACGGCATTGACATCAGTAACGGCTACTTGTATTAGGCCTCTTTTGTTTGTCTTTTCTGTTATTTATATTTCATATTAGCTTATCATGAGGGTGAAACGGAAATATTTAGCATTTTGTCTTGACGTGCACACCTGCAAAACATTTGCTAGTAGACCCTATAGATGAGATTCCACCTGTGCTCCCCGATATAAACTATTTGAATATGTATTTCTCACATAAAACAGCACTTGAAGATTAATTCACTGTTGCATAATCATAATGGTGTGATGAAACAGGTGTTTTGGCGCTTTGGTGTTTGCAGTGAATCATTTGCAGGGTGTTGCAGGTGGGTTTGTTTACGATTGCTCTTACTGTAAACTAGAAGCCGATAGCTTGCTGACAAAAGTACTCTGCCATAGAACTAGCCTTCCACTGAAACTCATAAGTAAGCACTTGATATTGTAAGATAGCACTGCATATAAAGTTTACCTTTAATGATGTGTATTTATTATCATAGATTTTGAAGATTAGTAATCATGTATGTTTTTATAGTTAGTTTCAAAGTGATACTTGATAGTTCAGACTATATACACTATATTGCCAAAAGTTTTGGGACGTCTGCCTTTACATGCACATGAACTTTAATGACATCCCATTCTTAATCCGTAGGGTTTAATATGGAGTTGGCCCACCCTTTGCAGCTATAACAGCTTCAACTCTTCTGGGAAGGCTTTCCACAAGGTTTAGGAGTGTGTTTATGGGAATTTTTGACCATTCTTCTAGAAGCGCATTTGTGAGGTCAGGCACTGATGTTGGACGAAAAGGCCTGGCTCACAGTCTCTGCTCTAATTCATCCCAAAGATGTTCTATCGGGTTGAGGTCAGGACTCTGTGCAGGCCAGTCAAGTTCCTCCACACCAAACTCGCTCATCCATGTCTTTATGGACCTTGCTTTGTGCACTGGTGCGCAGTCATGTTGGAACAGGAAGGGGCCATCCCCAAACTGTTCCCACAAAGTTGGGAGCATGAAATTGTCCAAAATGTCTTGGTATGCTGAAGCATTAAGAGTTCCTTTCACTGGAACTAAGGGGCCAAGCCCAACCCCTGAAAAACAACCCCACACCATAATCCCCCCCTCCACCAAACTTTACACTTGGCACAATGCAGTCAGACAAGTACCGTTCTCCTGGCAACCGCCAAACCCAGACTCATCCATCGGATTGCCAGACAAGAGAAGCGTGATTGGTCACTCCAGAGAACACGTCTCCACTGCTCTAGAGTCCAGAGGCGGCGTGCTTTACACCACTGCATCCAACGCTTTGCATTGCACTTGGTGATGTAAGGCTTGGATGCAGCTGCTCGGCAATGGAAACCCATTCCATGAAGCTCTCTACGCACTGTTCTTGAGCTAATCTGAAGGCCACATGAAGTTTGGAGGTCTGTAGCTATTGACTCAGCAGAAAGTTGGCGACTTCTGCGCACTGTGCGCCTCAGCATGCGCTGACCCCGCTCTGTGATTCTACCACTTTGTGGCTGAGTTGCTGTTGTTCCCAATTGCTTCCACTTTGTTATAATACCACTAACAGTTGATCGTAGAATATTTAGTAGTGAATGGACTTATTGCACAGGTGGCAACCTATCACGGTACCACGCTTGAATTCACTGAGCTCCTGAGAGCGACCCATTCTTTCACAAATGTTTGTAGAAGCGTCTGCATGCCTAGGTGCTTGATTTTATACACCTGTGGCCATGGAAGTGATTGGAACACCTGAATTCAATGATTTGGAGGGGTGTCCCAATACTTTTGGCAATATAGTGTGTGTATGTATATATATATATATATGTATATATATATATATATATATAAATAAAATGAGCTATATAACTTTGCTCTGGTGCCTACATACTGTAGTAACATATTGCTAGGAAAATGTGCGATTTTCTAAGCATACAAATACAAATACGCACAAATAGGTATACATATAAAATGTATAGACGGAGAGAGAGATACTGTATCACTTTTATATATATATATAAGTAAAAAAGCAAAGAATAAAGGTGTTTACAAAAAATTTCTGCAGTGACATTTTTATAGGTGAACAAAACTCATACTTTTAATCATTGTTGATAAGGGCAGTCATATTCAGAGCACTGAAACAATATAAAGAGATGGACACCAAATTAAATGTAAAATACTGTCAGATATGTGCTGTTTGTGGCCCTGGTCTTTTTTTCTTGTGTGTGTGTGTTTTTTTTTTTTTTTTCATCTTATCCAATTTAAGTGGATATTGGAGTTTTGATAAGAAATAAAATTTGATACAAAGGCAATCTGAGCCTTTGAGCCAGATTTCATCCAAATTCTCCCCAGAATGTTTTGTACGAGTTCCGTCATCTCTACACAATTTGTGCCATTGGTTTGGGAGCAAACCAAACGGCAGAGCTAACTCATGTCAGTCCATGTTCAAATTAGGAGTCAACAGAAGCCAGCTATTACAGACTGACACTTTTAGCTCAAAGGTATACAATTCTGCCATTGCGTTAAATGGGTTCATCTTCGGTCTGTGGGACAGAAGTTTGATAACCAGTAAAATATTACTGTATTTCTATCATGTTTTCTATGTTTTCTGAATATAGCCATTTTATGAATATAATCATGGCTAAAGGGTGTTATTAAGTGCAACATGCAACAGTGTGTGTGTGTTCATATTTTTCTATCCCGGTGGGCACTTCAACCTGAATGCACACAGACTCATGGGGACTTGTGACACCGTGGGGGCCTACAATGTAGTCCCCATGAGGAAGCAAGCTTATAAATCATACAGAATAAGTTTTTTTTGAAAATGTGAAAATGCAGAACGTTTTGTGTGATGGGTAGGTTTAAGGTAGGATTAGTGTAAGTGGATAGAATATACAGTTTGTACAGTATAAAAACCATTATGCCTATGGAGAGTGGTCCTGGTAAATGTTGTGGAGACACAACAAATGTCCCCATAAGGATAGTAATACCAGAAATGTTTGACCTTGTGGGAACATTTTTTTTGGTCCCCATGACAAAAGAGCTTATAAATCATAGGGCCAATCATATATAGCCTACACACACACTGCACAGGAGTTAAAACAACCGTAGTAAAGTTTCTACACACAGAAAAACCGAATGCACTGAATGTAACTTAGTAAACAGAGGGGTAAGTGCACTGTTTCTCTGAATAAAAGCAGTATGGGTAATGACTCTTTCATTCTCCCTGTGTCATTCAGGGCTCAATCTAGGGGTAGGTAATGACTTAGCTGTGACCTCCAGCAACCCGCAGCAAACGGCATGCTATCCTGTCCTGTAATCTCATTCCCATTTACAAAGAGATGGTCTAATTAGATCCTGGCAGGGGTGGGCTCTACCTGAGTACGGAGAGGTGGGCAGGTCTTCATTGGTATGCTGCAGACGCGGGGTACGGCACACACCACTGCATTTCTTAATTGTGTCTCTCTCCAGCTCTGTCTGCCACTATACCAACCGCAGACGAAGCGGGAAGACGCATTATTCTCCCCTCCCTGCTGAATGACCCTCCAGGAGCTCTCAGGCCTGTGATAGTGATTACTACATTATCACATACGTTCAGCTAGCAGGTGGCTTTCTTTAAATAGCTATAGGGGGCTCCGATTTTACACAGCGCTGCTCTGTAGTGCACATGGACACAAGGAAGGACGGTAGGCTATAATGTTGCCAAAAGACTTTTCAAATGCCTATATTTATACACGTGCAAAATGGTTTTATATATAGAACCTTAAAGGTGCAGTGTGTGATTTTTAGCGGCATCTAGCGGTGAGGTTGTGAATTGCACTCCCCCCCTCCCCTTATATTGCATTTCTGTCAATAGATCCTCATAAATACTACACACTGAACCTCTAAAGTGCTCTATCAGGTATAAAATAAAAGGATAATTGAGACTTTTACCTCACAATTCTGACTTTTTTTCTCAGTATTACTGTATCTGTATTATTGATACTGTCTCACAATTCGCAATTGCGAGAAAAAAAATCATAATTGCACATTTATATTTTTATTCTATGGTGGAGAAACAAGCATTCATATTCAGGCGCTTCATTCAAAACCTTTAGGGATTCCCATCATGGGATCATTTTTATCAATTTAGTTTGAATTAGTTTAGTTTTAATTCATTTTTAATTTAAATGACATTTTATGAATTAAACAGCTTGTAATCATACTTTATCGCTAGAAAACAAATGAAATAGCCTAACCAATTGAACATTCAAGTGTTATGACATAATAGCCTACCATATAATACTTATAATATATATATAATGACATCTCCTTATATAGGACTTTTTGTAACAATGTGTTTTTTATACGAGTAAAAAACACTAGGGTTCTATATACCAAAAATTTTTCTAAGGGATGTTGCTTATGAAAAGTGGTTTTGGGTTGTTTCTTCAAAAATGTACACTTTAATTAATAAACTTCATATAGTTTGAACATTTTCATTGTGAGGATTTTCATATTTTTAGATTGAATGTCTGCACCAAGTTCAAAGAAATCCTTATATGAGGCATTTTAATATAAATAAATGATGAAGGCTTGATAAAAGTTTCACTTTTATCTATCTAACAAAAATAAGATGTTAAATGTTATTTTTAATTAAATATTAACCTGTAGTCTAGAAAATAAAAGTGCCTATAGCACTTTAATTTTGTTGCAATTTAATGATAGACACTATTGTTTAAAAGTGTGTGAGCAAGATTTTTTTTTTTTTTTTTTTTTTTAATAAATTAATACTTTTATTCAGCAAGGACATTGAATTGATCAAAATGTAAAGACATTTTAAATATACTATTGGGTACTATTACAAATAAATGCTGTTCTTTTAAACTTTCCTTTCAGAATGTACATATTTGATGATAATAATAAATGTTTCTGATGCACCAAATCAGCATGATTTCTGAAGGATCATGTGACACTGAAGACTGGAGTAATGGCTGCTTTGCATCACAAGAAAAAAATACACATATATATATATATATATATATATAAATGTTATTCTAAGTTGCAAGACTGGAAGTGAACTTGTCGCCTGCAGGAGTACCACGGCTGACAGGTCAAGTTTCTCAATACCAAAGTGCAGTTTTTGAAATTTAAATGTACAGTATGAAGTCATGTGTTGATGCATTCATTAATTTGTTTTTTTGTTTGTTTTTTTTGACTATGGAAGTCAATGTGGCCATTTCATTAGCCATTTTCACATTTTGTGTTCAGCAGAAGAAAGACATTCACGCAGGTTTGGAACAACTGTAAATGATGACAGAATTTTCCTTTTTGGGTGAACTATCCCTGTAAGAAGTTTTCCAGGATTGAGAGGTCAGTGCAGATGCTGTAGACCTACCAAACATGCTGGTCACCATAAGTTTACTGTTGTCATTAAATATGAATGTTGCTTATGCATATTTCAGTTCATTCCGATAAAATAAAAGAGTGTATCAAGTCCTTCAGAAAAACAGGTGCTTTATTCTTTAAAAAACATGCATGTAAAATGCATGCAATTTCGACAGGAGGATCATTTCAACAAAGACGACAGTTCATCATTAATTTATACCTCTAACTCCTCAGGAGAAATTTAATATTGCCCAAAATGGATAGAATATGATAGAATTGAAAAGCATCCGAGTGTTATGAATAAAACATTGCTTAGAAGCTCTGTTTATAATGAGCGTCATTTCCTTTTAACTTGATTAGATTTTGCTGGATGCTTTGTGTGGTACATCTTCCTATCAAACTGAAACCTGTTTACATTGATCATTAACTCTACCGTTTGTTTTTTTTCTTGTCAGTGGGCCATCTGGATATTATGTGTCATTTTTTGATTTATGGTCCTGTTGGTTGTAAAATAACTTTTCTCAGCCATGTATCTCTTGTATCTTGATACGTTAGTATCAAGGCCCGTTCACAACAGGAACGATAACTATATTAGAGTCCACGATATCATTTTGTTCTAAAATTCTAAAAATCGTTCTGTTTTTAACGATCGTTCCTCTCTGCCATTATCGTGGTGTGGACTCTGCTTTTCCTTTTCGTTTTCGTTATAACGAATTTTTAGAACTATTTGTATCGTTATCATTATAATTATTGTCATTAAAGTGTGAACGGTCCTTTAGACAGGTAAGGAATTGACCATATATGATCATATAGGCAGAACTTAGTCAAGCCAAGTCAGTTTTATTTGGAAAATGCTTTTTATAATTGTTTCAAAGCAGATTTAATGTTTTAATGTTTAATGATTTTAATTTTTAAAAGTAATATAAAAAATTTGAAGACATGCTTTTGAAAGCCTTCTGATTTTTCGTGTAAATTAATTTATTTCAAAGCTATTCAGTTTATTTTATATTAGCCTATTAATAGTAACGCGCTACAATAAGGTTTTATTTGTGAACTAACAATGAACAATGTTAGCTAATGCTAGTTAATGTTATGCTGCCTTCACGTGCTATCGAAAATGTCGTAGGCTACTTCCCACTTCTGAAGTCGTAATTACGAGCTCATCGTATTTAAGTTTTGACTTGAGAGGGCGTTCATGTCCAGTTTTTTAATTAGGAAACTCGTTTTTACGATAATCCCGATAGCACGTGAAGGCAGCATTAGTTACTAGTTTCCTAGTTTAAAAAAAAAGTTGGACATAAACGCCCTCTCGAGTCAAAATTTGAATGCGTTGAGCTCGTAATCGCGACTTCAGAAGTGGGAAGTAGGACATTTTCCATAGCACGTGAAGGCAGCATTAATCTCAACATTTGCTAAAACATTTTCAAGGTCAAATGTTGTATTTGTTAACATTAGTTAATGCACTGAGTGAACTAACATGAATGTGAACATTTTTAACCAACATTAACAAAGGTTAATAAATGTTGTAAAAATATTGCTCATTGTTAGTTCATGTGACACTTATTCTAAAGTGTTATCATATTAATTTGTTCGTTTTAATAAGGTTGGAATGGATAGTGAAGGAACATCATAATTGGAAATTCTTTCATTTCTGTTTACAAAGCATCCAAGAGCTTTGATTTGTTTAATATTTTTTACATAATTCAATAGTCTTGATGACTTGAATTATTTCATAAACTGTGGAAAATTATAACGATGAAGGTATGTCCAAACTTTTGACTGGTAGACATTTGGAAACTAGAAAGCTTATTCCCTATAGAACAAACTTTCTCACCTTTAAAAAAAAAATAAAAAGTACTTTTTTAGAGAATTATCCTTTCCCTTGTAATGCCCCGTACACTTTTCTTTCAAGTCTGTTTTCGCCTTAGGCTTCACTGTCATAGCGTGAAAAAGAGTGTGACACTAAATTACCTGTGTTAAATTTGTCTGTAGTGGATAATTGACCACTTTCTCTGCTCTCTGCGAAGGGGATTTAATGCACTACTCTCAGGGAGACATGCACAACTTTGAAAATGTGTTTCACTACTAACCATTCATGTCAGGAAAGCTATCTGCTCTGTTGACAAACCGAGGAAGGATGGCCATGATTGATGTGTGTTGCAAATATGGTCGGCGCTCAATACCATAGTACCATAAATATGGACGACGCACCTTTACTCTCTTCCATTGTAGAGAAGTGAAGCCACCAATGTCCAAATATGGCGCTGACATCTTGGAGCCCGAGTTTGCACAGTAGTGAGCGTGAAGTGGAGCCGCCACCGAATTGGTTAGTAGTTTACTGCAGAGCAACTCATGAAATAAACAGTTATGGAAATGTAGAAATTAAAGTTGAAGCTCCAATCTCCTCCTGAAAATCCTGAAAAAATTGTGTTGGTCCCTCAGTTACTACTTCGCTCTGTCAATCATGACGTCACACTCCCGTTTTTATAGCATCATATGACTAACTAAAACCAAATTTATTTAAAACAATGGACACTTGAACTTACATCAGCGTGATAAAAAACAGAATGACAGAAACCAGATTTTCAAAAATGTACACTTCATAAACTTCATATAGTTCATATAGTTTGAACATTTTCATTGTGAGGATTTTCATATTTTTAGATTGAATGTCTGCACCAAGTTCAAAGAAATCCTTATATGAGGCATTTGAATATAAATAAATGATGAAGGCTTGATAAAAGCCTTTTTCTTTGGAAAAAATGCATTTGAAGTGTAATTAGATTTTTTTTTTTTTTGGCTCACGTCCCATTAGATTACATGGAGAGGGCAGGGTTTATGACCTATAATGCATCCAGCCACCTGTGGGGCGATCGAAACGTTTTGGCTTCACTTTTCAGGACTTGTGCGGCACACTTGACCAATACAGGTTGCAAGACAACATTACGACTACACTCTTAAAAATAAAGGTTCCAAAAGGGAGTTTTCGCGATGCTATAGAAGAAGCATTTTTGGGTTCCTCAAAGAACGTTTCAGTTCTCAAAAGCAGAATATTAAAGTTTAACTCCATCAAATCACAAGTAGCTTGTAGCAGCAATTTGCTTTAAGCAGCTAATTAGCTTTTTACAACACTGGCTGTGATCTTACTCCAAATATCTCATTGTAACATTGTAACTATCTCCAGATAATTTGGTTTTCAAGTGAAGCATTGAGAATCTGAGCACCTCGGGCTCAGCCTAGGGTTGTGGATCCATGTAACCAACAGAACAGCATCATCAATCCACCATAAACAGGACAAAGACAAGACTTCAAAACTGCTTTTGGTGGCCTCACACATATTTATATGCTATTTTTTGTATTTATTTAATTAATTTATTAATTTAAATCATAGTAATTTTATCACACGTCTTTTAAGGCACTTTTAATAAATGTGGCTAGTGATTTAAAAGTTTTTAAAGCCACAATTTTAATCTTATATTTTTGTTAAAGCATTTGGATTATTCAGTAAAAGCCAAGCGGCAACCTCCAGCGGTCTCTCTTGAAGCCAATACGGAAGTGACTTAAACTGCAATTCATCGACTGGCCACTAGAGACAGGCTCCAAAAGGGAGCAGAATCTCATTGAGCTCCATGTTAAAATGCCCAGCTTTACAGCAGAAGAAAACATGTTTACAGCCTGGTACAAATTGTGGTTTTGGTCTATACGGCTAATTTTGCCCTTCATGACAACTGTGAGGGGGGATGAATTTTTTTATAACTCATTCGTTTACATTATATAAAGCCTTAAAGTTCTGCATAATTAAGGGCATGGCCACTTTGAGTGACAGGTGGATTGCTGTTTGTCTGCTGTCTGTTAGCCATCACGTCACCTCAGCTCCAGCCACGTCCCGCCTCTTCGCCCATTTTCAGTTATCCGGTAGTGACGCGCTGCCAAGATGGCAACGGCCGACTTTGTGCTTCAAAAACCTATGGGTGACGTCACGGAACACTACGTCCATATTTTTTTACTGTCTATGGTAAAAACCCATTTAGGGGGGTGTTTACACTTTCAACTAAAACTGGAAAACTTACTATGCGTTCTGGACATTCATTTACACGACAATTGCGTTTCGGAGGCCTGAAAACGCAACTTTGAAAACGGGTTTTTTAATACGATACCGTTAGCATCTCTGTGTAAAGTACAAAAATAAGAATTTGTGAAAACGGTGACACGATGTGTTTCTTTACAAAGTGACATCCCCAACTACTGGCCTGGAAGCATATTACAGCGTTTTTAATCGTTTTTGTGGATTCGTGTGAATGGTGATCGTTTTGACATTGTCACCTGTACGCGAAAAACACAAAGGAAAAACTTTTCAGTGTCTAGTACATGAACACGCAATGTAAGAGTGGATATCTCTTTGTCATAGCTTAAGTGAAGGAAAATAATGCTTTGTGAAAAATAAAGCGAAGATGACAAACGAATGACAAGATAGAACAAAAAAATACAGTACACAAGAGTATACAAGCAAGAGTTGACCAACAGCACACCAGACTGAACAAACTCAGGGTTACAGGATTAGTTTCGTGTTGACGAACCAATCCAATCCAATTTGGCTTTGTTGGTACCATGACGCTGATCATCAACTTTCTCTGTCAGACTTTGATATTGAGTTTAGGAGTTTAGGTGTGACATCAGTAGCGTGTTTACAACTGTGATAATGAGCGCTTACCAGGATCAACTAAACGCTGGATTTTCAAAAGTATGTGAAGTTTGCGACTCCATTGTTGCAGTAAACTTGCACAACGTTCTTGAATGAATAATTTGTATCTGGTCTGGTCTTGGTCTGTTATTGAAGGGGCATCAACTTTACATTTTCACGGCCCTAAACATGATGCGGAACAAAACGAACTGTGATTGGTTGCATCACATGTCAGTCAAACGTCCTCTTGGCCGGTCCTTGACCAATGAAAGCTGCGATAGAGTCCAGACCTTCTGCCGTCAGTCTGAAGGTATGGCTACACGAGACTACATGCTGTGGAACAGTGAAACTGAGATTCACTTCTCTCTTTTGTAGAATATTACGAGATTGAAAAATATTAAGAATTGAAACACATTTACACAGCAAGAAGAAAAGAGCTGTCTATGAAAGTGCAAGAAAAAGTTGTGAAGTTAGTTTATATAACATAGGTATAGGTATAGAGATATAGGTATAGAGAGAATTGAACATTTAAGGTCACATGTAGTCATTTTTATCTATTGATTCTAAAGCTTATTTATATTACCTTTATATATTTATATTCATTTAAATTAAGTGCTTAATAATAATAATAGATACTAAAATTGTACATGTGTAATGGATTAAGGGTATAATAATTATAAAAATAATATCTAAATCATACAAAATTATTATAAATAAGCATTGCTAAAAGCCAGATTATTTTGTCTTTAAAAATCATTTGCAATGTAGTGACCTTTAATCTGGAGTAGAAACGGGGAGTGACTTGAGATGTGTAACTTTGCAGCTGGTTTGAGATCTCTTACACAGAACATAACCTGCCCTGGAGCAGGTTAGCCGTGGAGTGTAAGTTACTATGGCGATGAACACTGCTAAAAGCCAAACCACTTTCTTGGTGCCTAAAACCCAGGGTTGGCGCAAACTAAACTGAAACATACCATACCCAGCTCCAGACAAAAAATAACTCAACCTCGTCGTACATTTTAAGGTCTTCCTCACTCTCTCTCCTCCCCCATCATGAGTTGACACGCCCCCTACTGCTGATTGGCTACAAGTGTGTTGTGGCGCTCAGTCCGATCCACTTTCAACAGCGGTTCTCAGAAATCACTTACTGCACCTTTAGGGCCCTATCATACACCTGGCGCAATGCGACGCCAGGCACGACGCAAGAGTTTTTTGCTAGTTTCAGCCGACGCAGTTATCATTTTCATGTCCAGCGCCACGTTGTTTAAATAGCAAATGCAGTCGTGCCCATCTGTTCGCCCATGGGCGTGCTGTTCTGAAAACAAGGTGTGTTCAGGCGCATTGTTGGCGCATTGCTATTTTGAGGCAACTAAAGTAGACTGCACCATTGACCAACAAAAACCTGGTCTAAAGTCAATAGCACAGTATTTTTTTGTGTTATTTAAAGAGTGCGTTAGTAATATGCGCCTATAGGTGGGTGCACAATGCATGTGCAATCTGCTTATTACACACACACACAGGGACGCGCAACAGCACACAAACATTTTTAAATATAAAAAATAAAAGGATTCCTTTCTGGAGAAGCGTTCAGTCTTTCCGCTCGCAAATTCCGCCTTGTAAATAGCGAATCCGGCATGGTGCAAGCGCAACTGGCTTTTAAAGGGAATGGGAGATGAGGCTCTGATTGGTTTATTGCACGTTACGCCCAAAACACACCCATGGCTCATTAAGAGATTAGGAACAACCCTTTTCGACCATGCGCCTGGCGTTTTTTCCGTCGTTAAACTAGCAAAAGTGGATTCGGACATGTCCTAAGTGCACCTGCGCCATGCGCTTCAGACCATGCGCTCAGATCGTTAAAATAGGGCACTTAATGTGTAACCTCAGTGAACGTTTTATGGGCAATTTAAAATCTTATCAACCAGCATACAATACAAAAAGTTTGTTGTTATTGCATGTGTTGTTAGCCTAAGGGTTGTTTTGTGTATTAAATATCAGCTTTGGGTTGTTTCTCACCTGCATGTGTAGAGCATTGACCCCAACAACAGCCAAATCGATCGAACCCACATCTAGACGAAAACATTTCACGGCTGGTTTAGCAGTTACATGAATGCAGCCTGTACAGTTTCGTGTTTTTTTGTAAATGTTTTTATGTTGCTTTTTCCAACATAACTTTTCCAGATCATCACGCTTAACAAGAACTCAGCAACAGATTATCTGCAGTAAATAAAACACAGCTAATCCCACTCCAAGTCAATAACGTCTGCTGTAAGAAATACACAGGGACACAATGCAGCTTCCACTTTAACGCTCGGTTTAATTGTGATCTGAGGTTTATTATGTGTCCGAGTCTTTATCAGTTTTGCTTTATGAAAAAGGTGACGGCAGTTGCCCGTGTGTCGTGCTCTCATAAATTGTTTAAATATCCCCTCATTCAACCCTCCCCTCCTACACATAATGTTTCTCTGCAGGGAATTTCATTATGGCCTAGATTAGAACAATCACTCTAGAGAGAGACTGCAAGAAAGCTGAACAAAAAAAGCAAATGGAGGAGATAAGGTGACATTTCACCGCCTTAAATGCGGACTGGGGAGTAATATATCCACTTGGTTTTATCCTATTATTGATTTGCTTTGTCCATACTCATTTAAATAATTAAATGAGTACTCATTATTTCTTGAGGGGGACCATTTATTTTAAGTAATAAAGGATTTTGAATGGCGGAAGAAGGCCTTTTACCCTGTATTGCCGTTGTAATATCATTGTCACAATCTGTGTGTTTAGTTTAATTTTCATAGACTTTTAGTTTGTTTCACTTCAGTTTCCTGTTTCCTTTATTTTAGTTTCCCGCTAGGCATACAGTTTATCTGAATTTGTTTTTATTTAAAAAACCCTTTTTGTCTTTATCATCATCCTCTGGACTAAAGTGTGACAAACATATATTTAAAGTTTTAGTAATTGCTATATTAATATGAATTCCTATATCAACTTACAGAATTGAAAGGAGTTTTATATTTAAATACAAATTGTACAGCCACTTTGCATTCTTTGTGTTGATGGTTTTGGTATTTTCCAAGTTTGTAAGTTCAGTAGAAATGTAGCGTAGTTGGTCTAATGATAAACCTTTAAATACTAATAGTAAATATTTATATTTGTATAACAATTACGCAATATTTTTGTAAATTTGGGCAAATGTTAAAATGACCAATACTGGAATTTTGACAGCATCTAAATGCATACTTAATAAAAGTAATATAATAAAAATAATAATGATAATAATAATTTATATTATTTTAATATATATATATATATATATACAACATATATTTTAAATATAATACACACACACACACACACACACACACACACACATATATATATATATATATATATTAATATTTGAATTAAATATAAATAAATAATATAATACAAATAAAATATAATTTTATATTATATTTAAATAATAAATATAATATTATTTATTATTATGTAATGCTAATAATTTATATTATTTTATTTAATATGTATATTATAAATATATTTGTATATTTACAACATAATATATAGATATTTCAAATGTAAAATATATATATATAATTATTTGTAGATATTTTTATTAAATACAAATAAATAATATAATACAAAATATAATTATATTTAAATAATATAATACAATTATATTTATAGTTTTTTTTATATATATATATATATATAATGAATTTTAAATATTTATATTTATTTTTATATATATTTTAAGCTTTATATGTGTTTAAAATTCTGTGAACCTAATGAAAGAATTTGTGAACATTTCTACGTCTCTAAAGTTTTGATACAGTCAGTATGCTAATACTGAGCTACACTTTACATACAAAAACCTATGATCATGTTGAAATACCTGAGAACTTACTAACCAATCATATTTTGACACCAGATGATAGTAAATTATTGCAAAGTGCCATAAACTTCAGCAATCAGGACCTTCCTCCAGTCTGCAAAGTCAAACATCAACCTTCGGGATGCCATTCTAACTTTCCTGTCTGTGGCACCAGCAGCCAATGAAACATGAAATTAAATTAGTGCCTCTATATGTTTTGTGCGCAACAGAGCCACACAAGAATGATCGTCTGTCTCTTGTTTGGTTTCCTGTTCGTAACGCTGTAGAAATAACATCTCTCTCTCCCCCTTGGCTATCATTTTCGCCTCTGCCCAGCTAATGGGTATATATCTCGAAGCAGAGTTTTGGATTTTATGTGTTTTTCGAGATGCTTGAGTTAAAAATCAAGAAAAATGTCTGTGGAAATCCTAGCACATGGAGCAAATGCATGTTTGTCTTTCTGACAAAAATAAATACATTTAGAAAACTCAATATTTGACCTGGAAAAGTGAAGGAAAGACTACTAAATTCAAGGTCAACATCTTTTCCTGAGGCTTTTTCAACATCTCTTTCTGAGGTTCCTCATAAGTCAATGATAATATTCCCTCAGATCTGCCCAACAACATTTTCAGACGGCAATCATAAGTTTGCCACCTTGATCTCCATCTGCGCCCGGGCATCCTAAATTTTCATTCACCTTGAATATACCTGAAATTATTGCTTGTTGAGAGTTGATTGTCGCATTATGAGTTCGAACAGATTGTTCCCTGATCGTGTTTCTGTATTCATGCCACATCAGATTTAACTAAAATGATTTCACTCTACGAATACATTAACACAAATGTGACACTCATTACACGGTTAAATCAACCTCATAACAACCACAGTGGTTATAAACAACAGCACAGCTTTTTGAAGAAATAACAAAATGTGTTTTTGAAGAAATAAAGAAATATGTTTTTATTTACGGGAATGAATGCAATCTGGAATACAAATAGCCATGTTTCATTTGTATTCCATCAAGGGATTGGGATGAAACCGTTTCTGTAAATAAATAATGGAGTCTTGCTCAGGATGGGCACCATCAATTTTTAATGTCTGTTGCCCAGCAGGATACACTGGCAGGCACAGACAGGTAGAGGGCAGAGGGAAGCTGGGCACACTTCCTGCTGTTACACTGTATTGAAGTGACTTACTGGTGCTGAATGGCTGATGGGGGCGTATATTGGTGAGACAAAAAAAAAAGTGAACCAAAATATTTATTCCTTTTTTTTATCTTCCACAGTTACAAAAATATGTTATTTCTCTTATTTATTTTCCATAAAATATACTTTAACCTACCAGACTTGCCGTTTGGGGCGAGACTTCATTGGACCATACTTAACTAATGATTCCTAAATGTATCGATTGATTTGATAAAGCAATTTGATCATCAATGTCACTTTAGTTTCTTTCCATGCTGGTTCATGTATATTATTAAACCTAAGACTTTAAAGCAATTTTATATGGGACGTGCTCCCATTTATTTATAATTTATTTATTTATTTAGTTTAAATAATTTATTTATTTTAATGTTAACTTTTAAACAAATAATATAAAGAAAAAAGGTGGGAAAAAAATATCAAGATAAGACAATATGATTTTTACATTGCTTTAACTCATCTATATAAATTAAGCAATTTTCAACTTTTTTATAAGTTACACAATATTCAACTAATTTTTAAGTTAATGTAATTTAATCATTCTATAAATATTGATCATTTAACATCTTCAAAATAGCCTGAAATTATTATAAAAATATTCATTTTAAATGGGAAATTCATAATATATAAAAATATTTATTGTTACAATGCATTATTATTATTATTATTATTATTATTATTATTATTATTATTATCTCAGATACAACATACAACTAATATAAGGTTCCCCCCTCCAGAAAACAAATGAAAAAGACAAATAAAAATAAAAAAACTTTAGATTTACATTAATTCTATAAACTATATTGTTCATTTAACAGCTTTAAAATAGCCTGAAATGTTTATAAAAACCAAGACTTTTTAAATGGGAAATTCATAAGTACTCACCTATACTTTTTGTTTTGTAACATTTATTGTTAAAATGCATTATTATTACTACTGTTGTTAAATATATTATATTCCAAATGCAACAAAAATGAGGGGAAAAAATAAATAAACCTTTTGATAAGATTATCGAGACATTAATTATATGGAAAATATCACTCATTTAACAGGTTCAAAATGACCTGAAATCAGGAGGTGTGTGTGTTTTTTCCCCCAGCTTGATTAATACTTTAATTAACTCATTTGGCATCCTATTCCCTAAAAGCACTGAATATCCCGTACATTGCATCGCTGCGCTGTTTTTGCCAAAAACTCTTTGACTGAGCTGTGTGCCACTTACTGCCAAGTCAGTGTCTTTATTTTCCTTTCTCTTCCGCTCTCTTTTCTCCCATTAGGAAAGTAAATCCTTGGTAAACATGGCCAGCTGTGAACCCTCTCATCCCATCTGCTCCGCAGGGACGTCCAGGCCTTTGGCACTTAACTATAATGCATTCATTGTAACTTAAAGCAGCAGTATTAGGAGGATGATTAAGACTTCCCAAAGACTAACCAAATGTCTGTTTGTATTCAGGTATGTGAATGTCGCACACTTGTTTCTGGGATCTCCAGAAACAAGTGTGTCCCATGGTGATAAGGTGCCTGTGGATATCAGCTGAATCTAAAGAGGATAGTGTGGGTTGTGTGGATCCTATCTGAAGACTGTCTGAAATGTGTGAGAGCTAAAATACAGCTGACTTTACGCTTCAGAGACCACAGGCTAGCAGCAAACTTCTGAACTTAGTGAGTATAGTGCCATTCTTGAGGAATATGTTTATGACTATAGTAACAGCATATGTTACAGAATATACAAAGACATATTTGATGGCTCATTGGCAAAATAAACCTTTTTTCCCCAGATTTGCACTGTAGATGTTTTCAGTAAGAAATACAGCTAAATGTGTGTGGGAAACAAGTCTTAAAAGTCCATTTGAATTAAAAATTTGATAAACTTTAGATTATAATTAACCTGCTAAACTGTAGCCTCCATCTCAATCACTGATTGAGTACAAACTACTAAACAGAATTGTTTTATAATAACTCCACGAAATGCTCATTTGATTTCTACATTTATAAGTTAAAAAGTATTGCAACATTTTCGGATTAAATGTTTGATCATTTGTGGAAAAGTTTTGAAACACCTTCAAAAGTTAAACCCAAGTTTCTTTTAATTGTGAGGCAAAACATAGCGTGGGGCGGGGCTAACTGTTTTTCTGACCAATGGCATACTTTGGGGGGAGGGGCCTGTTTAAAAACAATCTTTTTTCCCCTGAGGCTCGCAATATGGTTCTATGGAAGTCAATGATAATATTCCTTCAGATCTGCCCAACATTTTTTCAGATGGCAATCATGAGTTTGCCACCTTGATCTCCATCTGTGCCTTGGCATCCTATATATTCATTCACCTTGAATATACCTGAAATTATAGCTTGTTGAAAATTAATTATCGCATTATGAGTTCGAACATAATCATATTTGGTCAATTAGATTTTTTTTCTGAACAATGGCAGGCTTGGGGGGGAGGGGCCTGTTTGAATACAATCATTATTTGTGTATTATTTGGTGATGTTGATGGCACAGAAATTACACACTTCAGCTTTAGGGATGAAAATGAGAATGAGAACTAGAAAGAGAAATTCCCTGAAGTGTGAACAATGGAATTGGCAGCTTCAACTGTGGATTTTTTTTAAAGATTTTAAATATTGATGCATTGTGATCATGCAAATAAATAAATAAATAAATCTACCACATTCGATTCCGAGAGATGTAATAAGATTAAATCTCTAAAGTCTTTAATTCACAGAATTTAAATAGGTCATTCCACACTCTCAATACAAACGTTTTTCTTCTCTCTCTTTTTTTTTTTTTTTTTTTTTTTTCTTTTCACTGATTCTCATTCTGCTCAGGTTTGATTCTGGCTCTGACATTTCGTAACACCAAACTCTGTGCAAGAAGTTTGGAAAAGTGTGTAAGTCAGTGCCAGAACTTTTATGTGAGATTTATGTGTCTAAATAAATCTTTAATGACGATAATATAAGATTATATAAGATGCATAAGATCTTAAGATTAAGATATATACAAGATCGTTTTACTCAAGAATGAAAATTGCATTTAAGAGTTAAGACTTGTTTTCAGAGAATATATCTTGAATTTAGTTTATTTTCCTTACCCTATATTCGTCATCATCATCATAATCATTATTATCCTCAAACTTTATTATAGACTCAGAGTAAAAACAAGACAATACAAAGACAACATAAAAAAACTAGAACAAATAATACAAATCAGTGTGATACAAAGATATTGTTGTTATTATTATTGTAAGCATACCAACATTTTTTATCTTATGCTTAGCTGCACAGAAAAACCTTTAGTTATTACGTTTTTTTTTAAATAGAATGGGAGGCCTTAAAATAAATCAGCTGATGTCTACCAAGACCTGAGAATGTTCTAGGTCAGCGGCTACAGTAATTAAAACACTGCTCAATTTCTCATTAACTGTGTCCTTTTCTGTCATTCCATTTAAACTGATATGCATAAATGCTAATCACATCATCCACAGAAACACGCATAAATATACAGTGAATGAAAAATGCATTTCAACAATTAAAGAGATAGTTCCCCAAAAAATGAAAATTCTGTCATTAACTACTCACCCTCATGCCGTTCCAAACCCGTAAGACTTTTGTTTATCTTCGGAACACAAATAAAGATATTTTTGATGAAATCCGAGTGCTCTCTGACCCCTCCATAGACAGCAATTTAATTAACAAGGTCCAGAAAGGTAGTAAAAACATTGTTAAAATAGTCCATGTGACTCCAGTGGTTCAACCTTCATGTTATGAAGCGACGAGAACACTTTTTGTGCGCAAAAAACAAACAAAAATAATGACTTTATTCAACAATTTCTTCACGTCTGTGTCAGTCTCCTACGCTGTTGACGTAGTGTAAACAGTGCAGCGCTTCCGAGTTACGTCAGAGCTACGCCGGAACGCCGGCTTACCATTGGCCGATGCTGTTCACGTGTGCACCACGACACATGCGTGTGATGCTGACGCAGGAGCTGACCGATGTAAACAGCGTAGGAGACTGACACAGACAAGATGAAATTGTTGAATAAAGTCGTTATTTTTGTTTGTTTTTTGCGCACAAAAAGTGTTCTCGTGTTAACCATTTAAGCCACATTTACAAATTTGCATTAATTGTGTACTGTAAAGACAGTAAAGCGCGAAAAGCAGTTGACAAAAACATGCTCGTTTGGTTTTTATATAATAAAACAATATTTTAAAACAATAGAAATAGCCTATATAGAGGAAAGGTCTAGCATCATTTGTTTGCAGATGCCACTTGTGTTGAAATCTTCCTATCTGTGCAATAAAAGTCATACTTT
Source organism: Coreius guichenoti (assembly GCA_039654105.1). NCBI lineage: Eukaryota > Metazoa > Chordata > Actinopteri > Cypriniformes > Gobionidae > Coreius > Coreius guichenoti. Next base: position 11,246,755 of record CM077191.1, read on the forward strand.
TTTAAGTGCCGCTTCATTTTACAAATGCTTTTTGTGGTCATGTAGTTTGGCCTCCAGTATAAAAGTGCAGCTTTTAGTAAAGATAGCTATCAGTAGGCTGTGCAAGGTTTTTTATGGTTTTACAGTCTCCTCCGAAGATGATTTCAATCTGCCATGGACAAACTCCTTAGGATTTAGAAGCTTCGCTGTTATTGACTGAATCTATTCAGCATCTGGTGATGAAAAGCTTAGATAAGCTCAGCTGCCTTTAAAATGAACACAGCCAAGACAGCAAAAAAAGCGTTGTGTTAAAATTGTGCACTTAATTTACATTAAAAAAAAAAAAAAAAAATGAGAATGTGATGCCAGAGAGAAGTTTTATTCAGAAAACGATGATAATAAAAATTATAATTCATTTATAACTTGTATTGTCACTGTAAAAATATTAACTACAACTATTTATGTTGTGAAACTAGTTGTTGATGATATTTTAAATATCATGTGTTCAGTACACCTCTTATCATGAGTCAATGTTGGATGACAAATTGGCGTATTCCCTTAACATATTTTTCTGTTCCATCGTTCATTTTGGTCAGGTTTCACAAGTGACAGACGGAGATTACAAAGGAAGAGAGTATTAACTCTGCCAGGAATGGAGGGAACAAAGAGAAGTCCGTGAGAGGAACGGCTTCCGATCCTCTTTAATTAGAGTGGCAGAGTCTCAGGTGAATTTTTTTTTTCATCCAATCATACAAAAAAAAAAAAAAAGGCTGGCAAGAACAAGATTATCATGGCATGTTTAATTTTCTGTTCATAACAGAGTGAAGCCATGAGTTGTTCCTGTTCCTGAATTTTTCTTTTTTCTTTTACTTTTTACCAGCACTTTTTGTCAATAGGATTCAAATTAGATCTTGAAACTCCCATAGATTTTTTGAATCTAACGATCAGTGAAAGGGAAAATCTTTAGAAAAAGTTTATTATGCACCTCAGGAGATCCAAATAAATATTTTATAGTATACGTTATATGAATTATGGGCTATTAAATGCAGTCTAAAATCTTAAAATGTTTTTTTTTTCTCCAGTAATATATATATATATATATAAATTAGTGCTGTCAATCAATTAAAAAAAGTAACTAATTAATCACACATTTTTTTCTGTGATTTTATCATGATTAATCGCGATTAAAAATATTTAAGTTTTTAATATATTTTATAATGTAATAATTTCACAGTTAATCTCCAAATTAATGTAGAAACAACATAAAGACAGTATATATTAAATATTTGTTTAATGGCATGTTTTTATGAATGAAGGCCAGAATCACTGATACTAATACAGCTACTGATGTCTAATACCCCCCCTTTTTTTAATCATTAAATATAGTATAATTGAACGCTATCAATTTTAACATTTATTAGGCTCGAAAAAATAACTTTTAATTTAAGTGAACTTAAAACAATCTTCACATAAACCCATTATAATAAATGTCATATTTACCTGTGGTCTTCCTACCTGTCTAACAGGTAGGATATATACATAAATTGAATAAAGTTATCAAACAGTCTGCACTGCATAAATTATAAATTAAATATGGATTATTCATTATTAAATGGGGTGTGACGAGACACTTAGCTCACAAGACGAGACACGAGATTGGGACGAGATTTTTGCACAGTATTTTTAAAAAATCCTCAATGACAAAATTCATGACTGGAAAAATAGTCTGCAGGTGCATTTTGAAATGCTTTAACTAATCATCTTGTAATGAATGTCATTTCAGTTCTACTTTATGAGTATGAATTATCATATTCATTGAAAGACAACAATACTCAAGCACTGTAAAAGGTTTTGCCACAAACTCAACTGACTGGCTTCTCTCCTGTATGATTTCACACGAGTCTCTTCAGACCTTACTGTACATAAATTATGAGCTTCCAGAACTTCTGACTGAGGCTGTGTGACCTCCTAATTGAACTCCTTTTCACAAATTGAACATAGAAATAAAAACAGTATACATAACAAAAATAAATACGTTTTTTCTTAGTCTTATTAAGTGCAAACAATAAGTGCAACCAAAGTACTCTCTCAATATTCAGAGTGCAAACAGAGACCAAAACAGAGACCAGAGCTAAGAGGTGGTTACAATGACACAGCTCAGCCTAAGATAGCTTTGATATTGGGAGACAGGCTATTGTATGTCACCTAATATGCGCGCGTCAGGGAACTGCGTTTACTTTCGCTTTTGATTCGCGATCGCATGTACTCTGTGTATAGGGAGCGCCAGTGCTGAGCACGCATTCTACAAGATAAGACATTTATCAGACGCTTAGGCTCTGTTGCGCAACAAATCCTCTGACATGCTCTTTCTTGTCAGTCATCTCACCTTACTCTCGTCACGTGATCAGTGAACTGTGAGCGACTCTATGTGCTGGATGCGCAGAGCAGACATTTACAATAGTTTACAGTTGAAGTGATCGTTATCCAACTGAATTAAATAGTTTTTATTTCTATAAAAAAAGCAAAACGACAATGTAATGTAAAAGTATTGGTGCATATTCCATGCTAATTTCACCCTCATGTTGTCATGGCAATATCGCGAGACAGCTATCTCGTCACATTTTAATCTCGCGAGATCTCATGGCAAGAGATCTCGTCACACCCCTATTATTAAAGCTACAAAAGTTCTTTAGTACTTTAAGAGCAGTGAGTAATTTTCTCTGTTCTCTGTTTCAAGCGCGAAAGAGATCTTGTTTCTGGCGTGCTGTCTGTGCGCACGATACTAGCGTGGGTCTTTCTGTGCGTCGTGTGTGTGTGTGTCAGGACATTCACAGACAGCGTGTTCTCTTTGGTCTTGTCGCACTTGAATGGTTTAAAAGCATTTGCATGAATAAGAGCGTGATCATCTGATGTAACGCTAGCCAAAGGATGACAAAAACGGATGCTGCGTTAATTGCGTTCAATATTTTCAACGCATTAAACTGAACAAATTAATCGCATTCGTTAACGTTGACAGCACTAATAGAAATATATTATTATTTTCATTTTTGGGGGGTGATTTTATGTAACATCTTACTAAAGTCTGAATTTAAATGTTTTATTTAATTACATTTGATCTCCTAAGCCGAACAGTTCTTGAACAGCAAGAGTAAGGAAATTAACCTTCTTTTGTTTTCTAAAATAAAAGTCAATATTGACATTTTAACTACCTTAATTACAATATTGTCACTGAAATAACTCTTAATTTCCATTTGCTTGCCACAGATAATATGTATAAGGTAATATAAAGTTGCATTATTGTTTGAGATATAGAAGTCGAAATAAAACATTTTTGATAACAGATTAAATAGGACAATTTTCTTCCAAACTTTAGGGAGAGGTTAAAAAAGAGCTTTGAAAACTTTTTACATTGAACAGCTGCTGCAAATAATGCAGTGCAGCACTGCCAACAACACTTTTCACATTGTAAGCCTACAATTATGTCCTGTTTTCAGCAGCAGTTATTTGGCAGTTCAGATCTAATCATGCAGGAAGTGAACCGTACTTCTTCCTGCACAGCAAGTAGTCTACTTCTACTATTAAAACAGGTTGTTGGGGCTTTGTGTTATAGGTATAACAGGAACTGAGTCGCATTCAAACAAAGTGAGGCCGCTGTCAGCCAGGCTTACACACAGACGGCCATTCAGCACCACGGACAGCAACCAAACACACACGCACATTGTATGGGATGAGGAGGAATTGGGCATGTCTGGAAGAGCCTCTTGAGAAACCGCTTCAGCTGTCCAGAGCTCATCAGAAAAGACTGAAAAGCATCAAGGTGGCATCATGCAATGCTTAAAGGGTAACTTGGGTGTTTCAGCTTCTGTTATATGTAGATGCTTGTCTTCAACTGCACGGCTGGAATGTGTTTCCCTCCACATCATCTCTTCTTCAGCACTTGAACCAAGACAGGTATGCATGGATTTCTCTTACGCTTTATAAGGTAGCAGTGTTGGACCTTCCAAAATAGTTTTTCAAGAAATTTCTCTGATCAACCAAAACAATGTCCCACAACATCCTGAAATACTAGGTTCAGAAGAGCAAGAAAAGTGCAACTGCTCCTCTTGACAGTGAATGGAGATGTGAGAAAATGAAATTGTCTCACAAAGTAAAGCTGTCAGAAATATAAGAGCGATCTTTTGACCCTGTGGACAGAACATTCGGAAATGTAATTTTCACCACATCTCAAAGGATGAATTATGTTTCACTGCATTTTGTGGTGGAAATGACATCTTTAACATTTTTAGAACTCATTTATATTTCTAATGTCATAGCTAGCATTTTATATATTCTAAGTACAATTAAAGATTATTTCATTTAGAAATGACAGCTTAATTGGAAATGATGCACAAAAAATGATTCTGTTCACAAGTGATACACTATATTGCCAAAAGTATTGGGGACGCCCCTCCAAATCATTGAATTCAGGTGTTCCAATCAAAATGTGTCAATCAGTATTGATGGGTTTGTCTGTCTGTCTGTCTGTCTGTCTGTATAGCCGCGTTTCCACCGCAGGAACTCTCCCCAGGAACTAGGGACTTTGGGGTGAGATAATTTTATTGTTAAAATTATAATTTTATTTACATACATGCTGTGCAGTTAATCTGAGCCATGCATTAATTTGAGTGGTGACAGATATTATGGGAGTGGCTTGATGCAGCGCATGCGATAACTTGATCTTGATCCTTAAGAAACTTAGTAGATACTGTACACTATATTGCTCAACGTTTTGGGACGCCTGCCTTTACATGCACATGAACTTTAATGACATCCCATTCTTAATCCGTAGGGTTTAATATGGAGTTGGCCTACCCTTTGCAGCTATAACAGCTTCAATTCTTCTGGGATGGCTTTCCACAAGGTTTAGGAGTGCGTTTATGGGAATTTTTGACCATTATTCTAGAAGCACATTTGTGAGGTCAGGCACTGATGTTGGACGAGAAGGCCTGGCTCACAGTCTCCGGTCTAATTCATCCCAATGGTGTTCTTTCGGGTTGAGGTGCAGGCCAGTCAAGTTCCTCCACACCAAACTCGCTCATCCATGTCTTTATGGACCTTGCTTTGTGCACTGGTGCGCAGTCATGTTGGAACAGGAAGGGGCCATCCCCAAACTGTTCCCACAAAGTTGGGAGCATGAAATTGTCCAAAATGTCTTGGTATGCTGAAGCATTAAGAGTTCCTTTCACTGGAATTGTGATTGGTCAGTCCAGAGAACACGTCTCTACTGCTCTTGAGTCTAGTGGCGGCGTGCTTTACACCACTGCATCCGACGCTTTGCATTGCACTTGGTGATGTAAGGCTTGGATGTAGCTGTTCAGCCATGGAAACCCATTCCATGAAGCTCTCTACGCACTGTTCTTGAGCTAATCTGAAGGCCACATGAAGTTTGGAGGTCTGTAGCTATTGACTTATTATAATACCACTAACAGTTGACCGTGGAATATTTAGTAGTGAGGAAATTTCCCGAATGGACTTATTGCACAGGTGGAAACCTATCACGGTACCACGCTTGAATTCACTGAGCTCCTGAGAGCGACCCATTCTTTCACAAATGTTTGTAGAAGCGTCTGCATGCCTAGGTGCTTGATTTTATACACCTGTGGCCATGGAAGTGATTGGAACACCTGAATTCAATGATTTGGAGGGGTGTTCCAATACTTTTGGCAATATAGTGTATGTTTTTAGTATATTAATGCTGTCACGTAACAAATCTGCTTCAAAGGTCAAATAAAATGAATTGCTAATTACAACATTGAAATAAAAATGTAAAGCCTGTAGAAATCGTGAATATAAATTATTGGGAATCATGAAAAAAAAACAGTGCACATTTCATTTATCTATTATAACTTTTATGTAATTTTGGTTGCTTGGCTGTTTCCTTATAAAGGTCCTGAAATTTGTCAAGTTTTTCGTCAGGTGTCTTTTTTAATCATATAATGTCACTATGTTGCTGTCTTGACACCAGCCAAACGCTGCATTGCTGATCTGCCCTTTTCAATGAACACAAGAACGTGCAGTAATCTCAGACAATTTAATCCAGATATCTGAAGAACCAAATTAGCCAGAGTTCAGTTATCACAATGAGAAGATCTAGCATCTGTCAAATCATCTCAGATGTAATAAGCGAGGTACAAAGAACGGACCCCTGGAATCTGTTCGGATTGTTTGTCTGTGTTTTGACCTTTTGCCTGTTTTGGATTATGTCTTTGGATAGGGGTTATGTGCAATTTAACTTCCGTATTCTGTAAAACAGATCGCATCGCTTCCGGTTTAGGTCTTTTGTATGTCCTTTGTGAAAAACTTAGCTGTTTTACTCAAGATAACTTAAAAGGAGCGAGCAAAGATAAGCATAACCATGTCCCTTGCATATATATATATATACACTCACCTAAAGGATTATTAGGAACACCTGTTCAATTTCTCATTAATGCAATTATCTAATCAACCAATCACATGGCAGTTACTTCAATGCATTTAGGGGTGTGGTCCTGGTCAAGACAATCTCCTGAACTCCAAACTGAATGTCAGAATGGGAAAGAAAGGTGATTTAAGCAATTTTGAGCGTGGCATGGTTGTTGGTGCCAGACGGGCCGGTCTGAGTATTTCACAATCTGCTCAGTTACTGGGATTTTCACGCACAACCATTTCTAGAGTTTACAAAGAATGGTGTGAAAAGGGAAAAACATCCAGTATGCGGCAGTCCTGTGGGCGAAAATGCCTTGTTGATGCTAGAGGTCAGAGGAGAATGGCCCGACTGATTCAAGCTGATAGAAGAGCAACTTTGACTGAAATAACCACTCGTTACAACCGAGGTATGCAGCAAAGCATTTGTGAAGCCACAACACGCACAACCTTGAGGCGGATGGGCTACAACAGCAGAAGACCCCACCGGGTACCACTCATCTCCACTACAAATAGGAAAAAGAGGCTACAATTTGCACGAGCTCACCAAAATTGGACAGTTGAAGACTGGAAAAATGTTGCCTGGTCTGATGAGTCTCGATTTCTGTTGAGACATTCAGATGGTAGAGTCAGAATTTGGCGTAAACAGAATGAGAACATGGATCCATCATGCCTTGTTACCACTGTGCAGGCTGGTGGTGGTGGTGTAATGGTGTGGGGGATGTTTTCTTGGCACACTTTAGGCCCCTTAGTGCCAATTGGGCATCGTTTAAATGCCACGGCCTACCTGAGCATTGTTTCTGACCATGTCCATCCCTTTATGTACCCATCCTCTGATGGCTACTTCCAGCAGGATAATGCACCATGTCACAAAGCTCAAATCATTTCAAATTGGTTTCTTGAACATGACAATGAGTTCACTGTACTAAAATGGCCCCCACAGTCACCAGATCTCAACCCAATAGAGCATCTTTGGGATGTGGTGGAACGGGAGCTTCGTGCCCTGGATGTGCATCCCACAAATCTCCATCAACTGCAAGATGCTATCCTATCAATATGGGCCAACATTTCTAAAGAATGCTTTCAGCACCTTGTTGAATCAATGCCACGTAGAATTAAGGCAGTTCTGAAGGCGAAAGGGGGTCAAACACAGTATTAGTATGGTGTTCCTAATAATCCTTTAGGTGAGTGTATATATATATATATATATGTTTTCTTCACACTAACGGTTAGATATTTAAATGGAATAAAGGCTAGATCCTCAGCCTTTGCGTCTCTGAGCAGTTTGTAACAGTCTGTCTGATGTCCTCTGCTGGGATATCAAAGTGTTTGTAGTTGTAGTAACACGTACATCTGTACTGGTTGTGACTCCTCTCAAGCTTTGAAATGTTCTTTCTTCAGTAAATAAAAATGTCCGCTCTACTGCTTCCAGCTCTTCTCCTTCATGACCCAGAAATCACTATTAGTCCTGCCATTTTAGTTTAGTCCCAGTGGTGGAGAGGATCAGGAAATGTGCTTCAGGATATTTGAGTATGTCCTTTCTCAGATGTCCGCTGATATAAATGCATTTATGCTCTCACAGGACCATTTTTGATGTTAAATGATAGGGGAGGCCATCGCATGTGTTTTTGTATTAAAAAGAACATGTCATTTAAGTCATGGAGTATCTTCCATCAAACCTGCTCGTGGCAGAGATTGTTTGATACAAGGTAGAGAGCGATGGAGTCAGTTGTGGAAGACTGCTCTTCATCACTGTCACTTGTTTAGTGTGTTATTTTCCTCTTTTTCAACATGTGAAGAGAATGAAAGGCTGTCAGTTTGATAGATGCCGGTATGACAGATGAGGTGGATGATGGGTACCCGCCACATGCCTGGTAGAAGCTGTTATGCTCAGCTGAACTAAGCTGAACTTCATCTGCTTCCTAATTTGGCTTTCAGGTGTTTGTTTTTTTTATAAGATCTGCAGCAGATCTAGATTGATGGAGGTGGATATGATTATCTAGTTGGCACCTTCACTATATTTGTTAATGCATTTTGTTTTCAGTTTTGTTTATTTATCCTTAATATTTATTGACTTATGTTTGCAATTTGCAAGTTTTAGTTTGCACGACTTGCGTTTGCAATTTGCAAGTTTTATTACAAGCAATTTACAATTTGCTTAAAGTTTCTCAAGAGTGACTGAAAAAAAAAAGTTATTGGAAACTTTCTACCATGCCTTACTCATTTACATTTCTTACCTTGCAAGTGACCATTTATTTATTTGTTTGTTTGTTTACCTTGTCCCAGACCCAGATTTAAATGTTTTAAAATATGAAAATCTATCACAAAAATATTAATACATTTTATTTTAATAAAAGTTAATATATTAAAAAAAGGTGATCATCATCATAAACATTTTAACATTTATTGTATAAAATTATTTTTATTGCATAAAAATTATTTATATCAAATTTAACAAGAAATCGTCTTGCTATGCGGTTGCTAGGGTGTTGCTATGTGGTTTCTAGGGTATTCTGGGTGGTTGCTAGGGTGTTGCTATGCAGTTGCTTGGGTACATTTGTATATGTGCCAACGTAGATCAACTACTTAGATTAAAAAGTTTGTAGCCAGGCCAGCAGTCTCAGACTGGAAATTACAGTGGACATCAAGCGATCATCAGCGTATGAAGGTGATTCTGCAGAATCATATGTAACAGCAGTTTCAGGCCTACACACACCTGCTAAGACCTGAACATAAAACCAAACCAAAAAACAGACGTGACACCTAAAATGCTTGCTATGAATTAGCCTTAGCAAGACAAACATATCAAGCCATTTTTTTTAATTCCAAAAAAACATTACAAATGTCATTTTCATACCAGAATGCTATTAATCTTTCCCCTCCATTGACATAAATTTCCGCTTCCCCGTCTTTGACGGAAATTTACGGCTTTCCGTGTTTTTACTGTTATATCGTAGGGGGCGCTATGACACATCTTCTGAAAGAGTACCAAATCCCCTGATCAAAACACCAGGCGAAGAAGCAGCAGAAACAAACGATATCATATGTAAGCAGATGCCTATGTAAAATAACGCGAACATCAACATTAAGCAACATATAAATCAAAACTGCCTAATGTTACCAAATGAAATGTCGAGCTAGGACTGTGCAAGCATTAGAGGAGTTGATGGACTCGATCTACTCCATCTATGTTTTTGATCATCGTTCTGAATCAGATCCAGACGTAGTCTTTGACAAAAACCTTTTGCTTTAAAATGTTGCTTTTTTATGAAACTTACCCATATTCAAGTGTTGATAAAAAAAGGAATGCATGAAGCATGTTCAGATATTCATATAACAAAATTCTGGGGGACATGAAACTTTTGTGAAAATGATCAAAAACGCTGGCGGGGAAAGAGTTAACACAACACATAATTTGAGATGTGATGGAAATGATTTGTTGGTGGACCAATTCAAATAAAGTAACAGTGTGTTTTAATAGTTTACTTTCTTAAAGTCTATAGGGTTAAAAAGAACAGAGAGTGCAATGTATCAGAGTAATCCTGACTACATCAGCCTGTGCTGTCAGCCTCAGTGGCCATGTTTATAAGATGTATTATGAGAGTTTATACTGCTCTTATCTCCTTTGAGAAAAAGGGCCATAATAATCCAATTCTGTGTTATGCTCATAGTCAGAAAATAACTGCATCCCCTTCCTCTTGTTTTGATTCAGATCGGATAAAACTGGCACACAGTTTCCAGTGTTGCCGTGTGTGTAATTACATGGTAGATGGTGCTAATTAAACAACAGCAAGACTGCTGAACACACTGCTTTAGATAGTATGACACACTGCTGGAAAGCTTAAAATAAAACAAAAGAAACAAACAGAGTGCTGATGTTGTAATCTGCTGCGGAGAAGCTCATTTATGTTTCTTGGTGGCATAATGCAAATGTAGTAGAATTATATATATACAAACCCGATTCCAAAAAAGTTGGGACACTGTACAAATTGTGAATAAAAAAGGAATGCAATAATTTACAAATCTCATAAATTTATATTTTATTCACAATAGAATATAGATAACATATCAAATGTTGAAAGTGAGACATTTTGAAATGTCATGCCAAATATTGGCTCATTTTGGATTTCATGAGAGCTACACATTTCAAAAAAGTTGAGACAGGTAGCAATAAGAGGCCGGAAAAGTTAAATGTACATATAAGGAACAGCTGGAAGACCAATTTGCAACTTATTAGGTCAATTGGCAACATGATTGGGTATAAAAAGAGCCTCTCAGAGTGGCAGTGTCTCTCAGAAGTCAAGATGGGCAGAGGATCACCAATTCCCCCAATGCTGCAGCGAAAAATAGTGGAGCAATATCAGAAAGGAGTTTCTCAGAGAAAAATTGCAAAGAGTTTGAAGTTATCATCATCTACAGTGCATAATATCATCCAAAGATTCAGAGAATCTGGAACAATCTCTGTGCGTAAGGGTCAAGGCCGGAAAACCATACTGGAATCCCGTGATCTTTGGGCCCTTAGACGGCACTGCATCACATACAGGAATGCTACTGTAATGGAAATCACAACATGGGCTCAGGAATACTTCCAGAAAACATTGTCGGTGAACACAATCCACCGTGCCATTCGCCGTTGCCGGCTAAAACTCTATAGGTCAAAAAAGAAGCCATATCTAAACATGATCCAGAAGCGCAGGCGTTTTCTCTGGGCCAAGGCTCATTTAAAATGGACTGTGGCAAAGTGGAAAACTGTTCTGTGGTCAGACGAATCAAAATTTGAAGTTCTTTTTGGAAAACTGGGACGCCATGTCATCCGGACTAAAGAGGACAAGGACAACCCAAGTTGTCATCAGCGCTCAGTTCAGAAGCCTGCATCTCTGATGGTATGGGGTTGCATGAGTGTGTGTGGCATGGGCAGCTTACACATCTGGAAAGGCACCATCAATGCTGAAAGGTATATCCAAGTTCTAGAACAACATATGCTCCCATCCAGACGTCGTCTCTTTCAGGGAAGACCTTGCATTTTCCAACATGACAATGCCAGACCACATACTGCATCAATTACAACATCATGGCTGCGTAGAAGAAGGATCCGGGTACTGAAATGGCCAGCCTGCAGTCCAGATCTTTCACCCATAGAAAACATTTGGCGCATCATAAAGAGGAAGATGTGACAAAGAAGACCTAAGACAGTTGAGCAACTAGAAGCCTGTATTAGACAAGAATGGGACAACATTCCTATTCCTAAACTTGAGCAACTTGTCTCCTCAGTCCCCAGACGTTTGCAGACTGTTATAAAAAGAAGAGGGGATGCCACACAGTGGTAAACATGGCCTTGTCCCAACTTTTTTGAGATGTGTTGATGCCATGAAATTTAAAATCAACTTATTTTTCCCTTAAAATGATACATTTTCTCAGTTTAAACATTTGATATGTCATCTATGTTGTATTCTGAGTAAAATATTGAAATTTGAAACTTCCACATCATTGCATTCTGTTTTTATTCACAATTTGTACAGTGTCCCAACTTTTTTGGAATCGGGTTTGTATATATATATATATATATATATATATATATATATATATATATATATATATATATATATATATATATATATATATAATTTTAAGCTAAGCAGCTGCAAAATTACTTTGTGAGATATTACTTATAAACATAGGGGAGAGCGGGGCACAACCTAACGTGGGGTTAGTTGTAACATACATGGTTTAAAACTTTCCACGCATGCCAACATGACGAAACGTAGTGTATTTACTAGTTGCCTAGTTTACTAGTTGTTATTTTATATGAAAAAGTTAATAATTCTATTTTATTGACAAAATATTTTAGTTTGTCTTGTATATTTTTTTGATTGTGTCAGATAACATTTTAAGCTATCATTTAGTCATGTTACAATGTGCCCCTCACATGTTACAATGTACCCCACCTATGGGGGATGTTGTCACATTTCACTTCCATTCTTTCGGGGTAAATCAAGAAAAAAGTATACACTGTATTAATGAAACAAAACCACATAATTGTACTAGACGTGTGAAATTAATGTGGGAAAAAATAAATACTCTGAACCCTAAGTGGATTTACACAAACTGAGAAAGTCAAAAAGTGTTAGGTTGTGCCCCGCTCTCCCCTACATACTTTTTCAGTGTCTCTTTCTGTAGATTACATTTATACGCCACTGGGTTAATCACTTAATCGTAGGTGCACTTAGGGCGTGTCCGAATCCACTTTTGCTCGTTTAACTGGTCCAAAAGGGTTGTATCTAGTCTCTTAATGAGTCATGGGTGTGTTTTTGGGCGTAACTAGCAATAAACCAATCAGAGTCTCATCTCCCATTCCCTTTAAAAGCCAGTTGCGCTTGCACCATGGCGGATTCGCTATTTACATGGCGGAATTTGCGAGCGGAAAGACTGAACGCTTCTCAAGAGAGGAATCTGGATTCCTTTATTTTTAATATTTAAAAATGTTTGTGTGCTGCTGCGCGTCCCTGTGTGTGTAACAAGCAGATTGCACATGCGTTGTGCACCCACCTATAGGCGCATATTACTAACGCACTCTTTAAATAACACAAAAAATACTGCGCTACTGACTTTAGACCAGGTTTTTGTTGGTCAATGGCACAGTTGTTTTCAGTTGCCTCAAAATAGCTACGCTTCAACAATGCGCCTGAACACACCTCGTTTTCAGACCAGCACGCCTATGGCCGAACAGATGGGCGCAAATGCATTTGCTATTTAAACAACATGGCACAGGACGTGAAAATGATAACTGCGTCGGCTGAAACTAGCAAAAAACACTTGCGTTGCGCCTGGCCGGGTGTATGATAGGGCCCATTGACTCAACCAATTCATTCAAAACACTGATTAAGTCAGGAAGTGACTCACTGAATCATTCACTCAACCAATTTGTAAAAATTTCATTCAGGAACAAAACAAGTGACTGTCTTTATGATTAGGCCCATGATTTATTAACTCAGGTGTTTTGTTCAAAAACGCTGATTCATTCAGGTTTTAAATGCTACTGTGTTAAAAATAAGGCAGCGGCTAACACCAAGTGTAAATAGCAATTAGATTCTACTTACACTCAGTGAAAATAACATACATTCTTAGCGATAATTGCTATTTACACTAAGTGCAAACAGCGATAGATGCTATTTACACCAAGTGTAAATAGCAACTAGATTCTATTTACACTAAGTGAAAATAACATTTTCTTAGCGATAGATGATATTTACACTAAGTGCAAATAGCTGTAGATGCTATTTACTAAGTGAAATAGCATACTAAGTGAAAATAGTGATATATTCTATTTACACCATGTAAAAGTAGCAGTTCTTTGCAATATGTGTAAATAGTAATTACATGCAATTTATACTTTATTTTGACAGATACATAGGCTACTATTTGCACCGCAGTATTGTTGTACATTAACAGGATGCAATAATAACATAGAGTGTAAATGATTATATTTATTAAAATTATTAAATGGATGCTGCCTTAATGGGATAATAAAAGCCCTCCCTACACCTACACCTACCCCTAACCCTACCCAATAAATGCTTTTATTATTATTAAACATTTCGTTAGGCACTTTATTTCCACTTTTAGAACATTTTCTTAATTTTTATTGAAAGTAAATGCCTTTCCGATGTGATATGTGATGGGAAAAGGGAGAAGAGCGAGCTCGGCAAAAGGCGGATTCGAACCCGGGTTGATCGCATCAAAACCTAGATGATTAAGCCTTATGCTTTACTGACTGCGCCACTGAAAACATTTAAATATCTGCTGTTTTTTTTTATCTTGTTTGGCCCAACCAGGCATTGTTAGCCGGAGCTAGTGCGAATAGCACTTGTCAAACAAGGCACGCTATTTGCACTTGGTGTTAATAGACACTCTGTAAAAATAATATATGTATGTTTTTCACACTATTCCACACATTGTTTTGGGCCACATTAACTTTCATGGTGAAACCATTGTTTAAAAGATTTTCTTTTGTGTTCTGCAGACGAAAAAGAGCCATTCAAATTTGGAGTGAAATGAGTGTAAAATATGACAGATTTTTTTTAACTGTCCATTTATTTTGCTGGCCATTAGAATGATCATATTCACAATGTTGCATAATTTTATTTTGCCAGCAAAATCATTGCAAATATTTGATGTACTGTATCACCCAGCCCTAGTTGCGTTCTGTGTACAACTATAATATCAGTTCCAAGCAGATTGCAAAATGGTATGTGTGTGTCTCCATTTGCTTTCCCTTTGTAATCTTTAAAGCCACTTAGTGTCTTGTCATTTAATCTCCCCTGGCTGTTGGGCCTTATCTGTCCATTATGTCTCCACTCAGACTCCAATTGTCCCTTGCGGTGTGGCCTCTAGTTGTGTCCATCTAACTATTATCGCAAAATCCAGTGTCAGGCAGTGCAAGCTTCCCTGCCTCTAAATGCTAGCAGTGATTGTACTATAGATATATTGTATTAAATGATCAAAATGATACATATCACAGTCTCACAAATAATCTATAGGAATAATGTTTGTTAACTACAGAATAGACAAAATCTGTCTGGCACACAGATTATCATAAAATTTAGTCTGTTGGCACAGTAACCATTTGATTGCTCTGCTCTGAGACTGCTAGCATCATGACTGTGTAACGTTATAGCTCTGTTATCATATACCACCCTAATGCGTCTCATCATCTTTCACGAAAGATATGAGTGCTGATGGACAAAATCTCTAGTTAGTTTTTTCTTACCCTCCTGCGTGTCATTTTTATAATCACCTCAAATGTCCTAAAATGCAGTATAAAACGACCTCTGGCTGGCCCTTGAGGTGTCCAAGCATTTGCCTTAACCGCATGGTGCTGTTCGGTCATTTTTGACCGAAAAATGTTACATTTAGTTTTTTTTTAGAATGTTTTACTTTACTGGAATGGTACGAAACTTGGTAAAGGTTTTGGCACTTGCTATGTGAACACACACACAAATCATGGACATGATTCAAAAAGGTTAAATGGTCCTGAAAAAAATAGTCACACTTGTATTGTTTGCAGTCAAAAATGACCACATTGGAAATTAATGGGAGACAAATTCTTACTGAAAGCTAATTTTTTGAGATATCAACCTCCAATTTGGAGGACAACTTGCTTAAATTTATATCACACTGCCTCCGCCGGCTTGCCTTTTTCCCATAGTGCATCCTGGTGCCATGTGTTCCCCAGGTAAGCTACGCACACGCACCCGGCCATCCACGTGATATAAAAGAAAACGTGATTCATCAGACCAGGCCACCTTCTTCCATTGCTCCGTGGTCCAGTTCTGATGCTCCCGTGCCCACTGTTGGCGCTTTTGGCGGTGAACAGGGGTCAGCATGGGCACCCTGACTGGTCTACGGCTATGCAGCCCCATACGCAACCAACTGTGATGCACTGTGTATTCTGACACCTTTCTATCAGAACCAGCATTAACTTCTTGAGCAATTTGAGCTACAGTAGCTCGTCTGTTTGATCGGACCACACGGGCCAGCCTTCACTCCCCTCAAGCATCAGTGAGCCTTGGCCGCCCATGACCCTGTTGCCGGTTCATTACTGTTCCTTCCTTGGACCACTTTTGATAGATACTGACCACTGCAGACTGGGAACATCCCACAAGAGCTGCAGTTTTGGAGATGCTCTGACCCAGTCGTCTAGCCATCACAATTTGGCCCTTGTCAAACTCGCTCAAATCCTTACGCTTGCCCATTTTTCCTGCTTCTAACACATCCACTTTGAGGGCAAAATGTTCACTTGCTGCCCATATATATCCCACCCACTAACAGGTGCCGGGATGAAGAGATAATCAGTGTTATTCACTTCACCTGTCAGTGGACATAATGTTAATGCTGATAGGTGTATATTTCATATAAAATTCAAAAATAGTGTCTTTGTGCATTTTTCATAATAATAAACTTTTTTAAAAAAATTTTTACTTTTAACTTTATTTCCCTTCGGCTATAATCTGCCAAATGTCTTCTTTAAAAAGATACCAAATTTAAGTGTGTGCTCAAAGCATTCAAGATTTACGTTGGAAATTTCATTCTGAGGTCTATGCTCCAAAAGTGGTTAACAGGTAATACATGGATCATAACTATTTGATAAATATAATTTAGTACCATAAAATCTAAAAAAAACAACATATTAAATAAAAAACATTATCAAACTAAAATACAGTACATTAATTTAATTGAAATAATAATAATAATAATAATAAAAAAGAGGGTTAAAGGGATAGTTCACCCAAAAATGAGAAGTTTGCTATCATTTACACACCCTCATTAGAACCTGTACAAGTTTCTTTCTTCTTTGGAAGTCAAATAGAGATGTTAGGCAGAATGTTTAGCTGCTCTTTTCCATACAATGGAAGTGAATGCTGACCAAGATTTTCAATGAATAGTGAATATTCCTCACATAAAGCTTTAGAAAACTTGGAATGTAGTATACCAAAAAAAGAGCATGATGATCACATCCACTTTTCATTGTATGGAAGAGAGCCACTAAGACATTCTGCAATGCAAAAACTGTACTGTATTATAATGAATATTCTAGACGACAAATATGAAACTCAGTGGAAAGACAACAAGTATATCCTAACCAGTATTTATTTAGATTTACTCAAACTTTCATGGGATTTGCCATAGCCGTCTTGTTAACTTTGATCTTTTTCATTTAATCGTTCCCTTTTGTGAGATCTAATTTGACAAGATTTTTTTTTCCTTTTGATGTGAAGTTCATCTTATGACTATATAGGCCAATATTCTTTATTTAGTCATATATATAGCCTATATTTCAAGTTGAAGTTGTTTATTTGGCTTTAAATGTTAAAATCATACTTCATAGTTAATGTGATGAACTACTCCTGTCCATACCCTGCTTGTGTGTGTATTCATCTGTTTCAGTCACGTTACTTTTACCATTCACCCGCCATATTTATGACCATCAGCGGGGCAGAGCACGGTGAATACAAAAACACATGAACAGAGATACAGAGAAAGAAAAATGTTGATCACTGCATTTGATCTATATCAGGTCCCAAAAAAACATTAAAATAAAACATTATACAGATCTCAAATTTGCGTAGACCCTACCAAATGTAACATTTGTGGACATTTATATTTAATGAACAATCTCCATTTATTTATTCTTCGTTAAATATGGCAGATAATGGGCAACATACAACAGTTACAATAAAAATACTATAATGCTGAGTATTATGTATTCTGAGTTAGACATAATGGTCTGGTTTCACAGACAGGGCTTAGATTAAGCCAGGATTAGGTCTTAGTTCAATTAGGACATTTAAGTATCTTTTATAAACATGCCTTAGAAAAAAAAAACATTACTGGAGTGCGTCTTGAGACAAAACAATGGCACTGACATTTTAAGATAGGAACTAAGTGAATAGATGCTACTTACACTAAGTGTAAATAGCAACTAAATTCTATTTACACTAAGTGAAAATACCATATTTTCTTAGCAATATATGCTATTTACGTATTTTCTTTGCAATAAATGTGAATAGTAGTTAAATAGTAAAGATAAAATACAGTGTTGTAGTCGAGACCAGCTCATTCGAGTCCGAGTCAAGACCGAGTTCAGAGAGGGTTGAGTTCGAGTCGAGACCGAGTTCAGAAAGGGTTGAGTTCAGGTCGAGACTGAGACCAGAGAAAATCCCCAATCAACATTAGAACTTAATTTGATTCATTTTTTAGTTACGGAGGGCGTGCACAAGAATGACTGCCGAAAAATTTGGTTTTCTCTGTGACACTTTTGTCCTACTTTGTAAACAGTAGATATATTAAAATAACACAGTTGAGACAAATAATGTAGGAATGTGACTTTCTGGAAAGCGGGATCACTACAGGTGGATGGGAGGTGGACACAGCGTAAAATAGAAACGAGAGCGGGCGGGTCACGGGTGTGGGAGAGAACCTGGCGTGAGTCTTTGCACTAACGTCTCAAGTCATGTGCAGTTGCGCACAAGAAAATCACCAATCATTGGACGTGTCAATCAAACATCAATTTAAAGAAATATTAACATACAGTAATAATCATGAAATATTTTGAATGGGACTCAAGTGGACTCGGGAATAAGTCTAATTCCTAATATGTCTGAGTACGAGTCAATACCAAGTCCAAATGCACGCGAGTCCATGACAAGACCAAGACCATTAAAATCTGAGTTCAAGACCGAGTCCGAGTCTCGAGTACTACCACACTGATAAAATACTTATAAATAGTGGCAGATACTATTTTCAACTCAATAAAGCCCTCCCTACACTTACCCCTAACCCTAACCGATAAACACGTTAGACACTTTGTTTCCAATTTTCGAATATTTTCTTCATTTTTATTCAAAATAAATGCCTTTGAGAAAACTTTCTGCCATGCGCCTTACCCCTATTGTTACTGTTGACAATCTCGTGTCTTCCGTAATTTTGTCAGGCCCAATCAGACGTCAGTGGGCGGAGTTAGTGTAAATAGCCTCTGCCAACAAGGTGGGCTATTTGCACTTTGTATAAATAGACACTCAATTTAAGGCAATGTCAGTGCAAGTTGCTTTCAGTAATAACAGCTCAAGCATGCATTTTAGTCTGGTACTAGGTTTAAGCCTTGTCTGTGAGGGAATATCACTGTTACTTTTTCTATTTTTACTCTGTCAACAGAAATAGTTCGAAATGTAGTCAAAGCAGTTAAATAAAGACCATCATCATTTGCTTCGTTTCTGAATGAATCAGCACTTTTCAATGAATCATTTGAATTGATGATTTGTAACCAGTCACTTGTCGCCACCTACTAGTGTAAACTGGAAAAATAGTCACTGAAATATCTCACAATACTAATAAACTTGCGCTAAACATATTCCTGCAATACCAAAGGCTGCAGTTTCAGGACCGCAGTTCTAGGACTAGGACCTAGTTTTTTGACAGTGACAGTAATAGGGATGTCACGAGAAACGATACTTCGGTACCAAGTCGGTATCAACATTTTAAAATCCTGACGGTACTTGTTTTTCTACAGTACCTTAGTACCGATGGTACCGAACATTTATGCACTTTAGCATGTAGGTTAAACCCAAACAGATTATCAGAGCAAATCAGTAATTTAAATCAGCAATTTTACAGCTTACTGTGAGACGTAATTTCACAAACAGTGTTAGTGATTCAGCGGTAACGCATCTCTCTCTCTCTCTCTCTCTCTCTCTCTCTCTCTCTCTCTCTCTCTCTCTCTCTCTCTCTCAAAATGCACAAATGGCATCATAGTATCCACATTGCGAGATGCACGGTGCAATACAAGACTTTAGCGCACTTCATTTTATATCATGCCAGTTTATAAATTCAAACGATTTTAAACTATAAAATACTTGCGCGCTCTCTGAGAGACGGTCTTCTGTCGGTGCATGCTCAACCAAAGCACGCACACACATAGCCGCCTCTCATGCGAGTGTCAGATTTTCGCAGATTATTAGCCTATACATAAACGTTCCAATCAGGTTCCAATACACACACAGTGCCCCCCCCCCCACCAACCTCACTATGGTAGTCAATGGCTGCCGAGATCTGCTTGGTTACAAACATTCTTCCAAATATCTTCCTTTGTGTTTGTGTTTTGAACATGTTTCACACCTCATAGATCCAATGCCGAATGTATAGAGCAAACTGATTGACATTTTCCTCGCCTAAGGGATTATACAAGTGTTTTAAAAGGCGACTCGGTGAGGGGGCGGAAGCTAGAGAGAAAACAAACAGATTACAACAAAGAGCAGCCTTATACCACAACTATAAAACACCACAGCAGGTATATGAGGTAAAAGCCCATCTCATTAAAAGCTGCCAGATCTCCTGCAATCCCAGAATTGTCCATTAAAATGATTAAAGGGAACCTGGAGACTGCAGGCGGTGGGGGTCTGCCGGGGAGCAAAGAGCAGTGCTTGGATGTGTGTAGAGCACTGGAGACATCGCTGTTATGGACCAGGTATTTAATATCCATATGGTCCTGTTGCATCGATGGTGACAATTTCGAACTGTACGTGTGAGCAGTATTGGGGGTTTTATTCAAGTAATGCATATACTTATGTGTTATTCAAGTTTCTTTATAAAACCATAACACATAACTTTAATATTTATTGTAGGGGGAGACCAGGGAGTGTTGTAACACAGGGTCAGTTGTAACGCTGTCAGTTTGAAAAGTCAGAAAAGAGCTGTGGTAATGTCAACAATATCATACACTCCCATTACCTTTTTGAGCTCACAGGAGAAGTGACGTGACTGTGATAAACATTGTAGATTTTATGACCAAAAAACTGATTTTCAGGAAAGAAAGTAACATTTTTTTATCAAGATTTTGTTTTGTCTAGCAATCATTGAATTGCAGATACAATTATTTGATTTACATAACCTAAAGTAGCCATTTCTCTAGTTTATTTTGATGATTTGCGTTCATGCTAACTTCAAACCCACATGCTAAAACAGTTAGCTATGTTATGGTTGTTTGGAGAGGAAACCCAGCAAGCAATAGCCATCATTTCACCATCTTGGTTAACTATAGACCCGATATAGTCCAGCTATGAGTAACCAACTTCTATCCAAAATAACCTTGAATTTGGTTACATGTCGTTTTTGCCAAAATAACTTGCGAGATGTATGATATTCCATCATGTAAGCAAAGTCAACAGTGATTACATGGTGTTTGGTTTCATTTCTTTGGTTAGACGTCTATTAAATTTTCACTGACAGCACAAATTATGCCTTGTTTTAGCCTAGACGTCAGGGCTGTGTTTGGACAGCTATTAGACGTCTTTAAATGCAAAATTGCTTGCTGGGAATAGTTGTAACAGTTCATTAAAAAGGTTACAACCAACCCCTTATGATGATTCCAATCAATGAGTCCAGTTATCAGTCACATCCTCTGCTGAGTCAAAGTCACATGAGTTTTTTGTTGCGCATTGAGGGATTTATTCAGTAAATGTGTTTCTATCGTAGTTAATGTGCATGTCTTCCAATAAGATAAAAAAAAACATTATCTGCCTCAATTGAGCACATACGTTTTTTGTGCACATTTTTAGAATTTATGTTTCCATCCAGCATTTTTTTAATGTGATATCACATAATTCACATGGCAACATAGCTAGTGACTGAAACCTTAGCCTATGTGACAGGAATACAGTTCACATGAACACTCACAGCATTTTTTTGTGTGCCAAATTTAAATACCTGAAAGAAATACAATATGTTTTTTTGTCACTTTATATTGTTCACTTTATTCAAAACGTATTATTCTATTATTCTTCAATACAGTTTTTGCATATATGACATAGTGTGGATCTTATTTCAGCTTATTACACGACTCTGTGGAATACTCTGTAGTGACTCTGTATAAGGGAAACAGGTCTATTTAGCTCCAATGAATGAATGAATGAATAAACTCGTCCAGCGTTCATTTGAACGGGCCGTAACTATCAACTCTACAGCGGATATTAATATCCACACAGTAGTGAAACACTACAATAGCCAGGTAACATAGATCAGCAGTTTAAGACATTAAATTCGTAAGCACATAACACAAGAACACTTATCTTTAAATACAAACGAAACTTTATTGATTACGCTAACAAATAAAACTAATATCTAACACAAACACACGCACACACACATTCACACGTGTTGCAGAAAGGAAGAAAGAATGGGAAAGAATGAGTTTTAAGGGAGTGAAATGATGAAATCCCAAGTTTCTAGCAATGTATGCAGTTATAACACATGACCTGAACGAACCATCAATCATTAATTTAACCCTCCTATCGTTTCTTAGGCGGGGTTATTAAATTTGATATCAATGCACCAGTTCAGTTAGAATCTGGAGGTTACTTGCGTTTGTGTCTCGTATCGTCTTTGAATGAGGATTCCCTTTTCCTTGGTCCTGGCTGCAGAGGGGTTCCCCCGGTTCTTTGATTCGCTGACGGTTTTGTCGTGTCTTTGATCGACGTCTTGGGAAGCTTGAAGTTGAAGCGCGCTCTGCTGTAGATTCGTCGAGCAAAACTTTGCGGCAAAACTTAACTTAGAACACGAGACTCAATGGAAAGAAAAGAAACTAAGTAAAAGAAAGGAAAGTGAGACGAGAGTATTTAGATGGCTTGAATGAAATAACCCATTTTCTCTGATCTTGGTCTGCCACGATCGTCTGATCGTCTATCTCGTCATCTTATGTCTCTGGCATCTTGACTTGAACTATGAACTATGAACTAAGAACTTTTTGTTCGTGTTCTGAGATTTTAAACTCAAATGTTTGTCCATCCTTCTGGATGGGCTCTGACTAATTAGGTATCATCTTGGTTCAGAGGTGACTGTCCCCCCACCCCTCACCATAAATTATCTGGTATCTCTGGTCTCCTAACTTCCCGTTCTTAAGCAGAGTACAGTTAGACATGATTTCTTATTATAAGAACACGATACATTCTACACAAAATTCAATCAAGCCATCTTTTGAATTATAAGGATACAAAAATATAGATACCAAGCAAGATACACTTTCAATCAGTCATTCAATATTTATACAATTATATGAATTGTGAGTGATATATATGCATAATGGTCACGTGTATTGGTTATAGACATGATATCGAATTATGCAGTAGAAGGCTGTTTGAATGTAAGTCCGGCTATCCTTGAATGATTTGGTGCAGTTTATACGTGACAACAGTTTCTGTGGGTTTTTCTGTGGATTTTCTGTGTCACTCAGAGTTCATCTAAAGGTCGTTGAGACAACGGGGATCTGGTTTGTTTCTTTGTCTTGTGGGTCAAACAACCTCGTCGTTATCTTTGTGTGGCTCGAAGTTTGCAAGGCAATAAAGTACTTAGCTCGGGTTTTGGTCAGCTTGGCTGCAGACAGAATGGAGCCTATGTCTTTTCGGTGATAGATGGTTGATTTTGGGGTCTGGAGTGTTGAATTTTTATTTTTGTGTGTAATTATGTTTGAACAAATCATCTGGAAGATTCATTTGTGTCTGGTGCGCCCTCAATTCCTACAGCGCCATCCAGCACTATGTTATTCCCCGATAACAACTGCTAAAAACAATCTCATCCAGGTTACTGAAGTCAGCAGCACCATAGAGACAGAGCGACATGCGTCATAATCTGAAAACCAGGCCCACTGGGGGAAAACAATCCAACCCTCTCCATTGACTTTGTATTATGTGAAGCGGTCTCCTTGTCTTTTCTGACTTATAACAAAAAACAGAACAATGCCTAAAAGCTGCTATGTGACAGGGTATACAGCAAACAAGCTAAAAAACCCAGAACTAAGTTTTTATAAGCTGTTGACCTAAAAAAACAAGCGTTTAAGGACACAAAAGTGGATACAGGCAATTGAGACAGAGCGCCACGGGTCATATTACTCTGAGAACTACGCCCACTGGAGGGGAATGTAATCGGCGACAGAATATGCTAAAATATAATATATAAAACTGCCATTTGGATATTTGACTTATCAGTGACAAAATGTTTACTGCACACGTAGGCATACTGAGTGTCAGGATCCCACAATTTGCCCATTCTTCCTGCTGATGCTTCATGTCTTATTGCCTGTATCCACTTTTGTCTCCTTAAACGCTTATAAAAAACTTTTTTAGCTTGTTTGCTGTACACTCTGTCATATAGCAGCTTTTAGGCATTGTTCTGTTTTTTGTTATGTCAGAAATGACAAGGAGGCCGCTTCACGAAATACAAAGTCAATGGAGAGGGTTGGATTGTTCCCACCCCCCATTAAAATTTTACGGTGCTCTGTACCAATTTCGGTACCACAGCAAAATCTGTTGTAACTATTTTACTATTTTATTTAACTATTTGGAAAAAAATATTAAATTAAATTCAATGAGTGTATTATTTATGATGATAATCGAAGTAAATAATACATTTAAACAGCATGTAGCCTTTAAATGTTTATAAGTAGTAAACATTGTTTATGAAAAAAGTAAAAAAATAAGCAACCCTCTAGGAACACCTAATAATAATTATTTAGTAGTAGTATTATTAGTATTATTATTACATTGAGACTTGGCTAAATCTACAGTACAATAGTAGCCTAATATATTTCTGTCAATTTCTTCAAGTTAAACCAAACTTTTATTTTGAGTTGCTGTGAAGAGCTTTGAGTGTCTGTGTGTTTATGATATGACGATAGTTTTGACAAATGAAACGGTAAATGCTCATGAAGTGACTCTCAGAGCGGCTCTGGTTCATGCGTTCATGTCCTCATATCCTCATATAATGACACGGCAGAGGCTAAAAAGACAGCGAGTGTCAAGCGTGCTTCAGTGTGTGTGTGTGTGTGTGTGGCAAATGAAACCGCACGTCTGCGCCATTCATTCACACATAATGCAGAACATGCAGGATTCCTATTTAAATAGTCTTTTGCGGTTTAATATCCACAGACTAGTATATATTCAGCTACAGTCTGGAGTTCTGCGCTTCGATAAACACGGAAGTGACTGAAAGCAGTTGTCTATTAGTGGGTACCGAATATACTCGGCACTACTGGTAGGCCCTACTACAGAAATGCTGGTATTGTCACATTTTCAAAATTTCAGTACAGACTTGGTACCGAAGTACCGGTACCTGTGACATCCCTAATTGATATAATCTCCACTGGGAGTGATTTGAGTGCTTGAAAAGAAAGCTCCGCTAGATAGTGTTTATATGCCAAACGAACTCACTCACGGTCAGTGGAGTAGTAGCCTATTTTTTGAAAGGCTTGCGTGTGCGCGAGACAGAGTGTAACGCAGACAGTGAAGTATACCAAGGCTTGAAATATATACTAATTTATGCAAAAACTGGCTTTGTATAAATGGTTGAAAGTCAAGCATACAGCAGGGGAGTCTCAGTCAGCGAATGGCGATGAAAAGGCAGAGTAACACATGCTTTCTGTAAAAAGAAACAAGTATTAATGTTAAATGTTAAATGTTAATGTTAACGTCTCGGTTACGTATGTAACCCTCGTTCCCTGAAGGAGGGAACGGAGACGTACGTCGGACGTCACCGACAAATTGGGATCACTTCTGGGAGCCCCTATCAGCTTCAAGTGTATACAGAACGGGCCAATGGCCATTGGCGTGCGAGATTTGCATCTCGCGCTCCGCCCCGCACCGCAGGTATAAACAGGAAGCGGATGCAGTGCACATTTGTTTTTCACTGACGAGCCGAACTAGTGACTCGGTCATGCAGTGATGGTACAGCAACTGTGGCGACGTCACCGACGAATTGGGATCCCTATGGAAAACGCTACAGTTACTACCACTTCCAGCGCCCAGCGAAAGCCCCTCAGACCCTCGTCTGTTCAGGGCGGGGAACTCACGCAGGGAGAGTCACTGCTGCTGTTCCGCAAGACCAACTCAGCAGAGTATTGGATAACGCTGAGAAAGCGTGCCCAGGGGGGGCGCTGCGGAAGCCACATCTTACCCGTAGGGAGGTATCATGTGGAATATACACGTATGGACTGGCCGTGGGCAGTACAACATACGGAAGTCCCAGGGGTGACCCCGGCCAATGCAGGTGGGGGACTACACCGCACAGAGACGGCAGAGCGAGCTCTGCCAAGGGAAAGACACGGGCTCACCGTAGGGAGCCGTACCGTGGAAGAATACACATATGGGACTGCCGTAGGGGTCACAACATATGGATACCCAGCCTAACACAAGTTCCACCAATGCATACGAGTGTTAGACCTGGCGTCGGACGCTCCGCCACGTCTGACTGCTGCGGGTTGCGGAGGAACTCAACAGGGTTCGCCAACCTGAGGAACTCGACTGGAGCATATCAGCGCACGTATCCTGTCCATGAGGAGGGGAATGGCGCAGCAAGCCGACACAAGAGCGGGCACTTCGGTGTTACTGGCTATTTGAAGCGAGCACACAGGAAGAAACCGGCTCTACGCGGAGGCTATAGAATCTAGCGAACGTGTTAGGTGTCGCCCAGCCCGCAGCTCTCCATATATCTGTCAGCGAGGCGCCATGCGCCAGCACCCAGGAAGAGGCCACACTCCTAGTGGAGTGGGCCCTCAACCCGAGCGGGCAAGGCACGCCTTGGGTTCATACGCCAAGGCGATGGCATCCACTATCCAGTGGGCCATCCTCTGCTTGGAGACAGCCTTCCCCTTCTGCTGTCCTCCGTAACAGCTGAAGAGCTGTTCTGAGGTCCTGAAGCTTTGCGTTCTGTCCACGTAAGTCCGCAGGGCGCGAATGGGACCGAGAAAAGCCAGGGCTGGGTCTGCCTCCTCCGAGGGCAGCGCTTGCAGGTTCACCACCTGGTCCCGAAAGGGAGTGGTGGGAACCTTGGGCACATATCCGGGCCGGGGTCTCAGGATTACATGAGAGTTACCCGCCCCGAATTCCAGGCACGATTCGTCGACCGAAAATGCCTGCAGGTCCCCTACCCTCTTGATGGAAGCCAATGCAGTCAGGAGTACTGTCTTCTAAAACAGGATTTTTAACTCCACTGACTGCAAAGGTTCAAGGGGCGCTCTCTGAGTGCGGTTAGCACCAGAGATAAGACCCAAGAGGGTATAGAGTGAGAGCGAGGTGGATTTAGTCTCCTCACCCCCCTCAGGAACCTGACGATCAGATCGTGCTTTCCCACAGACTTACCCTCAACTACCTCATGATGTGCGGCAATGGCGGCTACAACACTTCGAGAGTGGAGGAGACAGCCTTCGCTCTAACCCTTCTTGCAGGACGGAAAGCACAGAGCCGATCGAACATCTTCGGGGGTCTTCTCGACGAGAAGAACACCATTCGACGAACAGGTTCGACTTACAAGCATAGAGGCGCCTCGTAGAGGGAGCTCTAACAGAAGTGATGGTGTCTATCACAGCCTGTGGTAGGTCACCTAGAACCTCCGCGTCCCGTCCAGGAACCAGACATGGAGTTTCCAGAGGTCCAGACGCGGGTGCCATAGGGTGCCCCGTCTCTGAGTCACTCAGAGGAATGGGCCAAAGAGGGGCTGTCGCGAGGAGCACTAGTTCCGGGAACCAGGTCCGGTTGGGCCAGTACGGTGCAACTAACAAGACCTGCTCCTCGTCCTCCCTGACTTTGCACAGGGTCTGTGCAAGAAGGCTAACTGGGGGGAAAGCATACTTGCGTAGGCCCCGGGGCCAGCTGAGAGCCAGTGTGTCCGTTCCGAGGGTTTCCCTGGTCAGGGAGTAAAACAACTGGCAGTGTGACGTGTCCGGGGCGGCAACCAGGTTTACCTGTGCGGTCCCGAAGCGTCTTCAGAACAGCTGGACACCTGGGGATGGAGTCTCCACCCTCCCGAGGGCACTTGCTGTCATGAGCTCGTCGGCTGCACGATTGGGCAGGCCAGGAAGGAGTGGTACGAAGCGACCTCAGATGCTTCTGACTCCAGAGAAGGAAATGTCGGGCGAGTTGCGACATGCGACGGAAGCATAGACCACCCTGTTTGTTGACGTACACAACGGTCGCAGTGTTTTCACACAGACCAGGACGTGCTTGCCACGTAGCGGCCCCTTGAGGCGGTCTGGTGCAATACGTACTGCTAACAACTCGAGGCAGTTGATGTGCCAATGCAGTTGGGGCCCTGTCCACAGACCCGAACTGCATGCCCGTTGTACGTAGCCCCCCAGCCGGAGGCAGAGGCATCCGTGGAGACACAGCATGCCTGGACACCTGTTCTAGGGGAACTCCTGCCCATAGAAACGAAGGGTCCGCCCATGGGCCGAAGGTTTGGCGGCAATTCGGTGTGATTGGAACACGGAATGAACCGCTCTGCCACGCCCATCTCGGGACTCGGTCGTGTAGCCAGTGTTGAAGCGGCCTCATATGAAGCAATCCGAGCGGCGTTACTGCGGCGCGGATGCCATATGCCCCAGGAGCCTCTGAAAATGTTTCAGTGGGAACATTGTTCTGCGTTTGAACGAATTCATGCAGTTCAACACCGACTGGACGCGCTCCTCTGTGAGGTGCGCTGTCAGGTTGACCGAATCCAACTCCCCACCGAGAAAAGAGATCATCTGCCTGGGGCAGAGTCTGCTCTTCTCCCAGTTGACCCGAAGTCCCAATGGGCTGAGGTGACTGAGCACCTTGGGAACAGCCTGAAGGGAAGAACTTCAGGTCGATCACTGCAAACCAGTCTTGGGGACGGATGCACTTTCAAATGTGTGTCTGCGTCAACATCCTGAACGGGCAGCTTGTGAAGGGCCCAGTTCAGGACTCGCAGGTCCAAGACTGGTCATAACCCACCGCCTTTCCTGGGCACAATGAAGTGGTGGCTGTAAAACCCCAACTTCATATTGACTGGAGGGACCGGCTCCAATCGTGTCCTTCGCCAGTAGGACTTCGATCTCTTCCCACAAGACAGGGGCATCGCAGCTCCACACAGAAGTGAAGTGGACGCCTCACGAACTTGGAGGACGCCGTGCAAACTGAATCGCGTAGCCGAGCCTAATGGTGCAGGTGAGCCAGTGGGACGGCCCCGGAAGTGCTAGCTAGGCTTCCAGAAACCGTACCAACGGGCCCACCTGCACCACAGACGTACCCGATGGAGGGCAGCGAAGTGGAGGGCAGGGACCCAACCCAAGAGGCATAGCGTCCTGAGGTGGGGTCTGAGTGCGTAACAGCACCTACCTGCCCCCACGGTTGGACAGGGTACGAGAGAAGGCATGAGAGCGTTCTCGAGCAGTACACTGCTGTCCGCTGGCGACTGAAGGAGAGGCTGAGAGTGGCAAGGCTTTGTGGCGTCACACACTGTCTACCTTACCTCCTTCCTCAGCGGGGAACGAGAGTGGCGAGGCATAGCGTCGCGCACTGTCGTCCTCGCACCGCTGAGAAGAGGGGAATGAGAGTGGCGAGGCTTTGTGGCGTCGCACGCTGTCATTCTCGCCCTCTTGTGGGGAGGGGAACGAGAGCGGCAAGGCTTTGTAGCGTCACACGCTGCTATTCCTGGGCTCCCGAGACCCAGAGGTATCGGAACTGCTCTTAGAATTTGGGTACCACTGGCTATAACACCAGAGGCGGAACAGAATTTTTCTACATCCGGCCCTCCTTTCGGGGAAGAGCAGCTCCGACAAAGTCCGGGTCACCCGTCTCAGGTGACTGGCAGCTGAGACGGGTGGCATTGTGGAACCGATGCCCATGGCGACAAGCAGACCGAGAGGCTGCCGCTGAGGAACAGCTACCTCAGCCCGCTTTGAACTGTGGAGACTGCTGGGCACAGTCACCGACAGTGTCGCCGAAAGGGTCACCTTGTGAGATGGGAACATCGCGAAAGCGTACTTTGGCGACGTCCACACCCCTTCGAGGTTAGCCCAAGGGTGTTTCTGGACCAGGGTGGACATCGTCTGGCTGAGGGCCAGCGCTGTGACTTTAAATATGATCAGTCACTGTGCGCAGCTCAACCTCGGCTCAGAACTACCCTCGTCTCTTTTTAAGAGTGCAGGGCAGAGGTGGCCTGCCAGTGGCACTGCCACCCCACTGATGAGGGTAGTGAGAGAGGGGAAAACTTTATACAGAATTATGGCCCCTTTGGTGTTCCATATTTTGGCACTAAAAAGTTCCACACTGCCAAAGCTTTCCAATGCACATCCGGGGAAAAGGCAAGGGGGCGGGCAAGGCGATTTACAAGGCAATTCCATCTGAAAGCTACCAGCAGGCATGTGAGACAGTGAGCGTGGCCGTCAGACAGCACACAGCGTGCTGGACACTCAAGCCCCTATGAAAAAGGCAAGGCGAACAACGCGCTGACGTGGCCATGCTCTCATGAGAGAACATGACCACCCACGAACACAGTCTCAACATGCTCGCGATGCGATAGAGGAGTGTGGGCCCACGGAGATGTACTTGGCAGGGAAGCCCCACTGTAATCCTCAGGTCACCCAGGCTTATTAGCCGAAGTAGCCCTTTTCTGGTGCACCAGAAGAGAAACTAGATCGGGGAATAGGCGAAGGGACTCAGCCCCGTTTGAGGTTTCGAGTCTCGACCGCGCATCTAAAGCGCCGAGTGACGCACTGGGTTGCCGTGACAACCCGCGCTGTAAGCTGGCAGCTAGACGGCACACAGCGCGCTGAACGCTCAAACCTTACGAGGAAGGAGAGACGAACAGCACGCCGACGTGATCACGTTCTCCTGAGAGAACATGGATCACCCACAAACGCAATCTCAACATGCTTATGTGAGAGAGGTCGTGGCCGTCAATAAGGACAGGAAACAACTGCATCCAGAAATGCACGGGTGGAATGACGTCTTGAAAAAGACGCAGTGTCACACCCGTGTACTCTTTTAGGGGAAAAGCTCTTTTAACGTGCTGAAGCACCCAGGGAGATAGCCGCGGCAAAAACACGGAATAGTGCAGCCTGTGTTTTGCACTCAGAGTAACACTTTTGCACTCGGTCCTCGCTGCTGTGCCTTCACACCAACACTCAGAGCTTCTCCTCTCTCGTTCTGATTATCTCTGTATAATACAGGAACACTCTTCAGCAGCACACAGTCGGCTCCGAAGTGAATGAGAAATGTGCGCTGCATCCGCTTCCTGTTTATACCCGCGGTGCGGGGCGGAGCGTGAGATGCAAATCTCACACGCCAATGGCCATTGGCCCGTTCTGTATACACTCGAAGCTGATAGGGGCTCCCAGAAGTGATCCCAATTCGTCGGTGATGTCCGACGTACGTCGAACGTGACCGACTGAAAGGGAACTAATGTTAATGTAACATAATGGCCTGGTTTCACAGACAAGGCTTAGATTAAGCCTTAGTTCAATTAGGACATTTAAGTAGCTTTCATAAACATGCCTTAGAAAAAACATTACTGGTGTGCATCTTGAGAGAAAACAATGACACTGATATATTTTAAGATCTGTCAGTGCAAGTGGTTTTCAGTTAAAACAGTTCAAACATGCATTTTAGTCTGGGACTGCTTGTGAATAGCTTTCGGTAAGTCATACCGAAGTCATGTTTATAGGACTTCGTAATTGAACTACCCAGGAGATAAATATGTGTGTCGTCCAATGAACAAAAAGTCAACAATGCGGTTCTTTTTTCTGTTACAGATACAATCTGCAAACATAACAAGATCAGAAGCCTTTGCTGGTTCCCTGATCTGCAGGTGACCCTGAAATGGAAAACGCTGAAGTGTTACAGAGCTGGTTACCCACATTTGACTCATTCACCTTGAACAAGGCTTACAATGTTCCTATGGTGAAAACAGACGAGTCTGCTATTGCCTGTGTCCTCTGTAATGGAAGCCAATGTTTCTCCACTACCCTGTGTCAAAGGAATGATGCACATGCAGAAGATTAGAGTGAAATTACCCTGGAGGAGCATTTATGTTATCAGGTAATTATATGTTATTAATTATTAAGGCAACCATCACTGTTATTGCTCATGCTTACCTAAGTCATACACTTGGGATGCAAATATCGAAGAGACTTTGGGGGTGGGCTCTTTAGACTTGGACCAATAAGAAACCACCCCAAATGCCTTAGCAACCACCTAGAACACAATAGCAACTCCCTGGCAACCACTTTAGCATGACTTTTGAGCAAACACCATTCAGATTAACAACATATATACAGTCAAACCAAAATTTATTCAGACACCTTCAACATTTGGAAAATGGTAATAAAATATGACAAGAATTCAGTTCAAACTGTGTCAGAACAAATTCATCTTGATAATGATAACTTTGATAGAAAGGTATGTAATGGATTACAATCAACCAATCAGCTGTCAGCTGTTAAATTTAAGTACACAATTAGATAATACCAATTTAGGTCAACCAATGACCAAGCAATGCTTAATTTAGTTCAGTCTGTGGTGTAAAAGGTCACATTAGCAATTAAAGAAAAAACACTTAAGCAAAACATAGCCAGGTCTAAGTGTCTGAATAATTTTGGTCCCAAAATTTTATAAATTTTACTGGTAGTCCACTTTATGAAGAATTGTTGGGTATAATATGTCACAGTTTACTTTATTTTGCTATCCTCACTTATATAAATGAACTATAGTGTTCTGCACCCACTAGTAAAAAATTATATCTGGTGTCTGAATAATTTTTGGTTTGACTGTACATATAGGGCCCAATGTGCAGTCTCCAATCTGCAGGCAAGTATTTCTTTTCATACTCTACTTAGAGGGAGTTACATCTCATTTAATTAACATTAATGCGCATATGCGCCTAGGACCCAGTCGGTGCCAACAAACAAATTAATTATGTTGAAATGATCAACTGGGCTGGGCCACCCTAAACGTTAGATGCAGTATGAAATTACATTCTCAGTACCCTATAAATCCACCAATCAAGAGACTTGTGTACAATCCTCTAGCATATTAATAGAGGTCAAACAATGACAACAAAGTACAAATGATATCAGTTTAACTGAAGAGTAGAAGAGGATTAAATATTTGCATACTGATTAAAGCTGCAGTACTTTGTTAGTCTTGAACTTAAATAATAATCTATATAACACTTTTTTTATGAGGAAAATGTGAGTGGTGCTTCTAACATGATGTTAATGTTAACAGGTGGTTGCTAGGACATTTCTTGAGTGACTTAAGGTAGCTCTCATTCATGTCCAAAGTTAATACTTTAAAAGGGTTAGGCGTTTGTTTGAATATTGATAGTGATGTTAGTCTTATTAAGCACTAATGATTGATGACTTTATATTTATATTATATTTGTGTTTAGAAAAAAAGACAGAAATCAATGTTCAGTAAGTTCAGTAAACAGTTCACACATTCTTCTGCTGATGTGGATGGAATATTGTATTAAAATCACAGCGGCGCAACACCACTCCTGAATTTAAAGGTCAAAACTAACCAGCCTGATACAGAACGAATGACTACTGAGCCGGTTCTTTTTAGTGAATGACAAACAAACAGCAATTGTATCCAACAGCGATTGTATCCAACTCCCAAATGAATGACTCTTTTGTGTCGGTTCTTTTAATGAATCAAAAATGTGCAGCGCAACAAGTGTAGTCAGATTCCCAAACGAATAACTCTTTGAGACGGATCTTTTTAGTGAATCAAAAACATACAGCACATGTAGTTAGAATCGATTCCCGAACAAATGACTCTATTCAGATGGTTCTTTTTAGTGAATCAAAAATAAGGGTGCTTCTCAATACACAAATGGATGCTTCCTCGTTTCCTCACTGCTCCGTCCTCCAGCCTGTGACCCTGAACCCCTTCAAGTCTTGACTGGCTGCATCCGAAATCGCATACTTCCCTACTATATAGTAGGCGAAAAACAATATGCGACAAAAGTATGTCTGAATTCACAGTACTCATAAAAGAGTAGGCAAAGAGTACCTGGCGAGATTAGGAAATGTGTGTATGATGGCCACGGGAGAGGATTTGTGAATGGCGGTGACATGATGCAACTGACGCTGGTAGGGCAACATGGTGAATGTAGTTTGTCCGGATTACATTCATACTATATAGAATGTACTTTTTTAGCGGTCATGAAGTAATTACTTGTTCAAAATACTCAAGAGAGCATGTGATTTTGGACACAGCCTCAGTTCTCTATTTGCAGTTTAAATAAACCATACATCTAACATATTTCAACAGGGCGTCTTGCTTTATTAAGATTTGTTATGAATTTCTTAAATAACCAAACTTTAACAACATAAATCCCTTGAGTGCAGCTGATGACGCTCCGATTTACAAATAAGGGCTGTGTTCGAAATCGCCCCCTATATACTCATTCATTGTTCCCTACATTACTCCACTAATATAGTCCACTTAAAGGAGTGATTGAAAACAAGTGAGTGAATTTGGACACTGAGTACGCTGGAAGGGCTGCCGCTTTTGCAGAGTTTGTGCTTGCTGTTTAGCTGTGTTAATTTTGACAGCAAATTTTGATTTAGTTTTAGTCATAGTCTTTTGACTAAAATGCCATTTAGTTTTAGTCATATTTTAGCCACCTGATTTGTTTTTAGTTTTAGTCTAGTTTTAGTCGACTAAATATCATAAGATTTTAGTCGACTAAATCTACAATAGATTTAGTCAGCTAAAATCGAATGAGTTTAGTTAAATTGTAATGCATTAATTGAGCATTTAAGCATTACATAACCGACTGTTATTTGAATACATGTCAAACTGACATTTTGATATAATTGTGTTTTTGACCGTTCAAGCGCAAAAATACACGAAAGAGAGCTCAGTTCACTTTTTTGTTTGTTTTTTAAAAACATCTATATAGTTTTTATAATTTTGTATTTCTGTTTTAGTTAGTATATCAGGTTAAGCTAAAGCTTCAGATAAGTTTAAGTTTATTATTTTTTTTATTTCAGTTAACATTTATTTAATTTCAAGTAATGAAGATTTTTTAATGGTTTTAGTTAACTATTATAACCCTGATACTCCTCACTATGAATTAAATGGGAATGAAATTAAATACAGTTTATTGTGTAACCAAAAACGTATATATAATGCGTGACTTAATTATAAACAAGCTTGAAATACACAGTGACTTTTATTTTGAAATGTGTGTGACTTACTATTGTAGTTGCAGCTGCTCTTTCAAGTTCAGATGAGGGAGATAAAATATGCATTGTTACAACCGTCTAAAACATATTACTATATAAACATCGTAAAGTAAACATTGTCATTATTCATCAGCATTAGTTCATAAACAATTACCTGGCATAAATGTGCGCTATTCATTGATTGAACCGCTCTGAAGCTCAGTTTCTTCCTGTAGAACACGCAACAGCGCCAAATTTTCCCGCCGTTAGATCAGCACGTTACAATTCAAATGTGTGCATCTATTACACAGGACATTAGTTCTGACGGGATCTCTTCCCTAATCGTCCCTCCCTAACATTTTCGTCTCGTTTTTATTCATTGACGAAAATGACAGTAGATTTTCCTCATAGTTTTTGTCATCCAAAACTGGTTTTTATTTAGTTATCATCTCGTTTTTTAAATTTAAGGTCAAAATTTCAAGGTTAAGTGAAAAAAGGTCGTTGACGAAAATTATGACACAAATTATTTGTCAATGAAATTAACACTGCTGTTTAGTAATCATTTGAAACTTAGCATACTGGCAGCTCCAGTAGTAGTCTAATGGAAAGATTTATAACTCTGTCATGGAAACTAGCATGTATAAACCTTAATTAAACAATTTAATAATCAATTAAAAAGGATTTTATACTTGTATGATATTACGCTGTACCCACATTGGACCAGCGGTTTGGAAAATGGATGGATGAATGATTCAGCTGCAGGCGGCATCTTCTGGCGAGACGCAGGAATTCATTCGGTGCAACTGTCACAGTGCATTATGGGTATTCTCTAGGCGTTGAGCGTACATCGCTTGTACACTCGCTATTGTGGTGCATTGTGGGATTGAATGAGTATACTCGATAATGTTCACTATGGTTTTGGACACCACTACAAATGGCTGTCTTTTGAGTCAGTTCTTTTTAGCGAATCAAAAACATCCAGCGCAATCAATGTAGTTTGATTCCCAAACAATTTACTTTTTTGAGTCTGTTCTTTTTAGTGAATCAAAAACATCCAGTGCAACCAATTTTGATTCTTAAACGAATGAATCTTTTGAGTCTGTTCTTTTTAGTGAATCAGAAACATCCAACGCAACCAATTTTGATTCCCAAACGAATGATTCTTTTGAGTCAGTTCTTTTTAGTGAATCAAAAACATTCAGAGCAAGCAATGTAGTTTGATTCCCAAACAATTGACTTTTTTGAGTCTGTTCTTTTTAGTGAATCAAAAACATCCAGTGCAAGCAATTTTGATTCTTAAACGAATGACTCTTTTGAGTCTGTTCTTTTTAGTGAATCAGAAACATCCAACGCAACCAATTTTGATTCCCAAATGAATGACTCTTTTGAGTCAGTTCTTTTTAGTGAATCAAAAACATTCAGTGCAAGCAATATAGTTTGAGTCCCAAACAATTGACTCTGAGTCAGTTCTTTTTAGTGAATCAAAAACATTCAGTGCAAGCAATATAGTTTGAGTCCCAAACAAATGACTCGTCTGAGTCTGTTCTTTTTAGTGAATCAAAAATATTCATTCTCAAACGAATGACTCTTTTGAGTATGTTCTTTTTAGTGAATCAAACGTGCTGATGAATTAGTTGTTAATTCGACAAAATGTAGTGAAAGATGTACATTATGCATTTAGTCAGTAGTATTTTATAAATATTAATGGATGAAAAAAAAATCTGACTTTTTTATTGTTGAAATTATCTTATTTCACAGTGGAATTGCATTTATTTTTTTCAAATATTTGTTCTTTAAAAGTAATAAAACATGCGCTAATGGAACCGTCAAGGTGAACCTGAACTGGAATCATTAAATTCTTTACGATTCCCATCCCTACTAAGTTACTCTAAGTGATTCAGTTCTACTCTCTTTATGACATCACAACGGATTTCATCACATCTCCAACCTGTGCTTCGGCAGTGATCGCTTTATTCATAGATGATTGAACTGCTGAGTACAGCAGACTGCAGTTTCTTCTGACAGCAACACTGTGACAGTGATAAAATCCTTTTCAAATAATTGAATAGCCTAGAGCATTCTCCTGTTTCTCAGCAAATATGATTTGGATTAAGACACACAGTTAAAATAAAGAATATGATGTATTATATAGATAACTCACTCAGATCTCAGGGTTCATATCTTGATATATACCATTACTGAGGTTGCCAGCACAGATTTTCCAGCAGAGATTTATCAGAGGTGACAAGGAGGGTATTCATATTTCTTGGCTTCAAACACTATTTGCTGATGTTGAATCTCTCTGAACTGATAAATTGGCCTCTGAACCCTTTTCCATGGCGACAAGATTGATGGAAAACGAATGTCATTCACTTCTTCTTTCTCAATTACGGATCTTTAAAGAGGTTAGATTGAGGATCTCAGCTTTATGGCCTACATTTATTTAACATGTTTGGTTTATATGTCATTCAGTAGTCAGGTAAACTAGAAATTCACTGTAAAACCATTGAGCATCAGGCTCTCACTATAGTCACGTACCAGAAATGTCATCAGAAATAAAGGATGAGAGCAAGTTTATGCTCTCTAACAGCTATAATGAAGCTGCACAATAAACAAACAAATGATATGTACATTACACAGCAATGTTGTTCATAAATACGAGCTACGTTTTAATGCACAGCCTCGTAATCCTGTCACAGTTAATTGAGTCATCAGTGTCCCATTGTTTAGTGGATCAAGGCCCTACTGTATGTAGCCTTTCTAACAGTTATGTTCAGTTTGGTTTCATTGTTACTTGCTGTGTTCCAATTTGCCTACTTATTCTATGTTTTTGTGAATAAAAAGTGCATACTTTTGAGTATGTAGCAGAAGAGTAGGCAAGCTACTTCGCCATAATTGCGTCTTTAACGGACAGCTCTGTCGCTTAGCTATGTGCATCCTGTCACAGTAAACTGCCCTGTCAATCATCTTGTCACAGTTAAAATCCTCTACACTAAATTTAATTTAATTTCCTACCATATCGGAGAGAAACGTAGTAGCATGTTGATCTGCCAGTCGTGGGTCTTTCATGCGGAGACTCTCCTCATGTGTTTGCAATTTGCATAATGATGCATTTAAAGGTGGCCAAACGTATCATTACAAAAGTTCACAACGCTGTTGCAGATAAAATATAATGTGGATAACATTGAATGCATATCTATTCGTCAGGTTAGATACGGATTATTAATCATTCAAACCCCTTTATCTATAAACTCGCACTACCACCATGTTTGTAGTTTTTAACACTTTTTATTTGTGTTTGTAGTTCTAATCGAATCCGACATGCAATGGGTTGTGGACAATATCAGCCGTTAGAGTGTGCACGGATCAGCACTTTGGATTCTAACTGGAAAAAGTAGACCATCCGGGTATCTTTGGAATACTCATTTCAACATACTACGATTTGGGACACACTAATTCTAATTTCGAATACTATTTAGGACAGATAGTATATGAATTAGGCAACAACTGTCTTCTGTTCCTGTTCAGCCTGTCTTAGTTCTCTAGTTAGTGTTCCTTTGCTCTCATTTAACCCACCACTAGTTAGTCTCCTTGGTTACTCATTAATTAGATCACACCTGTTAGTATTCAGTTTGTTATCTTATATATATACATACACCGATCAGGCATAACATTATGACCACTGACAAGTGAAGTGAATAACACTGATTATCTCTTCATCACGGCACCTGTTAGTGGGTGGGATATATTAGGCAGCAAGTGAACATTTTGTCCTCAGTTGATGTGTTAGAAGCAGGAAAAATGGGCAAGCGTAAGGATTTGAGCTAGTTTGACAAGGGCCAAATTGTGATGGCTAGGCGACGTGGTCAGAGCATCTCCAAAACTGCAGCTCTTGTGGGGTGTTCCCGGTCTGCAGTGGTCAGTATCTATTAAAAGTGGTCCAAGGAAGGAACAGCGGTGAACTGGCGACCGTTTTATGGGTGGCCAAGGCTCATTGATGCACGTGGGGAGC
This sequence comes from Coreius guichenoti, assembly GCA_039654105.1. Classification (NCBI taxonomy): domain Eukaryota; kingdom Metazoa; phylum Chordata; class Actinopteri; order Cypriniformes; family Gobionidae; genus Coreius; species Coreius guichenoti. The sequence continues at coordinate 11,285,700 of CM077191.1, forward strand.
GAAGGGTCTGATTCGATCAAACAGACGAGCTACTGTAGCTCAAATTGCTCAAAAGGTAATGCTGGTTCTGATAGAAAGGTGTCAGAATACACAGTGCATCACAGTTTGTTGCGTATGGGGCTGCATAGCTGTAGACCAGTCAGGGTGCCCATTCTGACCCCTGTCCACTGCCGAAAGTGCCAACAGTGGGCATGTGAGCATCAGAACTGGACCACGGAGCAATGGAAGAAGGTGGCCTGGTCTGATGAATCACGTTTTCTTTTACATCACGTGGATGTATGGTGCGTCACTTACCTGGGGTACACATGTTGTTTGTGCATGGCACACTTGAGTTTGTACCTTTGTGGTTTTCCTGAGTTTGAGTTATTTTAATAAATAGGCTACCATTTCATTCTTTGTGCCCATCTTTATCATCATCGGACTAAAATGTGACAGCCTTGAGAAGCTGATTCATTTTAGTGAATGTAAATAAACCACATAAAAATTATTCACTGATTCATTTGACTCTGCACAAGCCTTTACATCCTTTGTGAATTGAAATGTTTAGTTAGATGCTGCTCTTTGTCATTGTTTTTAACTCAGTTGTGTAAATTAGTTATTATATTTTTAAAGTAGTTGAACTACAGTCAAGTTACCCTTCAGAAAGTGGCTGGCACTACAAACTACTAATAAAAAGTAGCATTGGATCTATTTAATAGGAAAATCTCTTCATAAATGATGATTCATTTTTATAATCAGAGCAGTATTTATCTGGCACAAAAACGAGGATCTAATTTTGGTTGACAGAAAATAAATTCACAATAAATACAACAAAGAAAACTTGAATATACATAATTTAGTTTAAAACACCAGCAAAAAAGACCAGTGAATCATTTTAAATTAACTGATTCAGTGAATTGGAGTGCATTTGATTCTTTTCTCTGTAAGAAAAAGTAACTTGTTACCCAACAACCTACTGGAAAGTTACTGTAAATTATTAGCATTGCTACTTTTAGTTAGTTACTCCCCAAAACTGAGCACCAGCAGTGCAAGCAACATGCAGATAAACTAAAATTCATGATTTTCTACCTACGTGGCCGTAACAGTCATTACCAGAACTAAACTGCAAGAAAACTCAGAGTTCTGATTTCAAAAGAACCCAAGAGAGTGATGAATGGAAACAGGACAAAAATACAATATCTCTTCCCACAGTCACTCGCTGCTCTGGGTTCTACTAATCCAAGCAGGTATGGGCACAAATGCTCTTAAATTGACATTCCACGTTTGCCAGTAAGCCCTCCAGAAAAGCACATGATTTCTTAGGCCTCTTCAAAGCTCTCAGTGCTGCCTATGGATATCCTGCAGTGGCAGACGTTGAAAAGCAAGATGATAGACGCTGCACCTGTGGGTTTCTTCCCACGTGGGTTGGGTACCTCGGGGAGATTATTTTTTGACTGTCACTCTTATTACCTGTCAGCTTAATTTTTTCATCCAATTTCACTGGCCCAATTTTCCACCTCCACAGAAGTAAATATCAGTATACAAACAGAGAGAAAAGCCCGGAAGGTCCAATAATTGATAAAGAATTCTTGTTCGGCTTTTCAGTCAGACATGAATTTTTAAAACTGGCCTCTTAAAGGGTTATGAGTAATGATGGGCTGATGACCTCTGTTAAACTCGCCAGTTGGCGTACAGAACGGGAGAAATAAATAGGGATCGCATTGCATCTGGGAATTACTATGCCCTACTCTTTCAGGCCCTGTTGTCCCAGTAATATCAGGCCACTTTGATACCCTAGGGAGGGCTATTGAAAAAATATAGAAATAAGAGAACATCTAATATATAAGATTAAGGGCTCAAAGTAATCCCTCTCTCTCTCTCTCTCTCTCTCTCTCTCTCTCTCTCTCTCTCTCTCTCTCTCTTTCTCTCTTTCTCTCTTTCTCCCCAGCATGAAAAGTCTCACTTTTGAGGTATCAGATTTTCATCTGGGGTCTTCTCGTATGCAGTCGCCGATGACATCATGACACCGGCCCTTAGACGAGATGGGGATCTTATTTGTCCTCATAAAACTTTCAGGGCCTTATCTGGGCTTCCAACTAGAAAATTATGACCAAGACGTGATGGTCAGGAATGGAAAATTGAGTGCGTCTGTGGAAAAAAAAGGTTATGAGATGAATTACATGTCTAGTAGTCATGCATTCGGAGTGCTCCTGGATAAAAATGGTTGGAAAAGAAAGGCGAAGACAACCCTGAGAGCGATGTAGAGTACCTATTTTCATGCATAATTGATGCCTTATCAGTGTCTCCATCCCCAATGTACCACCCTTTCTGATAAGTCTGACAGCTTAGATGTGCCCATAGCCACACACCAGCTGCTCAGCCAGGCCTGAGATGGATCAGATGTTCGACATTGCACTCCGATTACCACACTGGTACTGTCAGCGTGTGTGTATGTGTGGGACACACTGTTGAAGCCAATGCTTGACTTGGTTCAGCTGTGAATTGCATTTGTCTGGACAACTTCAGATGCAATGAAGCAGAATTAGATGAGGTCTCTTGACTTGATTCACTTTGATAAGCAAACCCTGATTTTGCTCCTTCCACATGCATGAAAGACACAAAGTCATTTCACAGTTTTTTCACGAAACGTAGACTGTAGAGAAATGAAGCAGTAATGAGGAATGTTCAGACGTATAGTTGATATGCCTGTGCCTTTGTCTGCTTTGAATTAGGAGAAGGAAATAACAGCATGCCAGGTATCTACGGTTTCAGGTATCTAGTTAATTGCCATTTGTGATCAGTCTCACTGTTGGCTGTGCCCGACTTACTATCTGAAATAACACAAATTAGCACTTCAATTGCCCTCGCTGTGTCGGTTAAAATTGTCTGAATGTCAAAATGTTAAATCAAGCAGTTAGAACATAAAATGGAGCATTTTGATAACATTTTATTGATGATTATTAGTGTTTTAATGGTTATTATTAGTAGAAAATGTATATTATTGCCTTTTATTTAAATATTATTATATTATATGATATTAATTATATTATTTTATAATATATTATTTTATTTTATATTATTTTATTTTTCTTTTATACCAAAAATCATTAAAGATCATGTTCCATGAAGATATTTAGTAAATTTTCTACCATAAATACACTCACCTAAAGGATTATTAGGAACACCATTTCAATTTCTCATTAATGCAATTATCTAATCAACCAATCACATGGCAGTTGCTTTAATGCATTTAGGGGTGTGGTCCTGGTCAAGACAATCTCCTGAACTCCAAACTGAATGTCAGAATGGGAAAGAAAGGTGATTTAAGCAATTTTGAGTGTGGCATGGTTGTTGGTGCCAGACGGGCCGGTCTGAGTATTTCACAATCTGCTCAGTTACTGGGATTTTCACGCACAACCATTTCTAGAGTTTACAAAGAATGGTGTGAAAAGGGAAAAACATCCAGTATGCGGCAGTCCTGTGGGCGAAAATGCCTTGTTGATGCTAGAGGTCAGAGGAGAATGGGTCGACTGATTCAAGCTGATAGAAGAGCAACTTTGACTGAAATAACCACTCATTACAACCGAGGTATGCAGCAAAGCATTTGTGAAGCCACAACACGCACAACCTTGAGGCGGATGGGCTACAACAGCAGAAGACCCCACCGGGTACCACTCATCTCCACTACAAATAGGAAAAAGAGGCTACAATTTGCACGAGCTCACCAAAATTGGACAGTTGAAGACTGGAAAAATGTTGCCTGGTCTGATGAGTCTCGATTTCTGTTGAGACATTCAGATGGTAGAGTCAGAATTTGGCGTAAACAGAATGAGAACATGGATCCATCATGCCTTGTTACCACTGTGCAGGCTGGTGGTGGTGGTGTAATGGTGTGGGGGATGTTTTCTTGGCACACTTTAGGCCCCTTAGTGCCAATTGGGCATCGTTTAAATGCCACGGCCTACCTGAGCATTGTTTCTGACCATGTCCATCCCTTTATGACCACCATGTACCCATCCTCTGATGGCTACTTCCAGCAGGATAATGCACCATGTCACAAAGCTCGAATCATTTCAAATTGGTTTCTTGAACATGACAATGAGTTCACTGTACTAAAATGGCCCCCACAGTCACCAGATCTCAACCCAATAGAGCATCTTTGGGATGTGGTGGAATGGGAGCTTCGTGCCCTGGATGTGCATCACACAAATCTCCATCAACTGCAAGATGCTATCCTATCAATATGGGCCAACATTTCTAAAGAATGCTTTCAGCACCTTGTTGAATCAATGCCACGTAGAATTAAGGCAGTTCTGAAGGCGAAAGGGGGTCAAACACAGTATTAGTATGGTGTTCCTAATAATCCTTTAGGTGAGTGTATATCAAAAATGTATTATTATTAGTAATATCCGTTGCTAAGGACTTCATTTGGACAACTTTAAAGGTGATTTTCTCGATATTTAGATTATTTTGCACCCTCAGATTCCAGATTTTTAAATAGTTTCAAATCTCTATCCTAACAAACCATACATCAATGGAAAGCCTATTTATTCTTGCAATATTTCAGATAATGTATAAATCTCAATTTCAAAAAAACTGACCCTTATGACCGGTTTTGTGGTCCAGGGTCACATATTATATTATATTATATTATATTATATTATTATAGCAACTCCTTTTATATGTAACTCATCTCAGACCACTTGTGGACATGGACTTTAATAACAATTTATTGATAATTAATAGTGATTTATTAGTTATTATTAGTAGGCAATTCATATTATTGCTTTATATTTAAGTATTTAAATGTATTATTATTATTATCCCAAACCATTTGTGGACATGAATTCATTCCTAAAATCATGCAACTTTTTGCAGAGAGGTTTTACTTTTCTAAATGATCAGAGGATTTTCACCTAACAAGTAATAATATTTTTTTTTTCAACTCATGACAGATGTTCCTTTTAAACTGACAGCGCAGTCTAATGGAATACATTGGGTTTTTCTCCTTAAAGTATTATAATAGTATTCACAAACTTTACAGGTGGCTAGCCTTGACTTTTAAATGTTTTTTTTTAATGGATTAATCTCCATTACCTTGAACTTGCCATTATGTAATCAAAGGCAAATATGCCAAAAGCTGTTAACTCAGACTTAAAACATGGGCAAGATGTTGGCTACACGTCTGACGGGAAAATGAATGAAAACAATTACATCGGAAATTTGAGGTTAGTAAAAAGGTGAGACAGCTACACCGTCGTCCACAGTCTGTGCAATCCAGGGGGTGGGAAACAAAAACAAACACTAGAAACATGGGAAAATTCAACTTTTTACAAGCAAAAAATATCAGATCAAACAATACACTCCAATCCCTGAATTCCTTAAAAAATGTGGGGGGTTATTCTATTGAAAGACTGTTGCATAAGTGAGATCGTATTTCTTTTCACAGAATTTAAAGCAAGTTCCTCTTAAGAAACCTCTTTGAGTAGAGTGTTGTAGACTCAGGAGATGCCCCCACTTTGATTTCTAGAGACACACTGTGAGTGTGAAAGAGGTTTGCTGCTTTGTTCTTGCCTAAGAACGTAGCGTGGGTGTCCTCTCTGCATGCATTAATGATTTTCATGTAACCTCAAAGTCATCCTTTACCTTGAGTATATTGTGCTAATAAGCATATATACCTTTTAAGAAAGCTTCATTCTTCCATGTTGGCCATATCATTTTAGGTAGAATTACTGTATCTAAAAGCAAGTGATAATGTTTAAAAGCCCAATAATGGTGATCTGTTATCGTAATATTCAAGGTGCTGCAGAAACCTAGGCTGTAATAATGATATTCTTTTTTTTTTTTTTTTTTTGCATACCTATAGTATAAAGATAAAAACCAGGAGTAGCACTTATGTGTTATCTACCGATATTTTAATTGCATATGTGTATATCTTCTTTGTGCTCATATATTAAGTGGTATTGCCACTCTAATCATGGTACAACAGTGCTGTGGACTTGCCACATAGTGCCCTCATTACTACATCCTTTATTATACACATTTTTAATTGATTTCTGTACGTTTGGAGCATTTAGCACACTAGATGAAAAGAAAATGTAGAGCATTGATTATTGACTTATTTCAAGCAAGTTCTTCTCAAGAAACCACTTTGAGTCCAGTGTTGTAGAGATAGAACTGCAGGTAGAATGATCTCAAGTGCTACGAAGATCTTGTGAGGTACAGGAAGACACTTATTGTAGAGAAAGCAAGAAAGAAAGACCCAGGAAGGAAGGAAGGAAGTAATGAAGTAAAGAAAAACAGGACGGAAGAATGAACAAGGAGGAAAGGAAGGAAGATTACAAAGGATGGAAGGAATGAAGAACACAAATGAAGTAAAGAAAAACAGGAAAAAAAGAATGAAAAAGTAAGTAAGGAGAAACACTAATGAAGTAAAGAAAAACAGGAAAAAAGAATGAAGAAGGAAGGATGGAAGAACACAAATGAAGTAAAGAAAAACAGGAAAAAAAGAATTAAAAAGGAAGAATGGATGGATGGATGGAAGAACACAAATGAAGTAAAAAAAAAACAGGAAAAAAGAAAGAAGAAGGAAGGATAGAAGAACATGAATGAAGTAAGGAAGTAAAGAAAAACAGGAAGGAAGAGGAGGAAAGGAAGAACACAAATGAAGTGAAGAAAAATGCAGGAAAAAAGAATGAAAAATGAAGGAAGGAAGGAAGGAAGGAAGGAAGAACACAAATGAAGTAATGAAGTAAAGAAAAACAGGAGAAAAGAATGAAAAAGAAAGTAAGGAAGTAAAAAAAACAGGAAGGAAGAATGAAAAAGGAGGAAAGGAAGGAATAAGGAAACAAAAAGGAAGGAAGAACACAAAAAGCAAGGAAAGAAAAATAGAAGAACAAGAAGGAAGGAAGAAATGAAGAATGACCAAAAAGGAAAAAAGAACGTAAGAAGGAAAGAACACAGGAAGGAAGGATTGCTGAATTAACGAAGGAGGGAAGGAAGAAATAACAAAGGAAAGAAGAACACAAAGAAAAGAAAAAAGCATGATGAAAGGAATAGAGAAACGTGAATGGTCACTTTGAGAAATTAGTTAATTAGAGAAATCCATTATTGTATGAATGTATGAAAAATTGACAAATAAATGAAACCTGATCTGAATATGAAGCAAGCAAATTAACAGAAGATCAGTCAGTTTTATTTTTTTCATTATTTAAAGTCATTTATCATACATGAGTGATGTTAAAACTTCGCCCAATAATCTTCTCTGAGACCCTGCAGCTGAGGAACAGGCAGGTTTACATTCATTCCATGTTCTAGGCTGAAATCTGCAGGAAAAATCTCATGAAACATTTCTCATGTGTGAGTGGTGAGTTGAGGATTTGTTGAAGCAAGCAAGATGTTCAGGGTTTTTCCCCCCACAAAAGACCTTCTGAGTTGCTATTCACAGTTTTCCTCTTCCATGAACTGTCCTAGAAATATTTTTCCGCAACACATGCATGTTGAGCGTTACTATTTTTAGTATTAATAATACAAATATTGCATTTCCCCCAAATATTGCAAGTTCTTCTAGTGCCTGATATTGAAATGGACTTCAGGGCAGCATAAAGTTAAATTAACATTAGGAAAGTGCATGGAAACGGGAGTCTTGGGAGAACAGCGTGGAAGTCTTGCTGAGAGTCTTAATTAAAGATTGGTGTACTCAGGTGTGAGGCATCAACGGCTCAAGGAGAGTAAACAGCGAGCTAATGCAGGCAAGGATTAAGAAGATCCGTTTCTTTATGGGAAAATGTCAGATATTTGCTACTTGGACCATCAGCGGCTGCAAATCGCTCTTACGTTGTAGTTTCGTTTCTGCTTGAAGGCGTATCGTATTGCTGGAGGCTAGCCAAATATACGAGGGATGAGTCCTCCGCACCTGTTCGCTCCTGCTAAAACATACAAACAGAATTAGAGTAATATGAATCCACGTTGTACTTAGTGCAAATGTCTCTAACGGAAGATCAATAAAGATTAACATTGTAGAGAGGTTGAAACAGCAAGTGTCCTCTCGGGAATAAAATGCAGCCGTGTTCTCTTTGCCAACGGACATGAGTTTAACAAGCTGGCGCCATCATTCCTTTGGGTTGTCGATACTTCCACCCAGGCTGACCTCTTATGAGTTTTCCTTACATCATTGCACTCTCTCGCCTGGTTCACCGTCCGTTCCGGCAAGCGATGAAACCGGACACAGCAACAAGGACTCCTCGAAAAATTACTACAGAGGAACCTCTCCAACCATCTCAACTAATAGGGCTGGAGGAGAACAGAGGGCTCTGCTGTCTGATGAGGTCATATCGGAGTGAGGATGACACTTGTGACATATCAAGAGACATCCAGATCAAAAGCAGAGATCCGGGATAAGAGGTCTGCTCTGAAGCCACCAGTCTTCAAACTCCAGGGTTGTTTCAGGCAAGCTGCTGGTTTGGCAAAAGCATATATAGCATATAGATGTATAGGAAGCTGTCTTAGAGTCTTGCAGACGTGCTGTACATGGACAAGTGAGCGAGCTTAACCAGCCTTGCAGATGAGAAATAAAAAGTAAACATATTTTTGGGAGTAGGTGTTTATCATTGTATGCACATTTTAATCACATTTCAAATCTGCTATCGACCATGTTTTCCTGCTACATTATGTGGCTGAGCTTTGAGTTTACTCTCTCTATCTATATTTCATCAGATCCCTCTCCTGCCCTTCTGGGCCATAAAGTGGAGTTTATATATTACCCATGATGCACCTCACTAGAACCCTGTTATTAGATTTATGCCGTTTGAAGTGGCCTCCGGGAATGTAAATTAATAGAGTGAAGGGTGGTTTGCATCTTATATCATACTTTTTCTTCAAGACCTCCTTGACATTTAAAGATTGCACTTGCATTCCTGAGATGCCATCCTGTTCTCCATGAAACGTATTGTAGCTAAACACATCATTCTTAATCATCTAAAAATGTCCACTTCAATTCTAGTAACTAAGGTGGAAGCTAGCAAACTAGCTTTTTTGAATACCAAGACAACATGGAAGATCCCATTGTACTATTATCCCAGAGTCAGCTATAAGTAAGTAATTTGTGAGTAAGTTCCCTCCAAATGTGTAAATATTGTGACTCTGTGGCACAATCTAATCATTACTCTGTGTTTGAGTATCCCGACCAGCAACAAGCAACACTGGCTTATCCAATAGCATGATTTGGGGGTGTGGCTATCTGTTTGTCCCAACCAGTAGTAATCAAGGTGAGTAAAGCCTGTTGTTTTTTTATATATATTAATTTTTGCAGTTCTGTTTGGTGACATTAACACACATAGCAGAATATTCTAAATATTTACTCCAAAATATATTTATCTTTTGTTACGGTTGCAATATCTAAAAATCATTAAAACAAAAATGTCTGTAAAGATGACTTGTACTTGAGCTACTTTTCCTTTTTATTGTGGGGGGCGAGATCTGCTTGGGTGAACTATCCCTTTAAGACTTCTTTTCCTTGATTTTATCTTGAATGTAAGTGTAAAAAGTGTTTATTTTACTGCACTTTGACAGTGATTTCTTCACTTGTTTCTACATTTGCTTAAAACAAATTGAAGCAAAATACACTGTCTATATTTCCCTGAAAACAAGGGATAGTTCACCAAAAATGTTGTCATCATTTACTTCCCATCATGTCTTTTAAATTTATATGACTTGGACTCTTTCTTCTGTGGAAAACAAAAGATACTTTCAAAAACGTTTCTCCGCGCGATGAAAGTCAATGGGGTCCAAATCCATTTTTGGGTTGTATTGTATGGGCAAAAACAGTTGAAACATTCTTCAAAATATCTTCTTTTGTGGTACCCAGAAGAAAAGGTCATATAGGTTTTGAACATATATATTTACTGGAAATCAAGTAGAAAATACTAAAAAAAATGTTTTTTTGTTGTTTTTTTTTTGCAGTGAAGGAACTCTGTAAATTTACATTTAAACCAACACACTACCTCAGTGTGGCATTATGTAAGTTGTGAAGTGTCCCACCTTAGGTGGTAGAAATCCATAGTTTAGGTTTGACTGCACCATCGCTAACAGTGAAAAGTGCTTTGTTTTCCCATTGATACCATGTGCCATGAGCCCTTGGGGGACGTGCTGAAAAGGGACTGCTTTATAGTGTATGAGAAACGCCAGCCTCCCTAAGCGTATGCCGGGGGGGGCATAACCAGATGCATTATGGTGCCGCTGTATTATTTTCCTGATATAAAAGCGAGGAGGGCCCATATTGATCATGGCACTCAGACAAGCCTGCTGCCTCCCCCTGGGGAACTCCAGCGTCTCTCTTTCCCGTCGCTTCTGATAAGGGGAAGATGCTCTCATTTGTGAAACACAAGAAAGCCTAGCAACACAACAGCACTGAGTAAGTAGCCACAGTTATACGCCCCATTTAGGTGTTGAATGCAATCATGGCATGAAGTAACAATAAATGGAAAAGACGATGAGCCGTCTGGAGATGAAACCAGAGCCTGCATTATTGGTGAGACCACCGTTTGATCAATACGCTACGATAATGCCATTGTATCCCTCATTAGTGAAACTAAGTGACCACTTGATTGAGTCAAACATAATTATGAGGTTCTGTGTTACATCTTTAATTAATATTTACTTGTTGTATGGGAACACAATCAATACAGCAGTAGGTCATGGTGCTTATAAATTTGAAATGTTCTGCACAGAGAATCCCGTTATTGAGCTAATCCATTGAAATCTTATTCGTAATTCAGGAATTTGTCCCCCATATATAAATGATGATACGCTTGAAGTTTTAGTCAACAACCTACCCATGTTTCATTCTCAGCCAATTGAGAAAGCCTATAGATGTCATGGGATTCAGCATGCTGTTTATAACAAAAAAGCATAATGCTGGATTTAGCAGCACAAGGGCCTAAATCAGTCCAAAAATCACAGTGCAACTTAAGCACCACAGTAGTCTCCATTCAATTAAAGTCCATTCTCCATGCTAGATTAATGCTAAGAAATGGCAATGAGCTAAAATCACACAGAAAAGAAAATGTGTCAATACTATTATCCTCATACGGACATGAAACTTTGGTTTTCATTATAGCTTGACTGAATCAGGGCTGCCGTTATAACCCGTAGCACTTTTTATGTACCCAAAGGAGATTGCAGACTACATGCCCAAGAGGAATATCCAACAGTCCTGACACATTTCTAGCAGCCTGGTCTCATAGTGTCAGCAGATGTGTGAACGTCATGATGTGCCTGATCTCCGGCAGCACCTGGTACTCCCATGGATAAATGCGGTGCATTAAAAGGTACATTAAAGGAGTGGAGAAAATAGCTCACTTTCTGAAATGTTAATGGGACCTCAGGTTATGCGTTTTTAATAAATCATAAAGCAGCCGTGGTTTCGGCGAGAAAGCGAGCGCTAGGAATTGCCCTGGCCACCTTAATGTATAATTTAATTCTTGAAAAATAGCCTCTTTACTTACCGAAACAGCTGTCAGTGAACTGTTAATTGAAAGCTTTGATGCTGGCATTTCATAAATGAGGTGGGATGGAAGGGACGAAAAAACATTTACAGACTTTTATTTTATCTAGGCCATGAGAAATATGTGTCATAAACAGCCTTTTTCTTATCAGGAAAACCTCAAAATTCAAGTCTTTCAGAGCCCATATTAAAGGAATAGTTCAGGAATAGTCATTACTGTATTTACACACCATCATGTTGTTCTTAACCTGTATGACACTAGTTCTTCTGTGAAACACTGTAGATGTAACGTGCCCCGGGTCTGTGTTCATCAATGTTGTTATCTTTTTTTCAAGTTATTTGCTGTGCTCATTGTCCCTATGTTCTCTTCCTGTCTTCCAGTGTGGCAGCCATGGCGGCTGGGGACTCTGGCGTGGCAGACACTGTGGAAATGCAGAGCCGCTCAGTTGCAGTGCCAGATTGATGGGTCGTGCAGTGGCATGACTGAACTGAACGGCTCAGAGGGAGTCCTGGAGGAGGAACACGTCACTCCCGCAGTATCCTCCACCTCAGAGTGCCCAGCCGTCATGGCCATCACACCAGAGTCCCCAGCCATCATGGCCGCCACACCTGACGCAACAAAGGTTGTTCCAAGGCATTCAAGACTGGCGTCCAGTGGGGCGGACCCACAACTGATGTCGATGCGAGTGGCCAGCATCCTGGTGGTCCCAGCGCATCCAAGTTCGGTGGTTTCGGCACTTCCAAGTCCGGTGGTCCCGGAGGTCCTACCGGCATCGGCTGCACTTCCTGTAATGGAAACTTCCCATGAAACTTCTAGCTATTCTTCTGCTCCGCCGTAGGGATCTTCAGTCCTGTCTACTCTAAACTGGTGGTCTTCTGCTCTGTCGTGGGGATCTTCATTTCCATCTACTCTGCTGTGGTGGTTTTCTGCTCCACCGTGGGGATCTTCAGTTCCTTCTTTCTCTGCTCTGGTGGTTTTCTGCTCCGCCGTGGGGATCTTCAGTTCCTTCTACTCTGCTGTGGTGGTCTTTTCCATGCAATTACAATGAATTAGGACTAATAGTATATAATTAACTAGTTCATGAAAGTAGCAATGTCAGATTCATGAACGTATCACTCTTTTGAGTCAAATCTTTCCTATGAATCGTTTGATCCAAACTGTATGGTTCGTTCACAAATGGGACGGATCTGGTTCCTAATGAAGTTTACATAAAGTTATCGTGTCACTTAAAAAGACCACTTATGATGTTTTTGCATTGTTTTTGAGTTTTGCAATGGCAAAAGGATAGGTTAATAAGAATGGGATGTTGGGTGAACTGTTCCTTTAAGAAACTATATTGTTTTTTTGTTTTGTTTGTATTTAAAAACCAACAGGCTAAAGTAAACATGTCTGGATTTCAACAAGGGGCAATGCAAATTCCCTCCTGAAGATTCCCACACACATTTTATAAACAAAAAACATAATATGCTGTGGTAATAGATATAATAATGCAGTAATCATTGGGGGAATAATGCGTTAAATTAAACCATCATTGATGCTTTGCACACGCCTCCCCTGTTGCTCGCACACAACACCTCCGTTTTTATTGTGCAGTGTGTACCCGAGAGAAAGCCGCCTTTCACCCTCCTTTCCAACCTTCAAAGGCTTGTCAACTCACCATGTCTGCATAATTCATTACCAGTCTGACTTGCATGGTGTTTGTAATGTCTGATCTGTAAATTGCACCGACGCAGGTCTGGTCTGATTCACAGTTGCCTGTCATTGCACTGGGAGTTCCATGGTGAGATGAATTACCCAAAGTCTTGTTGGGAATCAGAAGGATTGGCTGTGAATGAAGAGTAAATTGAAAAACAACAACAAACCGAAGATAAATGCCATGCAAAAGTAACATTTCTGATTAACAACAATCTATAAAGGCCTTTAAGATGTTAAAGCTGAATTTATTTATCACTGGTGCCACCAAACAGAATTGCAATGTATTAACTTTTGTGGCCTGACTTTCTGTACATACAAATGAAGCTTAGCAAATATGCTCTCTTTTCCACCACAGACTGCATTCAAGAGGTAAAAGTGAGGAAAGGGGTCTTTACGGATTTAGACTGGCAGGTCGACTTTATCTTATCTTCAGTCGCCTGGTGTGCAGCATGAGAGATGTGTCATGTTCATTCCTCAAGATGATCTCACACTGTCTTAATTAAAGACGAAGGGCTCTGCGGCCTGCATGTAAATTAGAGATCTATTAAACTGCTCTCTCTCACTTTATGTTGGGTCAGAACGATGGCAGGAGATCCTCAAAAAAAGATTTACAGCTATCAATCATGCCATAATGCTTTGGACCAGAGGAATGCAGGCAGAGGTGGAGATAAGAAGGGCGACCTCATTTACGAGGAACCAATCAAGATTTGACAGGTACCATATTTTGGATGATTTATTTATGTTTTAAAACTGTTTCTGAATCTTTTTTAGCATTATGTTCCTTTCGCAACATGCTCCTGCAAAAACATTTAGCTACAGTGAATCTGCCACAGCACTCTGGCTGCAATGACCCCTGGGAAGAGAATATGGATGCCCTTGTGCTGATGCAGTGCTGGATCATGGTAGATACTTTACTGTCCTGGTTTCATTATTCTGTATTTGGATCCACCGTAAATACATTTCAACTTCTAGGTACAATTAGCAACACTCAATCATAATAATATATACAATGATCACTGTAGTCTTCCTAGCCTTGTTCGGGAAGCAGACACACTCTGTGAGTTTAAATCTAAAAGACTAAAAACACATCTCTTTAACCTGGCATTCACATAACACATTATCAATTTCTATTATTCAAATCATGATTGTTAGGCTGCATAAATTAGGTCAACTGGAATGGGAACACTTCCTATAACACCCAATGTACTTGTTACATCGTAAGAAGAATGGCATCTACGCTAATATTAGTCTGTCTGTTATCCAGAAGTTACTGTAGTCAGCCAGATCTGGTCCATATCCAGATCAGATGGTGGACCTGCACACTGTAAACCTGAATAAGTTGGCAAAACTCAAAAAAATTGAGGCAGTCGGAAACATCAATTTTTTTTAAGTTAAGAAATTTAAAGTTTAAGTAAGCAGAACTTGCAGATTTTTATTTTGTACTCATACAGTTTAAATTAAATAAATAATTAAATTAATTCAAATTATCAACTTAAATATTTTTAGCAGTGGAAACTTAGCTTTAACTAGCTAATACAATAAATGCTATCTTGCTAATTGGTAACACAATGCTTTGATAGCATTAGCATAGCATAGCACTTGCTGAATGAGTACAGCAATATAGAACATTTACAGAGATGGGCATAAATGGAAATGTATTTAAAATACAAAATACTGTGTGGAAAAATGTATTTAAATACAAATACAAAATACTGTGTGGAAAAATGTATTTAAATACATTTTGAAAATACACAAAATACATGTGAAATTGGCGATTCAGTGCAGGTATCCCTATTAGGCTGAAATCTATCTGGGCCTATTCTGAATGCCAAAAAGCATTTAGATGTGTGCAACTGCTTAGAAACTTTCATTTTCATTTTATATACCTCTTCCCTTCCCCTGCCCTGTAGAAAATAAAAAACTACAAAAAAAAAACCTCATTTTTAACTTTTATTATGTTTTATCACCATCATTACTTCGAACTCAGTAACAAGAACTCAATAACACAAAGTTATTTGATTATTCAGTTATTCCTGCCCACTAAAAGCTGCACAGATATATTTGCTTACCCCGATAGGCCTATGTAAACGATTTAGAAAAATTTCCATCGATTCACAATTTATATCATCGCTACGAATCTACGATATGTATTGTCATATGATATCACCCATCCCTAACATGCAGTAACGTTATTGCTTCAAACACATTTGACAAGCTACTTTAATCAACAAGTAGAATTGACCATGACATCCTCACCTTATTCCAGAAAAGTTACCGATCCAAGGCTGGGTTGTACAGCTGCGGCTCACGTGCCTGAATGTTGGGGTGGGGGGAGGGGCGTGTCTGGTCTGAACTAGTTGATGCATGAAAACAGCACCCTGATAGAGGCTGACTGGCTCAAAGTATTTTGAAAATACAAAAATACTCATCTTAAATGTATTTAAATACAAATTTTTTCCAAAGGCTTTAAAATACAAAATAGTATTTTGTATTTCAAATACGTATTTTAAATACATGTATCTGAAATACTGCCCATCCCTGAACATTTACCATACTGTATACCTGTTCTCAAACTAAGCTTATGCTCCACTCGTCACCATGATAATAACCCTACCAAAAAAACCCCAACAAAACGAAACTCTTCTGAACTAACATAGCAAAACATTAAACACTACTACATCTCCAACTTAACATTAAATCTTGCACACACACACACACACACACACAAAAAAAAAACATTATATAACACTTAATTTTAACATTTACGGTTTATGTTATATTTAACATTTAGTGTCATGGCAAAGCATGCTAGGAGATATAAATCCCAGCCCAGTTTCAGTTAAATTTAAATTTGTCTAAATTAAAAGAAACAAGTTCATAAAGCTCAAAACAATGAACCAATTCAGATTACTTAAAATGTGTCAGTTTTGTGAACTCAAAAGAAAAAAGTGAGTTCTAAATACTCAAAAGTTAATTTGATTGAACTAATTTGTTTAATTTGAGTTGGCTCTACTCAAACCAATAAATTATTTTGAGCGTTAGGGTTTAGGGTTTACAGTGCACCTAGACACGACCAAAACGTGATTTGGCTGCGTTCTCTAGAAAGGTCACGACTAAAGAGGTTATCGCCACACTGCAGGTACAGAGGTGCTTAATGCCTCCTCCTGAATGTAAGTCTCCCCCCACCCTCCCCCCACCCCCCTTAGTTGGGGACACTTAATTTTCAACATTATTGATCTGACTGTGCTAACGCTGTTGTATGAGAACTGAACTGGACGTTGACATTTTTTGCAGAACTGCTTTATAGATGAAATTAACTAATTTAATAACTATTTAATTTAATAATTTAAGGCAGAACATAGCTAGTAGGTCGTAAGCTCTCCGTAAAGTAATGCATAATCACATAATATGACATTTGCCCTCAATGATCCAATAGCAGCCTTGAAATACATGAGCAGATGTGGTGTTTAAATACTATGAATTTCAGTTTATTCTTCACTCTAGTTTCCATTAAATACGAGACTTAATCATAAATAACATGAATGCCTTAGCTTATGCACAGCTAGTGCAACATGCCCCAGATGCACACAGAGCGTGGACTTTTTTGGAAAAACACTAAACAAAACTGAGTTTTGTCAGTGCAAAATGCTTGGGGTTGCCAGGGTGTTGCTAAGGTGTTCTGATTGGCTTTTATATATGCATTTACTAGGCTGTTCTGGGTCTTTGCCAGCGTTTTCTAAGTGGATTTTAACGCATTGCTCTGTGGTTACTTGGGTGGTTGCCAGGCCTTTGCTAAGATGTTTTTAGTGTGTTTTAGCACATTACTAAGTGATTTTAGCACATTGCTTGGGTGTTTTGGTGGAAAGAAAAAAGGGAATATGCCACTACAAGTCTATGAATTTTTCCTTTAGTATGCAGTGCTCCAATGCAGCCCACGTAAATAATTATGAAAAATAGGTCTGTCACTCTTGTGAGTTAACAAGGGCATCAAATAAGGTCTAATTTGCTATTGTCTCTGAGCCATGCTACTGCAGAGGGTTAAAAGAGGACGGTGCTTTACACTGCGTTCTCTGGAAAGGTCACGACTAAAGAGGTTATCGCCACACTGCAGGTACAGAGGCACTTAATGCCTCCTCCTTTCCACCCTGGAGACAGGCTGTCGTGGATGCAGAGTGATTTGGGTGCACATAATATATGACTGTAATGGCAGCAGTAGCTATATCATGTTCTCCGGTCCACTGTGTGTGAATGAGGAGACCGTTATTTCTCTCAAGGTCAGATGGCAAAGCAGCTAAAGGAGTTTGAGGATCCAGAAAAGGTGCCCTGTTTGCTCAGATGACTTTGGGCTGTAATTCAAGTATTGTACAGCTTCAAGAGTGACATTAATATGAAAATATTGCCACGAATCGGTGACAACAGTGAATGTGGTCTCAAGTCTGTTCTGACGGTGGTTTTGCTCAACCCCCTACTTTGAAGTTACATATATATATATATATATATATATATATATATATATATATTATATATATATATATATATATATATATATATATTTGAAAATGTATGTGTGTGTATGCAATATATATATAAAGAAACATAATACTCTTATTCTGCAAGGATGCATCAAATTGATTTTTTTTTCAAATAAATGCTGTTCTTTTGAACATTCTATTTTCATCAAACATTGATAACAACATCAGCATTGATAAAATGTTTATTGAGCAGAAAATCAGCATATTAAAATGATTTCTGAAGGTTCATGTGACACTGAAGACTGGCGCAATGATGCTGAAAATTCAGCTTTGCCATACCAGGAATAAATTATATTTTAAAATATAGTGAAATAGTAAAACGGTGAAATATTACAATTTGAAATGTGATCAAATTCTTGGTGATCATAAGAAATGTATTTCTAAAACATTAAATATATATATATATTAAAAAAAAAAATCACACAAAAGGGAAGTGTATTTTTTCTTTTTATTTATAGAATAAGTCTACATAAATCATCATAGGATACATAGTTAGTTACAGCTGTTTTTAGTTTATAGATGGATCAGTAAACGGAACACAGGTGGATTAACGATGAGTTACAAATAGAGGAACCGTGAGATTTTTTTTTCACACCTCGTTCCTTCATCGTTCTAACGAGGGTTCGGACAAGATGATAGAAATACTCAAGAGAAATCGTAAAGTCAGCACTTCAGCTAGGACTTCTCAGATGGAAAATACATTACTGTGAATGCCAGAAGGTGTCACAAAGTTATTATTTTCAAACCGTACACAGCTCGATGACAGTGAAAACACAAAATATCTGCACTCATCACATAAATATTCAGACATTTGAACTCGACATTGATTGCCCGACTGCTGTTCTCGCATTAGCCCAGATGAAAAAGACCACATATATAAACAGATGTGTAGCTTAAATGTCTCCCATAGTTGAATATTGCAATGGATTTTTCCCACACACAATTCATAGGAAGAGAAATATATTAGGTTGAAAGATGAATACTACAATGATAGTGACACACACACAGATATTGCTAATATGTAATATGAGTTTCTTTTAACATGGTTTTATGAATCGCTTAGCCTTGTTTACTGTATATACTGCCCATGTGACATCAAAGGCGTCAATGAACAAGCTGTTGAACAAAGCGCCCATTTAAAAAGACATGAAAAACTATGAAAATTTGTTGACATGGATGAGGCCACCACAATACAGCCTCCCTGTAATATATTTCTCTTCCGCCAATATCTACCAGTGTTGTGATGGGTTACTGGAAACACAGAGTCCAATCACATACATGATTAGGATTCTATCTGCTCTCCCTGCATTCCAGATCCCTGCCCGGACTTTCCTCTAGAGCCCAGGCACCATGACAATAAGATCAGCTCAGACATATCCACTACCTGGAGGGCCAGGATGTTTGAGAGATGAAAAGATGGTCAAAACAATACATGGTAAGCCATATTGTTTGGACGAGAATCCTGTTGCCTGCAGACTTTAATATAGCTGAAGTTGGCTTTTAAAACAAGGATGTAAATGTCAGTTCCTGCTGTGGCTTTTTCAGCTTCGATTGGATTTAGCACCACGAGAGTAGGGGGACAACATTTTCCTTGCTTCTACTGCAGTGTTTCTCTGTATTATATCCATTCCAGACCCACACAATTTTCCCAATCATTTTCCCTGATTCACAAACAATAAAGCTAAGTGGTCAGAGAGAACAGAATTTAAGCGTGTGCATATACTTCTAACGTGATTCCTATAACATACTTCCTCATATGGCTTTAAATACCAAATAAGCTATCTATCTATGGCTTTCATTACAAGATTTATATCATTTAGCAAAAAGAATTAAACCCTTAATTCTTTATGACCCGGGACATCATTCAATACCCTCCTCTTCATTCATTTTTTTTAAAGTTAGCAATCAAACTTCTTAGTATTCCTTAATCAATTCATTATAAACAACAAGAAAAAATAATAAAATTATAAAAGAATGCCTGTTTTCCCATTCATTTTTTGTAAATTGTATAGGGTCACTAATGACCCGAGGTGTGTAACAGTGTAAGTATATTTTTTCTGCCCAACAATAATTGAATCTTTGATGACTGAATAAGTGCAATTCACCTTTATTCCACAATTGGTCTGATACACAATGATGAAGTGACGTTTCACTCATAGTTACCGCAGGCAGAAAACAGAAGAATAGGAAGTATCATCAGCAAAACTTGAAATGGCTCAGCGATTTACTGCAGAGCAACTGAACGCAATCAAATATTAGTGTCACTGTCACTTGGTGGATCTGGTGAAGAAGCTGTCAGCGATCAAAATATTGATTTTGAAGAATATGTTTGAGATGACGACTATGATCCAGATGCTGAATGTACTGGGAAATGAGCTCTGATGAGGACAGTGATGATGGTATAAAACATCTGAACAAACTGAACCCTTGCAAGCTCCAAAACGTAACAAAATATGCTTTATTTTATTCTTCTGTAATTGTTACTCTAATATCAGGAGAGAATTATATCCGTGTTAGATACAGATCCGGGTCGCTAAAGACCCGAATATGTAATAATGATTGGGTGAAACATTCATGCATTTAAGGTTTAAAAGACCCTGCTTTACAAATAAAGAATCTTATGAATCTTAATTGTCATTCTTTAATCACCAGTCTTTGTCTGAGAAACAGATTTGAAGACTTTACAACAAAAATGTCAAAAATTCCAAACGCTTTTCCAAAAATTCAAACACTTGTCTTATCTCAGATGACTTATGCTTATATGAATGATGCAATGTTATTATGCCTTACATCAAAGATGACACTGCTAAATCGTTATCCCCTCATATTATGAACAAATTTGTAAAAAGGGCAGAAATTATTAATAATTTAAGATTTTAGATAACCTTGCCTGACCTCATCCTTTCGAGAGGCAATAGGGAAAAAAAGGTAACTTTACAGCTTTGTCACATTTCCATCAAAAGCTACTTAAGTTTAACCCATCTTAAACTAGTCTATCAAGTCTGAACAAAACATAAAAAGCGTAAAACTTAATGCTAACATCTTAGCTTAGCTAGCAACAGCCCAAAAAGTCATCATCCAAGTGAGGTTCAAACTAAAATCGTTTGGTCCTAAGCAGCGACTATTATTCGATTATAGTGTCAGAAATACGTACTATGATGTTCGCTTACAATTTAAACGTATACATTAGCCCAGTTTTATGAACAGACCTATCCTCATACCAACTCTTCAACATACTGTACAAAAACACTTGACTGATCAAATTGGCAGTTTCTAAAAGCATTTGATCTCTAAAAACATCCCTGTGTTGAATAGCATGATAGATGATTGTTACGCCGCTGCAGATAATAAAGCATATGTGTCCTACATTGCTTCTACTATGACCAAAGGCCAATGAATTATTTCTGACCTTCTTCTCTAGCTGTCATTCAGCCATCAAACTCTCTGAAAGCAATGGCCTAAAATGTTAGTCTCTAGGGTCTGCATGTAGTAATAAATAACTGTTTGCATAATCGCATTAGCATTATGTGCATCAATAAAAGAATACGAGGAGACACAAACATATTTCACCACATTCCTGTTTATGTTGTGCCCTGACCTCATGAAATGCTTTAACAGGCAATATACTAACTACGCTAAATGTGCCATGAACTATAACATCAGCTCTATCATGATAGGTTTCATTGAAACTGATAGGCCAGGTGTCACACTATAACTGTGACTCAAACATGTTCTTGTTACGCTGCAGTCAGAGGCTAGTTTGCAGTATTCTGATTTAGACTTATGGTGTTGTGGGTGGCAGTGCTAGTGCAGACGAGCTGTGATCTGAAATGTCACCCATGTTCTGAGGCAAACGTAGGCAGCATGGAGTGAGTCACAAACTCGCCGCCCCACTTTTGCTCTATGCATCCTTCTCGCAACACTATTTTTAGTCAGGTTATTGTATGGAAAGGTCCCTGCTAGCACCCTCTTAACACTGCAGGGGTGTTCTACTGTTAGCCATGCCATTAAGGAAGACATTTAAAACTCTATTTAAAAGACATTTCTCAGCAGTTGCTTCTTGAGATCATTGGTGGGTTATGGGAACCATAAGTTAAAGGCAGTGTTTTGAATGGTGTTTTCACAATTACAACCATGTGGTAAAAAATAGCTTGCAACAACCTAAAGTTGGTTTGCTGGTCTTAAGCAAAGCGGTGGTTTCCACCGCAGGAACTTTCACCAGGAACTAGGTACTTTGGGGTGGTACTCGGTGTGTTTCGATCACAGGGACCAGGGTCTAAATGAAGTTCCGGGTAAAAATTTCCAAGTACTTTTACTTAGTACTTTTCCAAAGTTCAGGAACTTTCGGGGGTGGGACACAGCAGTTCACGCAGCATTTTATTTCAACCACCATTTTAAAATAGTCTGTTGTGGTGCGTGCAGTAACCGCAGAGTTGTTTGCTAATCGAATCAACAATGGAGTTTAAGAAATACGACCGATGGTATGATGACGAGGTTCAGGCTTTATTAAGCTTATATGCGGAGGACGAAATCCAGCGGGAACTGAAAAGTCGCGTGCAGTCCTACGTCACAGGACTAATTTGGACCTAATCGTCACAGTACTTTAGGCTGCAATGGAAACGCAGACAGCAACAGGTCTGGGAGAAAAAAAGTTCCTGGGACAAATTGTTCTGGATATTTTCGGTGGAAACGTGGCTTTAGTTGGTTTCCCAGTTCAACTGGACCAGCTGATCGGAGACCAGTCTGGTTTAAGCTGTTGTTTTTAGCAGAACAATCAGCTAAACAAAATTTTGGCAAGGCTGGGACTAGTAAGACCTTTTTTTTTCAGCAGCAAAACCCTTATACACAACCATACTGCATCAAAGACGTTTGGAAAGGCTGCAGCTAGAAAGAAAAAGTGACTTATTGGCTCCTTATTGAGTTGACAACTGGCAGTTTATTTGGCCAACAAAAGGGTAACGACTAATCGTCATGCTGTTTAGATATTGAGCTTTGACCAACAAGGTTACAGTCATTATCTGGCGCAAGTGAAAAGAAACAATTACAAGCGAAATAACTTTTCACTCAGTCAGAACTGCCTTGTAGTAATCACCTCAGTAAAACAACTTTCTCCCACAGTTTGACCAGAAAGTGGAATGAGGTTGAATAATACATTTAAGAGACCGAGCAAGAGCTCAAAGGAGCTGAGTCCCTTTTTGTTCTGATTGACAAGTATTCTTCTGTGGAACAAAGGGCTGTAGTCTCTATTAGGAAATAAAAGAGTTCTGTACAAAAAGACATGAGAGAGAGTGAGACTTGCACCTAGATGTCCACCTAGACCCTTTGGAGTATCTTTTGCTTGCCTGGTGGACTGGTAAACTCGGGGGAAAGGTGGGAAGGCTGGGACAGATCGCCATTTGTTCAACATTTCCGTTCCAAAAAAGATAACATCCCCTCCCACACGGACTCACATAAGGACCTCCCTTGGATCAGTGTGTGTGCTGGCTCATGCTTCCAACTTTCCTTTTCACACAGGGAAAGACGGGGCCGAAGTACCTTTGGAATAGAAGATCCAAGATGCGTCTTGCATCCTAATGAGAGCCGTCAGCACGCTCACAGCAGCAAGGTTAATCTAGATGTCAAAGTCTGCTGACAGTGCAGGAGATTGCTCTGGGGTGACATCCCCATCTGAAGTCTTAATGCCGCAGTCAATTTTAACCTCCCTTTTAAAGAAAACCGGAGTTGCATTTGGCCAGGCTTTCCCGAGTTAAATGCACAACTATCCTTGGAAGCGGGTTCAGCTTTTCCCACAGCTCAGGAGATCTGCCGGCCTAAACTATAGATCACTTTAGGTTCTAAGTAACAAGATTCACATGCTTGTCCATGTGCCAGGAGTGTACCGCAACTGCAGCGTGAGCTGAGTCAGGCTCTGAAAATGCAGCTGGCCCTTTCTCAGGGATTTCGCTACTTCAGATGTATAAAAACACTGCCATTGTTATTCGTATCATCAGCAGACTGTGCCATGAATCGACCACAAGTTTGGAACCTCTTCTTTCCGCAGTACATTAAGAGTACTTAAGCCGCAATACACTGGAGGTAGATAAGGACTTGTTCTGGTAGTCTCATTTGTAATTTAGGAGTGGAGTTTCAAATCAGATAAGGATCTTTAATTAAATGTTTTGAAGGCAATAAAAATGAGTTTTATCCTGCAGGCAAAAAACGGATAGCATGTTTTATGTGAGCCACAGTGACAGCTGAAGATCTGCAGCGACAACAATTTGGGATAACAGATTCAATCAGTGAGATATTCAGCATGACTGCATCTCTTGAAAATTAATGCTCCAGGTGGCCACATCAAGTGTCGGGGGGCTAAATGAGTTCTAAAAGCTGGTTGGCTAATTTGATGGGGTTGTTACTGGTTTTGAAAGAAGCTACGCTTCGATTAGTATTGCCAAGTGCTCAAAACAAAATATATCAAAGGCAGTAATTCAGGGTAAAAAAGTTAACACATGACGTCTTAAAACATTTTGCTGGCACATCTAGACGTTTGATTTTAGCAACATTGCCAGTGATTGGCCACTTACAGTTTTTCTTCTTCACTTTGCCCCAGTAAAGCAGTCTTGCATGCGCTAAATGCTTTGGTAAATCAGGCCCACAGAAGGTAGGATAAATGGATGAGGAGAGAGCTGATCTGAGATCAGCAGCGAAGCGTGACAGTGCCAAGGTTTCTGCAGCCCTTCTGCAGGGTTATGAAGTGCTGAAAGAGAGCTCATTCCAGACGTAATGTTCCAGCTTCCTGCCTCGCTTCTTCTCCTCATGATTAAGGTCTTAAACCTCTCATCAATCGCCCTGCGCCTGCTCGCTGCCATGGCGGCGGTAAGCGAGAGAGGGAGATTCTGCTTGCCTCACAGCTCTGAATGCTTAACTCAACTCTGTTAGCCTGCCAACAGACAGCGCTGTGGCACTTCTATCCACTCTGTTAGTGTGTGACCTTCACTGATTCATCTCTCCCTCGCTTTCTCTCACACACAGATACAACCACACACACCTCTCTTCTCTGCCTCAGGGGGATTACCGAAAGAACTGGCCATCATATTTAAGGGATATCTAAAAGCCCGGGCCAAAAACTCATTTCATTGGTAATTTCCACCCATTTCTGCAAGGTGAAGTCATTAGAGTCACGGCAACCCCTGGAGCTGCCATACTGTCACCCTGCTGTCACACTCTCTCTCTTATGATCCCCCTCTCCAAACCAGCTGTAGCTTACACACTCGCGTCCTTTCATTTACAGAAACTACTAATTCAGTTCTCGCCAGTTGAAGCCAACGGCTTCAGGTGATAAAGATACAGCCCCCCGCAGATAACGCCACACGACCCCTTCTCGCCGCATTTGTATAATCCACCACAGGTCGTTGAGCAACAATTGGTCTCACCAAGTAAAACCGCAGAGAAATGTTCGACTCTTTCAACCCTGTTAGTCACAGTTATGTACCCAATGACTCAAATAATCTTCAGTTACCACCGCCTCTACAGTGAGCCGCAACCTTTATTCCTCCTCAGGAAACAGGTAGGAACTAAGTGCAGTTTCATATTTTCATTTGTTACAGATATGAACAACATTCACATGGAGAAGAGATGCATGAGGGTGTAAAGCTTATGTTTTGCAAAATTTGGTTTCAGAAGGGGAAAATGCTGGCCAGTCATAAAACAAATGCCCAGACAGTGTTGTAATGCAGGGGTGGCGAACATTCGGTCCTGGAGAGCCACAGTCCTGTATAGTTTTGCTTCAACCCTAATCAAACACACCTGAACAAGCTAATCAAGGTCTGAAGGGTTACTAGAAAGCTACAGGCAGGTGAGTTTTATCAGAGTTGTAGTTGAACTCTGCAGGACTGAGGCTCTCCAGGACCGGAGTTCGCCACCCCTGTTCTAATGCATCATGGTTAAATGATTCATTTATTATTGACCGTGGGAGTAATATTGCTAAAAACTGCCACAGTGGAGATGAAGCATGCTTCTTTTTTGAATAAACCAGCATTTTATCAACTCTTTCCCTGCCATTGATGAGTTGACTCGTCATTCATGAGAAAACGCTTCCCTGCCATTCACAAGTTTTTACGGCTTTCCGCGTTTTTACCGTAATACGCTAGGGGGCGCTATTACGCATCTCCTGAACAAGTACAGTATCTCCAGATCAAAACACAGGAAAAAAGAAGCAGAAACGAGCAATCTCATATGTAAGCAGATGCATATGAAAAAATAATGCAATCATGAACAATAAACAGCATATAAATCAAAACGGCCTAATGTTACTGGGTGAAATGTTGACCCAGGGACGAGCTATGGGACTGTGCAAGCTTTGGGGGTATTGATGGACTCGATCTACTCCATCTGTCTTTTGCTCATCGTACTGAATCTGATCCAGACATAGTCTTTGACAAAACACGATTTTCTCAGCTTTTTGCTCAAAATGTTGCTTTTTTTATGAAACTTACAACATTGCCAGTGAAACTGTTGATAAAAAAGAATGCATGAAGCTAGAATAAAACAGATGTTTTTTGTTTAAAAGCAGAGGGTCTGTTTTTTTTCTTTTGATATATCATGTTCAGATACAACAAAATATTCTACCAAAAATGCTGGCGGCGACTGGCAACTTTTTTTTCTTTCAGAAAATTCCCCAAACTAAAAAAGAGGTTGACCAAAGAGAAAATAATAGCCTATTCATGTTAACATATCATTTTCATATTTTGAAATCAGCCCCGCGTGCATTCTCGAAGTCTCTCTGCAGGAAAGCTGGGAATTGCTGTCATTGCCAAAAGTGACATTTTGTCTGTTTCCTTCCAATTAGAACCTAATTCAGCATGAATGCTCACTGTGTACTACAATTGCCATGTAAAATCTGGTATGCCACATCAATGAGTGATTTGTAGAAATTACAATCAGTAAAGAGGGCTGTGTTTAAAATGCAGCCCCAAATTGGGGGCTCGTCCGGAATGCAGGTGCTAGAGGAAAGCAGGCCTGTTCACTTAATAAACCTCAAGTCTTTTTGCGCAAGCAGTTGGGTACCCATACCAGGGTAAATCTCCACTTTTATTTTTCTGCACGGAAGCTTGGTGTGCAAAATTGTAAAGTCAGTGGATATCTGCAGCAGGGCCCCGTAGCCGACGAGAATATCAAAATAAGGAACATCTTATCACACATAAGCACATCACTGGCGGTGTTGTTGAAAGACTTTCGCAATTTCCCCCTTGTCATAAATGTGGAGAGAATTATCTGGCCACTGTGGGAAGCCGAAAGAAACAACACAACAAGATCAACAAAGTCACAAGTCACTTCCTCTGCGCCAAGAACTTTTCCTGATGTGAAGGGTGAGATTATGGTTCAGCGTGAATGTGTTCGACTGTGATGGGCAGGTTGCCTCAAACAGTAATTTAACTTATGGTTCCTGATAGAGACCTGGGGAAAGCAGGAAAGTTTTTGACATTTTTCGCTTTTGGTAATGATTTAGTTGCGAGAATCGAAGTGAGCACTCGCACATAAAATACACCTAAAAAATGAATTTTCCATTGTTGATATATGTAAGGGTTAAGTTAAATTCAGGATAAAGTTTTAAAATGTCACTTATTGTGTGCTCAAGAATCGTTTGCACAAATGGCTGATTTACTCCACGTGTAATGATTACAGATTTATCATTAGACAAATACTGAATCACCTTGAATGAAAAGCATGAGCAAGCAAAACTGAGAGAACACAAAATCCAAATGTCACTTCAGAATAAATGAAGAATGTTTCAAAGAAGCCCTTTAGTATTAGAAACGCTCCATCTCGATTATACAATTATCGCATTATTGTGTTTACAGTCTTCTATTGTTAAACACTGGGGAGAAGAATATTACTTAGAATCTACTATGTTGTTATGGACTCTCTTTCATTATATTTTGATGACTCTATATAGCAGCTACAATATTTACTAGAGGAAAGAGGTTGCAGAATAATGGACAGTGTTTCTTATGGAATTTAGTGGTTGCTCATGCTAGTTCTTCCAGTTAACTTAACCATTTCTCTTTTATTACTCAAACTATGGGAAAGGACGATATAATATGTTTGCAAAGAAGCATAATCACAATTCATAAAAGCGATGAGGGCTAGTGAATGGAATATGAGTATTTTCTGGGCATGATCTCACTTGGAAAACAAATCTACTGTTCCTGTTACATTCATCTCAGAAGCAAAAGGTCTCTGGAATACAAGGAGCGAGGCAACGTCTCATGATTTTCCTTTTGTGGTGTGTTTCACTTTGAAAACCCTAATCGTTCTTGAGCTCTTGGTCGCATCCAAAACAAAAGAGGGGGAAATGAAAAAAAAAAAAAAGTTCATTTAGAAATATCAACATACATTCTATGGACATGTGGAAAAATAAAAAAACATTAAAATATTATCAAAATATTTATAGAATTCACTCACCGTAACAGCACGCCAAGGAACTAAAATCATCTAATCAGGAAATGAAATAAGTTAACATACTGTCGCTTGTGACACAGAAATTTACATTATATACATTCTTTTTTAAATAAACTCCTTTGTATTGATTGGTGGTTCCTTCAAGTTAATCCATTCACTAAAAAGCTCCTCAGAATATTTAAAAGCCCTGTTGGATACTTCCTGCAGAGTCAGAGAGAAGATCCGGCCAATCAGAGCGCAGTAAGGCTTTTTTCGGAAAAAAAGTCCTCGCCAATTATCTGACATGGCAACGGTAAGCAGTCATATCCGAAAGGCGATATACCCTCAGCAAGAAACATGGCATACATCCACACTCGGAGGTGAAAGAAAAATAAATAAAAAATATATATATTTATAAAATGAAAAACAAGTAACCACGGGGAGAATTGTCAGGCAGTCAGGAAACAACAAAATTATTATTTTTTTTTTTAAACTTTTTCCATATTTTAGGGGGAAATAAAAGTTTTCCGTTATTCCTTTTTTAGAGTTTAAAAGTAGGCAGTTCTTACCCAAATGAAAAAAAGAAAGAAACAGAGAAAGGAGACTCCTCTTGCAGTAGAACTGTACATCTTTATATGCAGGTAAACAAAATGTAAAAGTGCTTTTTAAAGACTGTTATCCAGTGTATCGAAAGCAGTAGCAGGCACTTAAGTCCATCCCCATGTTGTAGTTGTCTGACAGTGGCGAAGTAAGGTACATGTTGTTTTGGGTAATTCCCAGGTTGTTCGTTCCTCTGTTGGATAGACGGTGACAGACATCCAAACATATTCCCAACAAACACTAGCCCAGGATATCCAGGTAGACAGGTGTGGCTTTACCCAAGGCATAAAGAATTTTCTGGATGTCTTTGATGTTCAACCTCTGCTGCGGTTCCCTCTGCCAGCATCCCAGCATAATGTCGTACACTTCCTTGGGACAAAGCCGTGGCCTCTCCAGCACACGTCCTTGTGTGATGCATTCGATTACCTGTAAAGACAGGGAGAAAGGAGAATGGAATTACTTGCGGATAAATATTCTATTGTGGGGGTCTTTAACCTTTTCCAGGCCAAGATCTTCTGTTACATATTGTGTAAAATTGAGCCTGGCCTACTTACATACTTTATGATACCAACAATATTACAAAATCAGCTTTGAGTAATGTTTGTTTTTTAAATGTATTTTAATTTTATTAAATTAAAATAATATTATGTATTTATTATTTATTACATTATAATATTTTATTGTATTTTTTTATTATTATTTTTTTGTATTTTATTTAATTTCAATAATTTTTCTAAGCCCTGGACCTGACTTGAAAATATTCAAATACACTACCATTGAAAAGTTTGGGGTAAACAAGTTTTTTTCTCCCCTTTTATTCAGCAAGGACGCATTAAATTGATCAAAAGTCATAGTTAAGACATTCACAATGTTACAAAAGATTTCTATTTCAAATAAATTCTATTCATTAAAGAGTCCTGGGGAAAAAAGTATCACGGTTATTCACAACTGTTTTCAACATTGATATTATTAATATTTCATAAGCAGCAAAGCAGCATATTAGAATGATTTCTGAAGGATCATGTGGCATTGAAGACTGAAGAGTAATGATGCTGAAAATAAATGCTGGAATAAATTTCTTTCAAAAACATTAAACACTTTTGAATGGAAGTGTATGTAAGTTGTGTCAGAGTGTAGTTTTCATACCAACAGCATTTTTTTTTTACTGCGATTTCAAATATTTTTTTGTAAATCAAGTCACACAGACTTTATGTAAAGTCATGTAACGTGCTATCAAAATTCAGAGCATCATTTCTAAATTATTATATTTATATTCTATGAGCAGTTTTGGATGTATACGAGGAAGCTTTGCTCCGAATTATAACACAAGTGCATTTCTGCTGCAGTCAGATGCGGCGAGAGGACTTGCTGACAGTCCTGACAACACAAGAACCGACTGATGTGTGTTTTTTGTACAACAGACTTAATCTATCATTTAACAGTTGTCTGTTTTTGTAGAAAAAACATATATAGCCTTTGTGTTATGATACGCAAAATGGGACCATCTCATGAAACTGAAGACATTTGCCTCAGTGTATGGCTTCGTATCGACTTTTAGAAGTGACAGATGATTGTTCGTGGTCCCTTGTGTCCACCGCGCTGACTCCATCTTGTGGATGTCTGTGTTCTATTGACTGAAAGTTTGATTTAGTTTCTTCCACCGGCAGAAATGACAGCATACGTTCTGATGCAATACAGTAGCCATCAGCCCTCTGGCAACAGAATATGGAGCAGTGCATGTGATTGGTATTCGAGCCCCTTCAGTGCATAATACAAACACACATCTTTCTTGCATAAATCGCACAGCACCTATAGATTATGGTTCGCTGAGTTGATATTGATAATCTCAGTGTGAAGTAGTGCTCAAACCAACTGCGAATAGAAGCTTCAAGAGAATAACTGTCGCTTTTTCACTTTTCACAGCTTGGGAATCTGAAGTGGCGAATGAAGTATTTTCAGCACATCCAGCTGTGTTTGGTCAGCAGAGAAAAACATTAACAGACTTTCTCACAAAGACTCTCTGCTTTATATTATTAGTGCTGATTCTTGCTTATAAATGTGAATCTCATAGTTTGCATTTGTCCAAGTCATTATTCACAATGTTGATTCTAAATTAGATTAGTTTGATTAATACAGTAATTATATAATTTTGTATATACATGATGTCAATGTATAATACATACGTCAAACAATTAATCGCATCCAAAATAAAAGTTTGTTTACATAATATTTTATGTAATTACTATGTATATGTGAATACACACATATACATGCATATATTTAAGAAATATTTGCATGTATATATTGTATATATATTTATATCATTTATAGTATATATAAATATTTTATATATAAATATATATAAAAAAATCTTAAATATATACATGCATGTGTGTGTATTTAGATATACATAATAATTATACACAGTACACACATATATTATGTAAACACAAACGTTTATTTTGGATGCGATTAATCATGATTAATCGTTTGACAGCACTAATATATAAAGAATTTCCCCATTGTATTGGTCCTAAAAAAGCCTTCATTTTCATTATGCAAATTAATATATTTTAAACAATTTTCTTTTGATTTGGGGGTGAAATATGACGTTATTTGAAGGTTTCATGAGATTCATTCATAAACTTCTAATATTATAACAGTCTACATTCACTCATAATGTAATTTCTTTTTCACTGTACAGAGAATTCCAGTAAACGTATGTGGATATTTGTAACATTTTGTTATGAATGCATAAATGAATGCATAAAGCCCAGTTTAGTATCAGTACTGAATACATTATAAGGCACTTGTCTAACCATAACAACATTTAGTTCAATAGTGGTAATTATGAGATTTATTTGAAAAGGTAAATAATAATCTTTGCTATTCAGACAAAATGGAATTTGGGAGCAGCATCTCTATGTGTGTGTGTGGCTGTTTGGAGTTCATCCAAACCTTAGTTGTGAAACGTTACATGGAGAATAACAATAGCCGAAAATTCAGTGCCGATGTTCCTCATATATGCGACACACGAGGGAATATGTGTGCGGTGAAAAAAAACATGACTTTTAAACGTGTACGTGTACCTGTTCATTTCATAGGAAGAAGTCATGTTCGAGATGAGCTTGAGTTACTGTCTATACCTGTCAAAAGCCTCACCACAACAGCCAGTGATTATGCTCCTTTAGTCATCCTCTCTCAAGACTGAATGTGTCTCATATTGCTACATTATTTTCACAATCCAGTTCCAGTTTTTTGTCCAGTACAGACATTCCATCTCCATTAAGCTTTTTATTATCATCTCATCTAGGCAATGAGTCTTTACACCTTGCTTTCACCTACGGCAGTCATACAGTTTACTAATAACGTGTTACCAAAGCTAGCCAGAAGACTAGCAAACAGCTAAAAAAGAAGATTTCTTTCTGTCAGAGTGATTTTTCTTTGTGGAAACCGATAAAATGAACATACCTCATTATTTGCCAGCTGAAACCATGGCTGCTTGCCGTAGGTGAAGATTTCCCAGAGGATGACGCCGAAGCTCCACACGTCACTCTCTGTTGTGAACTTCCTATACATGATGCTTTCTGGTGGCATCCAGCGAATGGGCAGCATGGTGTGTCCTCCCACCTGTCGGCGCACCAGATCATGATTATCAAAGACTAGTGACCTTCACAAACTTGCATTACCAAAGACTAACCACACTCCATGTTAAAATACAGAGTTTTGGCGGGAAAATTATTAAAAGTCTTATTTTTTTATGTAAACATTCCAAGACTTCCATAATTGTTCATAGCATTTTGTAATTTCTTAAGGACGACACCAAGGACGATAAATATAACGATGATTATAAAGTTTCAATGATCGTTGTAAACCTATGAGAATGAAGACGTCCACACCACAACTATAGACACAGCATTTCATAATTTCTTAAGCCCTGATTCACACAAAGGACAGTAACTATAATGCTAACGATACTTATAAAGTTTTAATAATCTTACAATTTTATGATAATAGACACAATGACACCACAAGTATACCAGAGGAACGATATCTTCAGGATCAATTTCAGAATTTTTTTTTCCATCTGATGAACAATAAAACCTTGACGAATGAGAATCCATTCCGTCTTTAAAGAGCTAGATCATTTAAAGCGGGAGAATAAACAGAACATTATCGTGCACTGGTATGGAGGCTAATATAGTTATCATAGAGTAGTTTTATTTCTCGATAACGATTTAAATACAGTCAAGTGCGGCGCTAACTGTGTTAGCTGCAATGCTAACAACTTGCTGCTGCTGTGCCTGATTAGAACTAGCTTATGAAAACATGTTAATGTCTTTTAAATGACATGTCACAAGCTAAAGATGGTCAAATGAAAGATGTATTTCTTTGTGTTTTCAATTAGCCTTTGATTAGAAAGCTAAGAGCTTAGTCTATTAGCTTAGCATAGTGCTAACCAGTGTTCATTTTTACAGCAAATTTTGATTTAGTTTTAGTTGTAGTATTTTGACAAATGCTATTTTAGTCACCTGATTTGTTTTTAGTTTTAGTCTAGTTTTAGTCGACTAAATCTACAGTAGATTTAGTCAACTAAAATCTAATGAGTTTAGTTAAATTGTTGGCTAATGCATTAATTTAGCATTTAAGAATTACATAACTGACTGTTATTTCAATACATGTCAAAACTGACATTTTGATATAATTGTGTTTTTGACCGTTCAAGTTTTTTTTTTTTTTTAAAACAATCTATATAGTTTTTATAATTTTGTATTTCTGTTTTAGTTAGTATATCAGGTTAAGCTAAAGCTTCAAATAAGTTTACTTTTTTTTTTTTTCAGTTAACATTTATTAACTTCAAGTAATGAAGATTTTTTAATGGTTTTAGTTAACTATTATAACCCTGATACTTTATTGAACAATGTGTCAAATACTGTTCTTAGTCTTTCCTCCTGACTATGAATTAAATGGGAATGAAATTAAATACAGTTTATTGTGTAACCAAAAACGTATATATAATGCGTGACTTTTAATTATAAACAAGCTCGAAATACACAGTGACTCTTATTTTGAAATGTGTGCACCTTACTATTGTAGTTGCAGCTGCTCTTTCAAGTTCAGATGAGGGAGATAAAATATGCATTGTTACAGCCGTCTAAAACATATTACTATATAAACATCGTAAAGTAAACATTGTCATTATTCATCAGCATTAGTTCATAAACAATTACCTGGCATAAATGTACGCTATTCATTGATTGAACTGCTCTGAAGCTCAGTTTCTTCCTGTAGAACGCGCAACAGCGCCAAATTTTCCCGCCGTTAGATCAGCACATTACAATTCAAATGTGTGCATCTATTACACAGGACATCAGTTCTGACGGGATCTCTTCCCTAATCGTCCCTCCATACCATTTTCGTCTTGTTTTTATTCGTTGACGAAAATGACAGATTTTCGTCATAGTTTTTGTCATCCAAAACTGGTTTTTATTTAGTTATCGTCTCATTTTCGTCAGTGAAAAAAGGTTGTTGACGAAAATTATGACGAAAATTATTCGTCAACGAAATTAACACTGGTGCTAACTGCTTGAGACTGGCTAACTAGCTCAATATCAATAGCACAGAAAACTAATACTAGCCAAAGTAAAAAAAAAATAAAACAAACAAAAAACACTCAAGTTTACTGAAGACAATTAAATAATCCGTGATAAAATAAAGAAAGAAATTACAAGCAATAGGACAAAATTACGTTAGAACAAAGCCCTACCTGAAAAACTTCAAGCACTAAATAAGAAATGCTACATAAATTATAAGTAATTAAATACAAAAAACACTGCATAGACTTCACCGTTTAAAGGTGCAGTGTGTAGTATTTATGAGGATCTTTTGACAGAAATACAATATAATATACATAACTATGTCTTCAGTGGTGTATAAAGACCTTACATAATGTTGTTAACCGTTATGTTGTTATTACCTTAGAATGAGCCATTTCTATCTACATACACCACGGGTCTCCTTACAGTGAAGTCACCATTTTGCGCCGTCATGTTTCTACAGTAGCCCTAAACGGACAAACTGCTCTACAGAGAGCTAGTCACTCTCTGCTCTCTCCGACGACGACATTTTTGTCCTGTGTCGGCCACCGTAGCTCCTCTATGTGCTTCGAAAGGGAGGGGTGAGCGGTGAGCGGTGAACGGTTGCAATTCGCAACCTCACCACTAGATAACGCTAAAATTTACTAAAGTTTTATTAAAATTCAAGTTACAGTTATAGTATTAAAGTTACAAAAGTGATTCAGCCAGGAGCAGTGAGTGATTTTCTCTGTCTTTGTTGTTTGATTAACATTAATAACACAGCAGACATCAGGTTTATAAGGCTGCTGTCACTTTAAGATTGAATACATTGATCGAATATTGAAACACATAAGCTTTCTTCTCATTAATGACTATTTTTAAAATGATACTCCCAAAGACGGCTATTTTGACACATAAGTGTGCGTTTTTGACCATTTAAACCCAATAAGGAAAAAGCAAAAGAACTCAGTTTAGTACTTACAGCGTGTAAGTACTAAACTGAGTTCTTTTGCTTTTGTGCAACGGCTTTATGTGCACGCGTCTCTCAGATAGCATCTCACAGTGCGTGCATATACTGAAATGAGTTCTCTTTCCTGCTTATTGCACTTCAAATGGTTTATAAAACAAATATATCCATTAAGGGTTTTTGACAGCTCCAAATCATCAAAGGCCATAAATAAAGTCTCCCTCCAGGCCTTCCCGATGTTAAGCGAGATATTAATCGATTAAAGCAACAAGACATTAATCATCTCTGCCCTGGGCCGGCACTGGACTGGATTGGTTCAGAATCTATTTCCTCTTCGTGTCTGTTGCTTGTGTTAATTACAGCCATGCCAGGACAACTGAGAGTGACGTTTCAATGGCGGTTGCGTGGTTATTGCGGCTTTCAACTCGTAAGTGGCGACTGCGTATTAATTACAAGGCTCATTAGTGGTTTGCTCACATGGGGGTCAGGCTATCGACTGTGTGCAGGAATACAAAGCAGCCTGCGGCGTACTGTACATCCACAGACTGCCTAATTTTTGCTTTGTAGGATGCTTATTGTGCTTTTATTTTTATCATAAATGCATTTACGTACAAATAGTCGTGTGTTAAAAACAATCAGAAGAAAAACAACTATAAATGAGATTATGATAAAATGTTCATTGGCTCTCGTCCCACAATGCTTTGTCAAGTGTGTATCCTTGGCAACAGGACATGTCTCTAAGCACTGAGCACAACGACGACAATTTAAGAATTAGGAAAATGTCACAGTTTTCAATGCTTGACGTTGAATAAATCACTGTTTATCAAATAAACAACAAAGAATCTTAGGTTGCACATCTGCGCAGCTCACAACTCATTTCAATTTGCATACTGCAAATGACTCAGAATAATGAGTGCAAAAATATGAACGTCTTCGCGATTAGGAAACTATAGAGGCATTGAGATGTACTATAATTAAAGTCTGGGAGGTTTTTTTCCCAGTGTAATGTCTTTAATGTAGGGAACGATAAGGCAGTATAAGGCTGTGTATGTTAATCAGCTACGCTTCTGTGATTCTCATTCGCAGCCAGTTCCTCACAGAGGAGGAAGCTGTCCCACAGGCTCCAGTGATGTGTGGCAAATATCCCTCCCCTTGCTGGCTCGCTCTTTCCTTCCCGCCTCTGCCCTTTAGGAGGTGTAAGCAATATGCCAGTCCTGCTGCGGTCAAACAACACTCCTCTTGTTCCGTGAGATGGAGTTCAGGGTACTACTGGGCCGCTGCTAACGCTCCCCATGCGTGGGCAGAAACTGCTCCCCATGGCCATACTGAGCTGCTCGCCTGGCTAACTCAGCCCACTTTAGCGTTAGCGCACAACATCCTTGCCAGGAAAAGTCAGCCAGGGATGAAGGTAATAAAGGTATGATCACCATAATGGACGTAGATAGAGGGGAGAGAGACAGAACTATGTTTGGAGAGCTTGAAACAGTCAAATACGGCACTAACTGTGTTAGCTGCAATGCTAGCAACTTGCTGCTGCCGTGCAAGATCCAGCCTAATTAGAAATAGCGATAACACTTTATTTTAGGGTTCAATTCTTTATTAACTAGTGGCTTATTAGCATGCATATTACTAGGATATTGGCTGTTTATTAGTACTTATAAAGCACATATTAATGCCTTCACTAATATCATATATCCCTTAATCCTACCCAATACCTAAACTTAAATGCTACAAAAACTACCTTACTAACTATTAATAAGCAGCGACGTCACCTAACCGGAGGCTTCTTCCGTGTTGCGCGGAGTCAATGCGCCGGCAACCAATCAGTGAACGGCTTGCAGGAGTTTGAGGCAAAAGTCGTAGTTAATAGGATATGTGTTCCCCATACTAAAGTGTTACCGAAATAGCTTATAAAAACACGTTAATGTCTTTTAAATGAAGTCACAAGCTAAAGATGGTCAAATGAAAGATTTCTTTCTTTGTGTTTTCAGTTAGTCTTTGATTAGAAAGCTAAGAGCTTAGTTTATTAGCTTAGCATAGCGCTAACTGCTTAAGACTGGCTAACTAGCTCTTTTGATTAGCTAGAACAAGATCTCACAAATACAGGCTATGTTCAGGCATTGAGAGGAATAGGATCTTGTATGGCAGAGTTAAATACAGAATACCATACTAGCATACTATTCTTAATAGCTATTTCTGCCATTTTGGAGAAATAGTAAGAATAGTATGGTATTAGGTGCCAAAATAGCATACTACTTTTATTATAGAGTGTCTAGATATAGTTGATACAGAAATAAATAATATATTTTACATTTGAAAAATATGATATCTGTACATACAGATATTTAAATAGTTGAGAGCTTAAGGAGGCGGAATCCCGTCATTCACAGTGTTTCATGGCGCTGTGTCGCTAAAGAGTTTTTTGTTGCCATTGTCTGATTGGGGTAGATTTCTTAGCGGAATTCTTGGTGGAAAAACTACTCAACTTAAAAAGTACGTTGAAATAATGCTGGCTGATGGCAGCTTTGACAAAAGCATATACCATTAATTAACAACCTCATAACTCTTTAGTATATGTCTTTAAAGGTTTATAAGTTATTATTCAAAATCAATTGTTCCATGGAGAAAATGAATGTGACGTTTACTTCTGGAACCCGACTGTTGCACTTTTTTTTCTGCCATATAGTTGTATGCTAATATGCTATTCCGAATTTAGTTAGTGCCAATGTCCACATACCTTCCTATTTTTTTTAAAACCAAAAGACATAGGCTATGTTTGTTATGAAATACTACATTAATACTTACTAAATGTGCAGTATACACTGTATACAGCTTACTTTTTCTTTTAAAAAAGTAAGTGAAACAGTATGCTAAATTACACTGTACTTCATTGCACTGCATGTGAGTGGCATCCAGTTAAAACTGTTATTTCCCATTTTTAATTCAACATTTAGAAGTCAGATCAAATGTGTTAAAAAAGATTGCTCCTATAATTAACAGTTCAATCATCAAACTAGAAATGTAAGGTCAAGTCAAGTGCACTGCACTGTGGGATACAGTCTGTTGTATACCGCAATGTATCTATAGAGAAAAGTGCGCTGACTAGGCTACAGTATATGTAGTATGTTAGTATGCTAAACCAAACACGGACATATTCAGTGTTTTTGTTTAGTGAAACTATTTGTGCTCGAGTGTTTGGGAAATTGAATCGATTGTATTGATTGAACTTTCATTCATCTGAATAGCTTCTCCCAGATTGCTCCCCCCATTTTATCTGAGGTGGAACGACGAGACTGCAGATGCATGTAAATCAGTCTGCGGGGCTTCGTAGAGATCAAAATGAGAACTGGCAGGGTGGTGACAAAAATGCCAACGCAATCTGAAAGGGCACAGATGAAAGGCAACACAATTAGCGACTGGAGGGGGGAAGAATCGTAGACGAGGAGGATGGGAATCACACAGCGGTAATTAATGCATATTAAAATCAATAGCATGTTTGTTTCAATGAACAGCTGACGAGAGATGATGTCATTAAACGAGTGCTCGTCAGAAGTTAAAGAGCGTTGAGGAAATAGACATGTGGTTGGAATTTCGAGCAGTTTTCTGTCTCACTTAGCTAGTTTCAGAAGAGATTGCAATGAACCATCCAAATGTGCATTAACAGATGAAAAAAGTAACACACAGAGCATAATGCAGAGTGGAGGTTTTCTGTTCCGGGTCTATAAACTTGGATACCCATCAGTTAATGGAGTATTCAACCACAACAAGTCCTTCAACCACATTATAGAACCGTCTAGCTCCAGACACGGATGGGTTTGAAGCAAGGTAGCTCAGCTTTTCTCTGCCAGGTCTTGCTGGCAGGAAGCTGAGGTGTTTGGTTCCTACATCATGGCCCTCAGCGCAAATTTACACTGACAAAGAAAACCTGAGCAACTCGAAATCGACCCCAGCTTCTCCTCCTTCTGCAAGTGAGATTATACGGCACAATCATTACATGGATGAGGAAGCCAAGCTGTTGATGAATACTGACTCTGGGCTAACTGACTGCGTTTATTCCCAGGAGACCACCTTGTAGAGGTTCTTTCTGGAGAATTAACACGTCAAAATGTCACCGGTGTCAGAGAAGATGGGCTGTTGGATGCCATTTCGGTTTATATCTGTTCTGAGATGCGAGGCGTATGTGCCTATTGCAGTTAGGAGCTACTAAGAGAAACCTGCAGATCAGGTTTGGGTTTAGACTATAACAATTTGTGGAAATCAAGGATATGCTTCCTACATAGATAGCTAACTTCTAAGGCTACATGCTAAATGATATCAAAGTGATTTGAAATGCTCTACAATAGCGCTTAAACAGAATTCTGCATGGCAGATTTGACTCCAAAAAAGTCCAATAGGAATCCAATAGAGCTCAAAGTGATAGTTCACCCAAAAATGAAAGTTACCCCATGATTTACTCACCCTCAAGCCACCTTAGGTGTATATGACATTCTTCTTTCAGACGAATACAATCAGAGTTATATTAAAAAATGTCCTGGCTCTTTCAAGCATTATAATGGCATTAAATGGCAGCCCAAAATTTGAAACCCAAAAAAGTGTATCCATCCATTATAATAGTAATCCACACGGCTCCAGAGGGTTAATAAAGGCCTTCTGAAGCGAATCGATGGGTTTTTGTGAGAAAAATATCCATATTTAACACGTTATAAAGTAAAATATCTAGCTTCCGGCAGATCGCCTTCCGTATGCAACTTACGGAAAAAGCGTAACTGTCGCGGCGATGACGTCGGACGTAGCTTAAGCATTTTGAACTGCGAGAGGCATTACACTTTCTTCGTAAGTTGAATACAAAAGGCGGTCCGCCAGAAGCTATATATTTTACTTTATAACGTGTTAAATATAGATATTTTTCTTACAAAAACCCATCGATTCGCTTCAGAAGGCCTTTATTAACCCCCCGGAGCCGTATGGATTACTTTTATAATGTATGGATACACTTTTTTGGGCTTCAAATTTTGGGCTGCCATTCACTGTCATTATAAAGCTTGGATTAGCCAGGACATTTTTTTAATATAACTCCGATTGTATTCGTCTGAAAGAAGAAGGTCATATACACCTAGGATGGCTTGAGGGTGAGTAAATTATGGGATAATTTTCATTTTTGGGTGAACTATCCCTTTAACGATAACCCTAAAAACACATCATACACAAACAGTGGATGAAATAGTCCATTTTATTTGTTCATCAATAGTTTTCTGTATTGAATAAAATGTTTAAATAGATCTCATGCTGCTCATCTTTATGCATCAATGCCAAATGCCTCGCAGACTCATGGACATTTAGGTTTGCCTTTTCAAAACAGTCACTTCCTGTTTGTTAGGAACAGTAAATTGATCACTGATCGCTTTTGTGCTGCAGAGTGCAATCAGCCATTTCACAGTGCCATTAAAATAAAGTAAGCCACAGAATACATTAAGTGAGATGAGATGCAATGGTCTATTTGACATTTACTGTTAAAGTAACATATTTCCTCCATTGCAATTAGGACTGATGCTCTGGGAAAAGCAACAACCCATGTCTATTGAAGGACCTGCATTTAGAAATATGTTACTTTTGAGGCACATTTCTGTAAACAGCTGCTTTTTAGTCATCAGGCTTATTTTTTCTTCCAGTGTATTCAAAGTATTTTCTTGCTTCCGGTCACTTTTACATTGTCCACCTTGGGGTAAGCAAGGTTAGACATCGTTTTAAGCATGAAAACAGAAATATGATATTATTCTAAAAGAAAAAATAATACATATAATATACTGCACAGTGCATCCGGAAAGTATTCACAGCGCTTCACTTTTTCCACATTTTATGTTACAGCCTTATTCCAAAATGGATTAAATTTATTATTTTTTTCCTCAGTTCTACAAACAATACCCCATAATGACAACGTGAAAGAAGTTTGTTTGAAATCTTTGCAAATGTATTAAAAATAAAAAGCGAAAAAAAATCACATGTACATAAGTATTCACAGCCTTTGCCATGACACTCAAGATTGAGCTTAGGTGCATACTGTTTCCACTAATCATCCTTGAGATGTTTCTACAATTTGATTGGAGTCCACCTGTGGTAAATTCAGTTGATCGAACATGATTTGGAAAGGCACACACCTGTCTATATAAGGCCCCACAGTTAACAGTGCATGTCAGAGCACAAACCAAGCCATGAAGTCCAAGGAATTGTCTGTAGACCTCAGAGACAGGATTGTATCGAGGCACAGATCTGGGGAAGGGTACAGAAAAATTTCTGCAGCATTGAAGGTCCCAATGAGCACAGTGGCCTCCATCATCCGTAAATGGAAGAAGTTTGGAACCACCAGGACTGTTCCTAGAGCTGGCCGCCCGGCCAAACTGAGCGAACGGGGGAGAAGGGCCTTAGTCAGGGAAGCGACCAAGAACCCAATGGTCACTCTGACAGAGCTCCAGCGTTTCTCTGTGGAGAGAGGAGAACCTTCCAGAAGAACAACCATCTCTGCAGCACTCCAACAATCAGGCCTGTATGGTAGAGTGGCCAGACGGCACATGACAGCCCACCTGGAGTTTGCCAAAAAGCACCTGAAGGACTCTCAGACCATGAGAAACCAAATTCTCTGGTCTGATGAAACAAAGATTGATTTCTTTGGCCTGAATGGCAAGTGTCATGTCTGGAGGAAACCAGGCACCGCTCATCACCTGGCCAATACCATCCCTACAGTGAAGTGTGGGGATGTTTTTCGGCGGCAGGTACTAGGAGACTAGTCAGGATCGAGGGAAAGATGAATGCAGCAATGTACAGAGACATCCTTGATGAAAACCTGCTCCAGAGCGCTCTGGACCTCAGACTGGGGCAAAGGTTCATCTTCCAACAGGACAATGACCCTAAGCACACAGCCAAGATAACAAAGGAGTGGCTACGGGACAACTCTGTGAATGTCCTTGAGTGGCCCAGCCAGAGCCCAGACTTGAACCCGATTGAACATCTCTGGAAAGTTCTGAAAATAGCTGTGCACCGACGCTCCCCATCCAACCTGACGGAGCTTGAGAGGTCCTGCAAAAAAGAATGGGAGAAACTGCACAAAAATAGGTGTGCCAAGCTTGTAGCATCATACTCAAAAGCACTTGAGGCTGTAATTGGTGCCAAAGGTGCTTCAACAAAGTATTGAGCAAAGGCTGTGATTTTTTTTTCGTTTTTTATTTTTAGTAAATTTGCAAAGATTTCAAACAAACTTCTTTCATGTTGTCATTATGGGGTATTGTTTGTAGAATTGAGGAAAAAAATTATGAATTTAATCCATTTCGGAATAAGGCTGTAACATAACAAAATGTGGAAAAAGTGAAGCGCTGTGAATACTTTCCAGATGCACTGTATGTATAGAGAAAAAATATATATTCATAAACATCACAAAATAATGTAAAAACAATTAAATAAATAAATAATAATATAATATAATAGGTTTATAGTAATAATACTATTCATTATTATTATTATTATTATTATTATAGCAAGACAAGTACATAATAACAAACAAGAACTAAATGAAATATGATACTTTTTCCTATGCAGTGATGTTAGCCAATCATAACAGTGGCAGTTTAGTGACAAGCCTTAAAGGAGCCGCCCCTTAAAATGGATAATTTCCGACAGAGAGTCTGAAAATAATATTTTTACGCATTTGCCTTTTTGTGCAAAACACTTAATTAACATTATTAAGTGAACCTCAAAGTATTAAGTGAACCTCAAAGAACATTAAAATAAAGAAATTCCATGTCATGACCTCTTTAAAAACATAAAAAACACTTAAATAAACAAACTTGATATTTGATGTGGCTTGTTTGTAATATATAGTATGGCATTTGTCTCCTCAGTTCAAAAGTTCACCACAAGCCACCAATAGCATCAGTACGTATGCTGATTAAGCTGTTTGCTTTTTTAGTTTGGCTCCTGAATCATTCCTTGACTTCTGACAGTGAGTCAAATTCTCATTTCACTTCAGTGCCCTAAAAATGGGAGTCACATTCAAAGCAGCGAGATGAACAATCATGTTCAAATCAACTTAATCTAGTCGAGCGATAGAGGAGCTCTGTAAATTCCGCGTCACCTCATTCATCCTCTTGTTGAGCGCTAAGTGAAGACATAGATTTTAATTCATTTAGGGCCCTCAGCTTGCAAATTGAGCCCTCTGTCATCTAGGCCAAATCTACCGAGAGGCCCATGTCTGTGTCAAGGTTTTGATTGAGGATCTTCTGTAGAAGCGCAAATGGGTCTGGAGCATATAATTGAGCCAACTAGCTTGAATGAGTCAGAATTGTCTGAATTCATACTTGAACTTTTAAGGAATAGTTCATCCAAAAATTGAAATTTCTATAATCATTTACTGACTCTTGTGTGGTTCCAAACCTGTATGACTTTAGATATCTAGCAGAGTGTCCAAGCTGCTATTTTCCCTACATTATTTGTCCTTCTCTGCATGGTCCCCATCCACTTTCATAACACAGACAAACAGCAGCTTGTACATGCTTCTAAATATCTCCTTTAGTGTTTCATGGAAGAATAACTAAAAGTCATTTGAATTTGGAAGTAAATGCTCATAGAATTTAATTTCTTGGTACTGTATCCCTTTAAAAATATACTCCTTTAATTTAAATCTAATATGGTTGTGAATCCAAAAATTATGAATGTAAATCTACAGAATTATTCTTGCAAAACACAGATATGATAATTTGTGCTTTTAACATCTCAAATGTATTTTTATGGTCACATCTCACCAAGGCTTGTATTCAGAGCTCTGTGTATGATTTAGATGTTGGTAAAATATTTAATAGGCTTTGTTTGTATTT
Organism: Coreius guichenoti; assembly: GCA_039654105.1. Taxonomy (NCBI): domain Eukaryota; kingdom Metazoa; phylum Chordata; class Actinopteri; order Cypriniformes; family Gobionidae; genus Coreius; species Coreius guichenoti. The sequence continues at coordinate 11,329,833 of CM077191.1, forward strand.
ATGTTAGTATCTTTAATACCTTGAAATTAACTTGAACTAACAAATACGGTGATTTTTTTAACCTTGTCCTTAATTAACATTTTGTATGACTAATCTAATGACTGTAAATAAACAACTTGATTAAGGTCTTTCAAAACACTAAAGCAGCTGGATATATCAATATTACAACTCCTCAAAAGTCATTAAAAATGAGTAATTATGCATTCAATTATGGATCCATCATACGGCACAATTGACAAAGGGTTAATTTGTGTTTTGTGGATATTTGATGATTAATCAATGAGCTAAATACAGGTTCAGACTGTCTCAGAGCTGCATAATTTAATATCTTATGAAAGTTTTTTCCACCGACTTGCAATTTGCAAAGCGTTTATGAACACAAAAGTGCTCTTACCCGATAGTAGTCCGTACTGTAGATGTCTCTTGACATTCCGAAGTCTCCGATTTTCACGAGCAGCCCGTTGCCCACCAGGCAGTTGCGTGTCGCCAGGTCACGGTGCACAAAGTGCTGAGACGCCAGGTAGACCATCCCTGATGCGATCTGAGTGGCTATGTGCAGCATCTGAGACAAACCCAGTTCCCCATTGGTCTGCAGTGGCTGTCCATCAACCAGGATCATTGCATCTGGACCATGAGCTCTGTAAGTATAAAATAGCCAGAATGACCCAACTGATTTCAGTTCTATCACTTTGGTCCCAAAAAGTATTTGGATGCTTACAACACACTTAGGGCCCTATCATACGCCCAGCGAAATGCGGCGCCAGGCGCGATGCAAGTGGTTTTTGTTAGTTTTAGCCCAACGCAGTTATCATTTTCACGTCCTGCGCCACGTTGTTTAAATAGCAAATGCATTTGCGCCCATTTGTGCGCCCATGGACGTGCTGGTCTGAAAACGAGGTCTGTTCAGGCGCATTGTTGGCGCGTTGCTATTTTGAGGCAACTGAAATAGACTGCGATATCCGCAATATTTTTTTTGTTATTTAAAGAGTGCATTAGTAATATGGCCTATAGGCAGGTCCACAATGCGCGTACACTCTGCTTATTACACACACAGGGGCGTGCAGCAGCACACAAACATTTTTAAATATGAAAAATAAAAGGATTCCTCTCTGGAGAAGCGTTCAGCCTCTCCGCTCGCAAATTCCGCCATGTAAATAGAGAATCTGCCATGGTGCAAGCGCAACTGGCTTTTAAAGGGAATGGGAGATGAGGCTCTGATTGGTTTATTGCACATTACGCCCAAAACACACCCATTACTCATTAAGAGACTAGGGACAACATTTCCCGTCGTTAAACTAACAAAAGTGGATTCGGACACGCCCTAAGTGCACTTGCGCCGTACGCTTTAGACCATGTGCTTAGATCATTAAAATAGGGCACTTAAAGGGATAGTTCACCCAAAAATGAAAATTCTGTCATCATTTACTCACCCTCAAGTTGTTCCAAACCTGTATGAATTTCTTTCTTCTGCTGAACACGAAAGAAGATATTTTGAAGAATGTCAGTAATCAAACAGTTGATGTCTAAACATCCACTGACTTCCATGGTATTTTTTTTTCTCCATACTATGGAAGTCAATGGGGCCCATCAACTGTTTGGTTACCCATATTCTTTGGGTTCAGCAGAAGAAAGAAATTCATACAGGTTTGGAACAACTTGAGTGAATGATCACAGAATTTTCATTTTTGGGTGAACTATCCCTTTAAAAGTAGATGAATTTTGCAGTGCATTAGATAAGAATTAAAGCTATATTCATGAATGCAGAAGAAAACAAATCAATGCAAAATTAAAATAAGCTAATGCGGCTATTCATGTCGATGCAAATTACCAATAGATTACTTTCCTCTTCAAAGGAAACGAGTACTGTATGATGCAATTTGCATCCCTGTCAGTTTTCTCTGCCCTTTCATGAATCTATCACCTTAAAGTGTCATTACGTATGAAGCAGTTTTGACAAAGCCTGCTATCCCCCATAATCCTGCTAGCTGGAAAGAGAAAGCAATTTCTGCTCTTTCGACAGAGCCCTGTCAAAAACCATGTACTCCTTTGTATCCACCTCCTATTGCTTGTTCAATACCTTTGTGGAAGGTTGTAACCTATCAATCACAGTCAGATGGGCCCTGCTGACATCACAAAGCTGAATTTTACATCACAACGACAAGAAAACAACACGCAACTGGTTTGTACAACATTCTAATGCAGGAGTTCCCAACCATTTTGTCATCTGAACTTAAACTCTCATTTGAACTAAAACATTACCTATATAGCTATACAAATATAAAAAATGAATAAATAAAAATATTGAAATTTAGAACCTTTTTGTGAGTAATTATAGGCAATATATAGCCTATATATGTCATTAGATGTACAGTACATAATTATTTTACATTTTTTATTTAAAATATAAATTGTTTAATTTCTGCACACATACAGTGCATCCGGAAAGTATTCACAGCGTCATGAACCGCCGCAAAATTCCCTTTATAAAGCCCAGTCAGCGGAAGATTGTGCGTACACGCATCTCCACCCCGTCTCCTTCCCGAAATAATTATATATGGTGCTTACAAAGTGTAGTTTTACTATGCATAACGTCATCTGCATATCATTTCCATCCACGTGATACCATGTTTAATGGTACAAGACATGAGGAAATTATGAGATATGGACTATGTGCCGTCACATTACATTCAGTATTGCCTTGTTTTAGAATAAATAGGCTAAATCAAAATTGTATACAATACATTGAGAAAGTTTTCAGAGAAGAGTTATTCTCAATCTTTCCGCTGGCCAAGTAGCATTTTTAATTTCTTCAAATAAATCAAATTTATGCAGCTTTGCCTATAAGGTAAACATATATTTTAGGATGTTTATATATTTTTAATGGAAACTGATAGCCCTAGTTTCATACAGTGTAAATAATTGTCTGACTCAGTGCGTGAGTCACTGACAAAATATTTTAAAAATTAAAAGTGCATATCTTACAGTTTCCTTCAAATATCCTTCCAATACAATGGTATTTTTCATAATATTGGGAAGACCATGAAAATGGTTATTATTAGGCTACTGTCTGTCTGTGCACGACACCAACAGCACACCTGCGTCCTGCAGAGTTTTTACAGTGTCATTGGACTTATTCAAACCGGCCAATGGACCGGTCGATCACCGAGCGAGTCCTTCGGTGTCTGTCATTATACCATTATGTTGCTCTGCTTAGACGGAGTCAAGTGCGCATCATTGATCATTATTCGTGCGAAATTATTTTCTCAGAACTTGAGTTCTGCTATTTAGAACACAATTGAAAGCAGAATTATCATGCGCCAAGCAATCCTCGCTAGTTAAAACATTAAAACACAGCATGCCACAGGAAAAGTGTTCAAAAGCAGTGCATCCACTACAAATATTTCTTCTTAAATTAATATAAAAAAAAATGTTGTAACTTCTGGATAACAATTTCATAAAGTTTCAGTGCTTAACTTCATTAATGAGAGTGGCATATTTAATCTAAATGTGTATATCAGATGTAAAACAGAATTTAAATCATTCTGTTTACTTCATTACTTCGCTCACTCCAGTAAAAGAGTGTGTATGCACGGTCTAGAGTGTCCGTACGGTGTGCACATATTCACGCCTAGTTTATTTTTTTATAAATCCCGATATATGTGTGGAAAAATGCAACGTTTATACATCAGTCCCCAGGTACAAACATATACACTTTGCTATTATCAGATGCTTTCTCACCGCTGTCATTTTTGTTGTGTGTTTATTTTGTTATTGAGACGAAAGTGCGCAGCACATATTTACATATTCATCTAAATGTTCTCAGCAGTGTGGACTTGTCGAGATGTTCACTGCAAAGGTATTTCCAACTTTTTCTAAGCGAATAACGAAAAATAACTTTGCTTTGATATCAGGGCCTTGAATCATGTTCAGTCTCATGTACGTTACGTGTGCACGAGTGCGAGCATGCTGGCTGCACTTCACTTAATGGCCACCGGTGTCGCTAATAACAAGGGTTTCTGGATCCTACATATAGCCCCTTTAAAGGGACTTTGGCTACCCATACAATATGTGACCCTGGACCACAAAACCAGTCATAAATCGCACGGGTATATTTGTGGCAATAGCCAACAATACATTGTATGGGTCAAAATGAATGATTTTTCTTTTATGCCAAAAATCATTAGGATAGTAAGTAAAGATCATGTTCCATGAAGATATTTTGTAAATTTCTTACCGTAAATATATCAAAAAGTTATTATTATTAGTAATATGCACTGCTAAGGACTTCATTTGGACAACTTTAAAGGCGATTTTTGCACCCTCAGATTCCAGATTTTCAAATAATTCGGCCAAATATTGTCCTATCCTAACAAACCATACATCAATGGAAAGCTTATTTATTCAGCTTTCAAATGATGTATAAATCTCAATTTTAAAACATTGACCCTTATGACTGGTTTTGTGGTCCAGGGTAACACATCACAGTCAAGTGTTATATTTTGTTTTTATTTAAAACATTTCATTAAAAAAATGTATGTTTTAAAATGAATTCGGCATTTCTGTCATAATCCTGGCCCACTACAACTCCAGAGGATGTGTGTATCGTAAGACTCTGAAATTCCCAGAGCATCACATTGGAATTCAGTGGGTGTATAATTATGTTCCACTTGGTCTGTGACCTCAATCATTAATAACTAATTCCCTTTGTATTTGAGATAATTTTACAAGCAAAGCACAACGATTACCGCATTATGACAATGTGTGTGTAGTGTGTTGATCCCATCCACACACCTGAGGAACTTGTTGAGGTCTCCGTGTTTCATGTACTCGAAGACCATGATAAGCGGGTCACCGTCCACACAGACGCCGTAGAACTTCACTATGTGATCGTGCTGAAGGTTGGTCAGCAGCTCGGCCTCTCGCTGGAAGTCTTTTCTCGCCGCAAGGGTGGGGTCCTTTAGGGTCTGCAGAGACACAGAAAACAGACCGTTTATTGTCTAATAACCACAACATTTGATACTCAGCCAGATACTTGAGCACTGTGGGCAAAAAAATATATATTTTGGGGGAAAAGTTCAATTAAACTCCATATTTCAAAGACAAATCATAAATATTAGAGTATATCCAGGAATGAAATGTGCCTTTGCTATTGTTGTTTTTTTTTTTAAATAAAAAATTAATGTTGATTGCAAACTCATCTGCATAGTTTGGACTTGGAGGAACCTAATGAGAAATGAGTTTGAGATCTATGGAGACTTTAGTATCTTGACTAATCAGAGGCATTTTTGGGGATTTATTCTGAAACATCAGACATTTTTAGACAAATAGACATAAAAAAAAAATTTAAACACACCCATAAAAATAATAAATTAATTTTGTAATTAACATTTTAAAATCAAATCAAAAATATCGGAGGATATATTGTGGATATACAGGTATGAAATGTGCCTTTGCGATTATTTTTTTGATACTTACGGTACAAGTAAATTAATTAAGGGAGCTTAAATGAGTCAGTCAGTAATAAATAATATCAGGTGAACAATTAATCAGGTTAACGAGACTAACCTCTCCAACTAATCTGTATCTAAACAGATCTGTCTCTAATGGTTTATGAATCCTGAACAATTTACAATCTTATCCAATATGCCACAAACCAATGGAGCATGCTGAGCTATTTTTGACAGTATATTTACATGCATAATCAAAATGTAGATGAGCTGACACAATTATTATATCGTAGATGTCTAAAGTGCTTTAAATCATTCAAAACAGTTCATATATTTTTCAGAATTTTAAACCTAGGGATGCCAAGGAAGATTCACAAATGACCAGCATGACGTCTTTGATTTGCTCCTGCCTCTCTTTGTCTTTTCTGGCAGATTAAATAGCTGCCTGTACACATCCGTCTTTTTGTCATCTTATATCCCGTCATTCACCGAAAAATAACCCCCCTTTGCGGCCTTGGCCGTGATATGTCAATCGGTTTCCCAGACGTTCTTTGCAGCCAGATGCAGCATCACGTTGTGTTTGTGAGGAATTGCTCCTTCAATTATGTTATAATTGCGTTTCGCCCTCAGAGCTTGCAGTTTAATTTTAATTAGAGCTACCGTGGGTTAATCCATATCAGGAATTGCAGAGAGGTTCATGCGTTCGAGATGGATGAGGGAACCAATTCGCAGATGGCGAGGTATCTATCCCTATCCATAATGCTTTATTACCCCTGTGTTGCAGAATTGGCCACCTGCACAGGCTGGAGAGAGCAGAGGGGATGAATCCAGCACCACCTGGGGGGCTGTCACTCGTAATAAGGGTCTGGAGGTCTTGGGCATCAGGTGGAGATGGGGGAGAGCAAAGGTATGAGAGAGATGCTGGCAGCTCTTTGGCCAAAATACAAGGAAAAATTTGACCTCTTCGAATTTGAGTTGGACGGCTTTCAAACAGCAGCTGCTGTGATCGAGCTCCATGAAGCCGACGAAGCAAAGCAGCTTCCCAGAGGAACGTTTTATTGCTTAGAGGTTGTTCTTTCAAAGCTGAGGAGACTCAATTAGCTTTCATTTAAGTATCAACTTTGCCTCAGACTTGATGTTTTTCCTACTATTCCTAGATGAAAACGACACAAATGTGGGAGTATAGAGCTATAAAATGAATGTGGGTTGCATAGCTCAAACTCATTTCTCATTAGGTTCCTCTAAGAACAGCATGGTTTGGTCTTGGAGGAACCTATTGAGAAACGAGTTTATTGAGATCTCTGCCTTTTTATTGAAGATTTGAATATATTGACAAATGAGAGAAATTTTTGTGGTTAATTCTGGAAAAAAAAAAAAAGATAATTGTAGAGTCTTTTTATGGAGGTCTTGAACTGCAAAATTGACAAATAAATAAACATTAAAACAAGCATTGGTCAGCAGCTTTTCTTGAAGGCCACCTCAGTGAGCATTGTGTTTTAAATTTCATTGGCTGCTCCCACATGTGAATTGTCCAATGGCATTTTAACTTTGACAAATGGATAGAGAAATTAGCAAATGGATAAACATTAATTAAATACAGATTTTAATTTCTATTTATGCATCAAATTGAAAAGGGAGTTATTACATTCAACTGTTTTAATCATGATTTAAATAAACAAATTAATATATTTTATTTAGATTTAATGTATTTTTTTATGTTTTTCTAATCTAATGTTTTTAGATTCCTTAATTTTATTTTTAAGTGGCACTACTAGTCATCTATTCTTTTTCTTAGGAGAAAAATCTTTTGCTCTCCATGTAATTTAATTTCTATTTAAGAGAAAGATTGAGATATCAGAGAGATCATTTGTGATTTTCTTCCAGTGGGTTGGTGGTAAAGCAGGGCATGTGGCTGCTTGTGTTGTTCTGCACATGAGAATCTTCTTTAGACACCATCGCTAGATTCTAAGAGAAACCGCCAGATCCATCGCTCTTGATCACAGCGTCTCCAGAATTATGTGCTTTGCTGGATGATAAACCGTCAATAGCAGACAGAGTTATTGCCCCAGATTTATTTCTCCAACCATCTTGGACTAAAGTGCCACACCACGAAAGCCAAAAAGATATCACAGATGATGAAAAAAAATGTGGGCTATATATATATATATATAAATGTAAATGATTTAACTTTTTTTTTATTTAAATTTTCCCCAAAAATATATTTTATATTTCCCACAATGCCTTTTCTTTCTCTATTTACAGTGGGGAGAACAAGTATTTGATACACTGCCGATTTTGCAGGTTTGCCCACTTACAAAGCATGTAGAAGTCTGTAATTTTTATCATAGGTACTCTTCAACTGTGAGTGACGGAATCTAAAACAAAAAAAATCACATTGTATGATTTTTAAGTAATTAATTTGCATTTTATTGCATGACATAAGTATTTGATACATCAGAAAAGCAGAACTTAATCTTTGGTACAGAAACCTTTGTTTGCAATTACAGAGATCATACGTTTCCTGTAGTTCTTGACCAGGTTTGCACACACAGCAGCAGGGATTTTGGCCCACTCCTCCATACAGACCTTCTCCAGATCCTTCAGGTTTCGGGGCTGTCGCTGGGCATTACGGACTTTCAGCTCCCTCGAAAGATTTTCTATTGGGTTCAGGTCTGGAGACTGGCAAGGCCATTCCAGGACCTTGAGATGCTTCTTACGGAGCCACTCCTTAGTTGCCCTGGCTGTGTGTTTCAGGTCGTTGTCATGCTGGAAGACCCAGCCACGACCCATCTTCAAATCTCTTACTGAGGGAAGGTGGTTGTTGGCCAAGATCTCGCGATACATGGCCCCATCCATCCTCCCCTCAATACGGTGCAGTCGTCCTGTCCCCTTTGCAGAAAAGCATCCCCAAAGAATGATGTTTCCACCTCCATGCTTCATGGTTGGGATGGTGTTCTTGGGGTTGTACTCATCCTTCTTCTTCCTCCAAACACAGCGAGTGGAGTTTAGACCAAAAAGCTCTATTTTTGTCTCATCAGACCACATGACCTTCTCCCATTCCTCCTCTGGATCATCCAGATGGTCATTGGCAAACTTCAGACAGGCCTGGACATGCGCTGGCTTGAGCAGGGGGACCTTGCGTGCGCTGCAGGATTTTAATCCGTGACGGCGTAGTGTGTTACTAATGGTTTTCTTTGAGACTGTGGTCCCAGCTCTCTTCAGGTCATTGACCAGGTCCTGCTGTGTAGTTCTGGGCTGATCCCTCACCTTCCTCATGATCATTGATGCCCCACGAGGTGAGATCTTGCATGGTACCCCAGACCGAGGGAGATTGACCGTCATCTTGAACTTCTTCCATTTTCTAATAATTGCGCCAACAGTTGTTGCCTTCTTACCAAGCTGCTTGCTTGCTATGTCATGCAATAAAATGCCAATTAATTATTTAAAAATCATACAATGTGATTTTCTGGATTTTTGTTTTAGATTCCGTCTCTCACAGTTGAAGTGTAGCTATGATAAAAATTACAGACCTCTACATGCTTTGTAAGTAGGAAAGCCTGCAAAATCGGCAGTGTATCAAATACTTGTTCTCCCCACTGTATATGAATTTTCTGGACACTAAAGATATAATGCTGGTAAAACTGCTTAGGAAAGATCTGGGTGCTGGTAACATTATGCCCAGATATCTATAATCCAAATATGAGCTAACTAGGTAGGTAGGTAGGTAGGTTGGTAGATAGGTGGGTAGGTGAGTAGGTGGGTAGGTGGGTAGGTGGGCGGGTAGGTGGGTGGGTGGGTTGTAGTCTCGCGTAGCCAGACCTTCAGACTGACGGCAGAAGGTCTGGACTCTTTCGCAGCTTTCATTGGTCGAGGCATTGGTGACTGACATGTAACGCAACCAATCACAGTTCCTTTTGTTCTGCGTTATGTTTAGGGGCATGAAAATGTAAAGTCGATGTCCCTGCAATAACAGACCGGCGCGCAACTATAAATTATTAATTCAAGAGCGTTGTGCAAGTTTACTGCAACAATGGAGCCGTGAACTTCACATACTTTTGAAAATCCAGTGTTTAGTTGATCCTGGTAAGCACTCATTGTCACAGTTGAAAACACAACGGCGTTCTTCTTCCATGAGGGAGTTTGGCGTCACAGCATTTGTTTCCAGACGGACCGTTAAAGAATGCAACACACATGTCTCGTGGACATCCTGTAGAATTCAACCAATCAGATGACTACTTCGAAACTCCTGAAGTGTTTCCAGAAAGGTGTGCCATATGTATCAGACGTTCAGCCAACGGTCCATGGGTGTCACATCTGAGGTTGAGACTAGGTGGGTTGGTGGGTAGGTAGGTAGGTGAGTGGTTAGGTAGGTTGGTTGGTAGGTAGGTAGGTAGGTAGGTGGGTGAGTGGGCGGTTAGGTGGTTAGGTAGGTAGGTAGGTAGGTGGGTGAGTGGTTAGGTAGGTAGGTTGGTTGGTGGTTAGGTAGGTAGGTAGGTGGGTGAGTGGTTAGGTAGGTAGGTTGGTTGGTGGTTAGGTAGGTAGGTAGGTGGGTGAGTGGTTAGGTAGGTAGGTTGGTGGTTAGGTAGGTAGGTAGGTAGGTAGGTGGGTGAGTGGTTAGGTAGGTAGGTTGGTTGGTGGTTAGGTAGGTAGGTTGGTTGGTGGTTAGGTAGGTAGGTGGGTTGGTTGGTGGTTAGGTAGGTAGGTGGGTGAGTGGGCGGGTAGGTAGGTAGGTAGGTAGGTGGGTGGGTGAGTGGACATTTAGGTAGGTAGGTTGGTTGGTTTGTTGGTTAGGTTGGTAGGTGGGTGAGTGGGCAGTTAGGTAGGTAGGTGGGTTCGGTCAGGTTGGTGTGGGTGGATGGCTTGATTAGGTAGGTTTATAATATTATTTCTCAAATGATTAATATTATTTATGATAAAGCTGATAATTCTTCTAAAATTTTCCTCATGTAAAAAACTCATACTCACAACAAAATACCAAGTATATGTTTGACTTCATACTTCATGTCAGCATCTGTGAAACCTTGAAACTTTGACATTTCTAAACTGACAGACACACTGATGCACTTATATATCAGCATTGATCTGAAGACCTCCTTCAATAGACCGCCTCAGCTCACTGGACAGTGAGTTCCTTGACCTTGGTGAATAGTCTCATGTGGTAAACCATGCTAAGGCATTATCCAGGAACTGTCTGCCCACAGCGGTGACTCATTCCACTTTGTCTATGTCATGAAGACTAAACCACAGCACTGCAATATCTTAATACCCTCCCAAACCTTATATCAATGGCAAATATTAAACGCTATTGTAGCTGATCTCTCCTCGGAGCACAGCAGAGCTCTTTCCATCATTGATCTTAGTCAACAAATCCTCCACCACCAAGACGTCTAGCGATCGTTCCCCGAAAGAAACCCCTCTCTGGCGGGCACAGGAGGATCAACTTTATATGTCATTCGAGGGGGGCTGGAAAAAGGGGCTTGACCTTTCAAATGAGTACTGTGTAACTGGAGAGCGCAACGGCCCTGCTGGAATGGAGGGATCATCTCTTACCTTGACAGCCACCAGCATCTTGTCCTTAGTGGGGCTTAGGTTGTAGCACTCTGCCAGGAACACCTTCCCAAAGGCCCCTTCGCCCAGTTCCCTCTTCAGCACGATGTCTCTGCGCTTAATGTGCTGTACATCTGGAGGGGGAAAGAGAGAGAGAGAGAGATTGAGTGGATTGTGTGACATTCTTCCTGCGGGCGGTGCTGCAAAACAGAGATTGAGAAATGTGTGAATTTCATGAGTCTGCTGTCACTCAGGCTGATCAGGTAACTTAAAGGAACGTGGCACCAACTTTTATAACATATAGGGCCAGATTTACTAACAGCTTGCGTCAAACCCTCTTTTGCCGTTAAAAAACTACTGTCAGGACACGCCGTGAAAAATTAGTGCTGAAAAGGCGTGGACATGGTTCTTTTTGTGGCTGACCTTATTGCATATGCATTTGTAGGAGTTCTCCTTTCAGATGCAAAATTTATGGAAGGAGAGAATTTAAATGAATCATGCAAGGTGATTTACTAAGGTTTACGCTAGTCAATTTACGGGTATTTACCGGCCAAAATAAGCATGTCTTAAACCAGATGTTAATTTGCGCTGCTCTTGGTAGATTCCGCTGGTTATTATGGAAATTATCTGTGTTCTTTAATTTGTGTGTCGTCAGTAGTTCAAGCGCAGAACTTTCCACTCCCATCAGCACTTTTATGGGATTGCGCTCTCGTGCTAATTTGCCCTGTTTAGTAAATCTGGCCCATAGACTGAAAGCAAAATTAATTAAAATAAACCAGATGAAATAAAGAATTTTTATGAACAATTCACACAGAAATTTGTTAAATGACACATTTGTGAGATTTTATTTCCAAATAATTTCAAACACATACATTTGGGAAAAAATTCCATCCATTCTCCAAACCCATTATCCTCTGCAGGGTCACAGAGGATATATTAATAGTTTATTATAATAGTAAATAAGAATAAATATAAAACATGCTAAAACATCACCCTGCAAAACATGATGCAACCCTTTGATTTGTTTTTCATTATTCATGTATTATCGCTTTTAACCTAGATAGTTTCTGTGATCTCTGAAAGCATTTCATTTAACCAGACTGCTAAAATGTATGCCTGTTGTGTATATTTACACAAAACACACACACATTTGCATTGCTTTAAATCCAAATCTTTGTGTGAGCTCCCACCGGGAGCAGCAGTATGAAATGATCTAAACACAAGAGATCAGGTGGATTTGCCACTGAAACAGAGATGAATGAAGTCACACTTGGTCCACTGGGCAGGGTAATGGAGCAGCAACCAGTCTGCTGCCGGTTCAAGTCCCCGCTGAGCCTTACTGCGGCTCTGCCCTTGAGTGAGGAATGTAACCTCAAACACCCTAATAAATATCACCACAACATTAAAGACGGCAGGTGATAATCTGCAGATCATCTCCTGTCTGACTTTGATGTACAGATAATCACTGGATGTTATAAAGAAATTTGATCGGTAGAACAACATATAGTGAGTGGGTCACCATGAGAAATGAAAGCAACCAAGAAAAGCTTTTTAAAAAGTGGTTGTTTTTAGAGCACTGTCAGTGGTACTGTATGTTTGAGGAAATGCCTCATATTTTAAACTCAAACAGGTATAGCTGTTGCATGCAAACTATATCAGGAAGACAAACTTGCCCACAGCAAAAGTAACCACATTAGATATGTAAAATAAATAAAGAAATATACATAAAAAACTTGCAAGCTTCCATTCCGGAACAATTCGAGTTTTGGCAAAAATAACACAAAAGTAACTACTACTTTTACTTACAATAGGCCTCATTCATTAAACACAAGCAGAACCAAGTGTAAAAAACACACATTATTACGTAAATGGTCTTACTGAACTGAACGTGAGAACTTGTGTAAGAATATCTTTACAAACAAATCACAGAAATTTGTTCGAATGAGAAATTTGTATGAATGTTTTTCCAAATCAAATCAAATAAATAAATAATATTCATCAGTATAGTTTATTTGTATTGGAAAATCAAAAACTGCAAGAATAAGAAAAAATGCATTGTACATAGACATTACAGCACAAGACAATTTGCCCACACACACACGTCTGGTTGGCTATTTTTGTGGGGACTCTGCATAGACGTAATGGTTTTATACTGTACAAACTGTATATTCTATACATACATACATACATATATATATATATATATATATATACACACACACAGTGGGGAGAACAAGTATTTGATACACTGCCGATTTTGCAGGTTTGCCCACTTACAAAGCATGTAGAAGTCTGTAATTTTTATCATAGGTACTCTTCAACTGTGAGAGACGGAATCTAAAACAAAAATCCAGAAAATCACATTGTATAATTTAAGTAATTAATTTGCATTTTATTGCATGACATAAGTATTTGATACATCAGAAAAGCAGACCTTAATATTTGGTACAGAAACCTTTGTTTGCAATCACAGAGATCAAACGTTTCCTGTAGTTCTTGACCAGGTTTGCACACACTGCAGCAGGGATTTTGGCCCACTCCTCCATACAGACCTTCTCCAGATCCTTCAGGTTTCGGGGCTGTCGAATACGGACTTTCAGCTCCCTCGAAAGATTTTCTATTGGGTTCAGGTCTGGAGACTGGCTAGGCCACTCCAGGACCTTGAGATGCTTCTTACAGAGCCACTCCTTAGTTGCCCTGGCTGTGTGTTTCGGGTCGTTGTCATGCTGGAAGACCCAGCCACGACCCATCTTCAATGCTCTTACTGAGGGAAGGAGGTTGTTGGCCAAGATCTCGCGATACATGGCCCCATCCATCCTCCCCTCAATACGGTGCAGTCGTCCTGTCCCCTTTGCAGAAAAGCATCCCCAAAGAATGATGTTTCCACCTCCATGCTTCACGGTTGGGATGGTGGTCTTGGGGTTGTAATCATCCTTCTTCCTCCAAACACGACGAGCGGAGTTTAGACCAAAAAGCTCTATTTTTGTCTCATCAGACCACATGACCTTCTCCCATTCCTCCTCTGGATCATCCAGATGGTCATTGGCAAACTTCAGACGGGCCTGGACATGCGCTGGCTTGAGCAGGGGGACCTTGCGTGCGCTGCAGGATTTTAATCCATGACGGCGTCGTGTGTTACTAATGGTTTTCTTTGAGACTGTGGTCCCAGCTCTCTTCAGGTCATTGACCAGGTCCTGCCGTATAGTTCTGGGCTGATCCCTCACCTTCCTCATGATCATTGATGCCCCACGAGGTGAGATCTTGCATGGTACCCCAGACCGAGGGAGATTGACCGTCATCTTGAACTTCTTCCATTTTCTAATAATTGCGCCAACAGTTGTTGCTTCTCACCAGGCTGCTTGCCTATTGTCCTGTAGCCCATCCCAGCCTTGTGCAGGTCTACAATTTTATCCATGATGTCCTTACACAGCTCTCTGGTCTTGGCCATTGTGGAGAGGTTGGAGTCTGTTTGATTGAGTGTGTGGACAGGTGTCTTTTATACGGGCAACGAGTTCAAACAGGTGCAGTTAATACAGGTAATGAGTGGAGAACAGGAGGGCTTCTTAAAGAAAAACTAACAGGTCTGTGAGAGCCGGAATTCTTACTGGTTAGTAGGTGATCAAATACTTATGTCATGCAATAAAATGCAAATTAATTACTTAAAAATGTGATTTTCTGGATTTTTGTTTCAGATTCCGTCTCTCACAGTTGAAGTGTACCTATGATAAAAATTACAGACCTCTACATGCTTTGTAAGTAGGAAAACCTGCAAAATCGGCAGTGTATCAAATACTTACTATAATACTAATATATATTTATATATATATAATAAATGCTCTATAAAATACACATTTAAAATAATGTACATAAAAAATGGTTTTACACTAAACGTACAACAGTTTCTCTTCGGATAATGCCCAATGCAATGCAGTTTCCTACTAATTTAAGAGTAACATACTGAGCCCCTAAAGGGACACGGTGATAAAAAAAAAGAGATAAGAGGAAAAATTACGCTTTCGCATTATCTCGAAAATGTTTTGCGTTCCCCAGAGAAATGTTGTTTACGCTTGCAAAACTTTTGAGTTATTTTATTGGAAAAAAGCAAAGTTTCTCGAGGGGACACAAAACTTTTGTGAGCAGACACATAGCTTTTCGGCAGAACGCAAAAGAATTGAAATATAATTTTTCCACCCATATTTCCACCACAATAATGCATTGCGCATACTTTTCCGAGTAACCTTTCCGAATGTTGCACACAAGTTGATGACCCATTTACAATACGAATAGAAACGTCAAAATGAGCAGATTTAAATGTGGCTAGCGAAGCGCCAGTCGTGGTGATGTAAGGCAGCCTGAGCAGGTCTTTAATCTCTGTACCTTCCACCTGCTTCCATTCCCAGCTCCCTGTCTGCTGCGAGGCAGCGAGCTCCATATGGCCGACCATGACGGCATCTGGTATTTACTCCAAACAGGAGTTTGGGATAAGCCACCGTCCAACATCAACACTTACTGCCCAAAGTTACGAGTCATTCAGTTTTTTTTCCCAGCAAAAAAGGCAAATTTTTGTGATGAAAAAACAAATATTGATGAATGGACAGCACTCAAGAATAGCCTTTTGTATTAGCTGGCAAACGTCCCGTTCTTCATCTAAGCAGAGCACCTAATCAGCAGAAACATATTAGGGACAATTTCATTTAGGGCTGCCGAGGCAATTGCACTTTGTGGCAGGCATCCAACGACGACGGTAAATATTTCAGCACACTCGATTGTACAAGTTTTTTTTTTTTTTTCCACAATGGCATCGGTGCAGATTAAGACAAAGGATGGCAAACACATGCATTACTTCCAAACTAATTAAAAAGCATTTATTTAATCAGGACAGAAAAAGACCATGAGCTTGAGACAAAGATGGAGAGAGAGAAAGGGCTTTGTTTTCTCTATTTCCTATCCTCCATTTTCTTGTGAGTGATAGGTTCACAATTAGCAGGTGACGGGCGCACGGGAAACGTTTTCAGCTTGCAGCGCAATTAAGAAAGTTACAAATTGCGCGGGCTAATTGTCTTATTACGCCAACTGTTGTGTTGCGTTCACCTCACAGGCTGCATTGTGAGTGGGCACTCAGGAGAAGAGGTTACCCGCGCTAGACGTCGTCTGTCTAAACATAGCGAGCAGCTGGGAATACAGGACATCGGCTTCATCCTAATTAGGCCGTTTTCCCCCACTGCTTTCCTGCAGATGTTTACTTGGTGTCGCTGAAAATGACACAACAGACCAAACCATAGCTGATTTGGGTTCAAATGCATGTAAATCGCTGCTAGAAAACAAAAACAAAAACAGGATTAGGCTGGACTTTCCTGAAAGCAACGCTAAATGAATCTGAAAGAGCACCTGTTCGTTTCCAGTCAGCCACAAAGTCATTTCCTCCTGCGTGATGACTTAATGCACTTACAACCATTTTGTAAATGACTCCTTTTAAAATGCTACACTCTCTGAAGTCTGAGGAAAAAATCAAGTAAACAAACAAACGTTGAGTAGCGGGAAATGGAATATCTGGAGCATTGTTGCTGAAAACTTGAGATGCTTTAAGAATCATTTTTTAATTGCTTCAGAATCAATTCAGAATCAAATTCAAAATGAATCACGAGGCTCCTGAAGATTTCATTCCTAATTCATTCCTACATTTTCAGTTTAAACAAACATTTTGGGCCTGTTTACACCTGTTTTTACTGATTTGTAAAAATGGTTCCATTTACACTTGGTCACATAAATGTGTCTCCGCAAAACAAATATAAATCCGATCTTCAATTCCCACGCAGTATCCCGTTTGTTGAAGAGATACTCAGCTACTCATCTACTCGATGTGTGTTGCAGTAGCTCTGTCATATCTGGCTATAACATGTCATATAGCTTATAACACGCTCGCACACATTTATTTTAGGAGGGTATTTACACCTGGCCTACATAAAGAATAAATAAATAAATAAAAAATGGGTTACATTTTTATGCAATAATATGACCCATACATTGTTGTAATATTTGTATAAAATATGACCCAGAGATTTTTTTTTTCTGAGACTTACCAGAGTCCATTACTTTTGAATAAAAAATAATTGACTGATTGATTGGTCGATAAAAACTAAAAACTAATCATGAAAGCCAAGAAAGTAATGCATCAAGAGATATTGTTCGCCCAATGTTTTAGTCTAATTAAAAATAACTTGGGCCTTGAGAACAACACGCCCACCTTAAATAGAGCCTTGTGTGACAAGGCCACATGTTGTGTTTGCAAAGATGTCCAAGTTTTATTTTTTCACAGTCTCTGTTAAACGAGCACATGTGCTATACAAGCGCCCTCAAGATACTATTAATAAAGCATGGGGGTGTGCAGCCATTTGCAGGCAAGGTTAATGCGAGCCTGTCTTCTGCGGTGTCCCTGGTTGCGTGTTTACATCCTTTGCTTACTATCGAGACTGGCTGTCAGAAGAAGGTCCGCAAGGACTGTCGGAGGGGGCCGTGGGACATGTTCCTGTCTGTAAACGCACATACACACACCCTCTTCCTGTCCATTAGAAGACAGACTGCAGTGCATAGACACGCCCACTTGACAACCATGTGTCCTACATACACACGACTGTGCCGCTTCCTCACTCTCCTCCAAGAACATGTAACAAAGCATCTCTAGCTCACGAATCAGGCCTGCTGTGAAAATGAACATCTCGGCGGAAAGAATGCAGGTATAGGTTTATGTAATGGCCACAAATAAAGTATTTAAAAAAAAAAATAAATAATATTATATATATATATATATATACACATACATACACACACACACACACGTATGTATGTATGTGTGTGTGTATATATATATATATATATATATATATATATATATATTAGGGATGTGACGATGAGGAAATTTTCCCACCGGTTAAATCGACGTTTGACAGCACGGGTAAAACTGGTATCACTGGCGGGGGCTTTTCAAATCGCAAATTTTAAATAGAAAGTTACATGCGCACAGCCGCTCGGGCATTCATTACGGAGTGGTGCGGAGCAAAGTGAGAGTTTTCAATGAATTCCTATGAATTCCTTCCATAGGCATGAACTGAAAACGCGGATTGGACATGCACCGTGAATGAATGATAGCGCTGCCGGGAATGAATGATAGCGCGGCCGTGAAAGAACGACAGTGCGGCCGTGCTCATTTTAGTTTCGGTTTAGAATTAGCACCAATTCGGTTGCTTGAATTGTGGGTTCATTAGTCTATTATTCTTAATGAAAAACACAACAACGAAACGGTACAATGACAAACTCACTTAAATAGACGCTTTTACATTCCGCTTTGAAACCAAATCTTCCGCGATCATCTTGTCATTCAGCTCCTCACTCTCGTGATACATGAAATCTGACTCCTGCTGCTGATGTGCTGCGACTCTCGTTCGGCTCACACTGTATTGAGCAGACACATTCAGTTTTTAACTGTAGTGTCCGTTCTCTAACTGAACTAAATGATTTTATTACTATAAAAATCAAAACGACGGTGGGGGCGGTGCCGCGGTGGGCAAGTGATGTAACCGGTGTTTAGCCTGAACACCGGTAAAACCAGCAACACCGACTATCGCAGCAAGTCTAATATATATATATATATATATAAAGAGCCTCTAAATACACAATTTAATGAAGATTTTTATGCATATATATATATATATATATATATATATATATATTTATATATATATAAAATTTAATATAATACAAATATAATTAGAATATTGTATAAAATAAACAACTATATAATCTTAATCTTATGTGTTTGTACAAGACTATTATATATTTACTAAAATGTAAATATATTGTGGTTTATATGTAAAAATTGTATTTTACCATATAATTGTATAGCTTAATAAATATATAATTGTATTCTTATCTCTATTATATATTTATATTATAAAAACGTCAATCTTTTCTAACTATAACTAATAATGTTAATTAATACCTAAATATTGTTCGTACGTGTGTGTATAATGATCGGTATTAGCTGATAAAACTTAAATTTAAAAAAGTGTCTTTGAAAGTCAATATATTTAATTTTTTATTTCCATTACCTGCAGAATTGAAACATGAGTTTTGAATTTTTTATTTAAATTGCTCTTACTGTAAGAATATCACTTTATGAAATATATGTAAATATAAGTCAGGGGGCGGCATAAAGCTATATTAAAATTGTAAATTAAAAAGTTGAAGATGATGAATATATATAGTCATGTGAAAAAGAAAGGACGCCCTATTGAATTCCATGGTTTTCTTATTAGGACATAATAATAAAAAAAAATCTAGTCCTTGGAAGGTCTTAACATTTGGAAAATAAAACTCTCAGATGAACAACAACACATGACGTATCACACCGTGTCATTATTTATTTAACAAAAACTTGGCCAAAATGGAAAAGCCATGGGTGACAAACTTAGGACACCCTTACTGTTAACATAGGAATGAAGAGGGCAAGTAGCAGTCAGGCACTACTAATCAAATGTCTTTGATTAATCGATCATCATAAAAGCAGAAGTTTTGTCAGGTTGCTGGTCTGGAGCATTCAGGTGTGTGTTAACACAATACCAATGAGGAAAGACATCAGCAATGATCTTAGAGAAGCTGTTGCTGCCATCAGTATGAGAAGGGTTATACGGCCATTTCAAAACCATTTGAAGTCCATCATTCTACAGTGAGAAAGACAGTTGCCAATCTTCCCAGGAGTGGACGTCCCAGCAAATTCACCCCAAGATCAGACCGTGCAATGCTCAGAGAATTTGCAGACAACCCAAGAACTACATCTCAGACTCTACAGTTAACATGTTAAATGTTAAAGTTCATGGCAGTACAATTAGAACAAGACTGAACAAGTATGGCATGTTTGAAAGGGTTGCCAGGAGAAGGCCTCTTCTCTTTAAAAAGAACATGGCAGGATAGCTTGCAAAGTTGCATCTGAACAAACCATAAGACTTCTAGAACAATGTCCTTTGGACAGACAAGACCAAAGTGGAGATGTTTGGCCATAATGCACAGCGCCAAGTTAGGCGAAAACCAAACAAAGCATATCAGCACAAACACCTCATACCAACTGTCCATCACGCTGATGGAGGGTTGATGATGTTTGGCTTGTTTTGCAGCCACAGGACCTGGGCACCTTGCATTCATTGAGTCGACCATGAACTCCTCTGTATACCAAAGTATTCTAGAGTCAAATGTGAGACCATCCGTCCTACAGCTAAAGCTTGGCCGATATTGAGCCATGAAACAGGACAATGATCCCAAGCACACCAGCAAATCTAGAATGGCTGAAAAAGAAAAGAATCAAGGTGTTGCAATGGCCCAGTCAAAGTTCAGACCTCATCCTGACTGAAATGCTGTGGCAAGAGCTGTGCATAAACAAATGCCCACAAACCTCAATAAACTGGAGCAACGTTGTAAAGAAGACTGGGCCAAAATTCCTCCAGAACAATGTGAGAGACTGATACTTACTGCTGCTAAAAGTGGATCTACAGGCAACGGAATCATAGGGTGTCCTTAGTTTGCAGAGGTGGAAGTAACGAATTACAACTACTCACGTTACTGTAATTAAGTCATTTTTTCGGGTACTTGTACTTTTTTGAGTATATTTTTAAATATGTAATTTTACTTGTACTTAAGTACAAATTCAGCTAAATAATCTACTTTGTTACTTTTAAAATCACAATTCGTTACAGAGTACGCCTACAATTTGAATCAATATTCAAACCTTTGACCACCTGCATTTCGGTAGCCAATAAAGAGATCCAATCGTAAAAAGACCAATAAAAGGCCTGATATTTGAAGTAAAAAAAAAAAGCGGCAGATTCTGGAGAGCTTATCATACTGCACAGTGAAGGAGAACAGAATGATTTATGGACTGAAAGTTTGGAGAAACAAACTGCATGGTAGTGTTGTCAAAAATAATATCTATATTTTGATACATATCGATACTGAAATATCTGACACGGTTCCAATACTCGTTGTTTGCAGTATATATACACTGATACCAGCTGCGCGTTCTCGCTCTCTCCCCTCTGACAGGGAGTTTGACACCCGCCGCAGGATTGCAGGTATTGCGCCTAATTTTAATCATACGGTTTCTATGGCGTATTTAATGGCAAATGTCGAGAGCGCGTTCGTGTAATCGCAGAAAACTGGACGCGAGCTCTCAAATAAACAAATGAACTGCCTCTCCTGTGTGCGCTCTCACTGTGTGTTCCGTGCAATCGCGAATCTTTGTGCTCTTAAACTAGAAATTAAAGGGACTGTTCACCCAAAAATGTTCATTTGCTGTTGATTTACTCACCCTCAGGCCATCCGAGATGTAGGTGACTTTTTTTCTTCAGTAGAACTGTAAAGAAGATTCTTAGCTGAAACCGTGGGCCTTGCTGATTCATATAATGCAAGTCAATGGGTATCACTTTGAGAGTCAAAAAAACGTTTACAGACAAAACAAAATTTATACCCGTAGCTCCTGACCATACACTGAGGTTTTATGAAGCGAAACATTATTACCTGTAATCCACAGCCTTAGCAAACAGTCCTGAGTGCGCTCACAATAGTCTGGAGCTCGAGCTTCCTGTCACATTATGATGTATGCGCGTGAGCAAACTTGCGTGGGAGCTGACTCTGTTTTTTAAAGCAGAGAGGGTGGAAGCGCGTGTTGTATTGTTTGTCAAAATGTTTCTCGAAATGTGCTCAGTTTCTTGCACAGACTGATCATTTTGCTTCATAAGACCCCAATGTATTGTCCGGAGCCACGTGTGACAGTATCAATTTTGTTTTGTCTGTATATGTTTTTTTGACTCATTATATGAATCAGCAAGGTCCACAGACCAGGAAGTCTTTCAACAATCAAAGGTGGATCTTTAATTTCTTTATAATGTAAATGTATGTTAGAAATGTTTCGGAATGGGGCATTTGTATGATTTGTAGATATAAATAACCTAGTCTGTCTAACTGCATCACTACATTCTACAGACATTACAGGTCAAACTGCTCTGTTCGATTTATCTAAATAAACAACATATTATATGGCTCTTAAGACACTGCATATAAAAATTCAGTGTTGTCATTCCGAATACCTCAACTGAATTGAGGTAATTTGTTTTATTTGTTCTTATTTTATTACTGACTGTTTACTTGTCTTTTTTGTAAATTCAATTCAGTTTGAAATCAAGTTTTATATCAAGCTTCTTTGTAAGCTATTGCAACAAAGTTACCCTATTGTAAAGACAAATACACAGAGTGAGCAAATGTTTAAAGTTAGATTATTGTAATGGTTAGTTGATCAATGTTTAAATATATAAACAAAAGCCTAAATTAAAATCTGTTCATTGTATAAAGCGGACGTGTCTCTTCAGAAGACTTGAAATTAAACCACTCCATTCAAATGGATTAGTTTTACAATGAGTCTTGTGCTTTTTTAAGCTTGAAAATAATGATTGCCTTGACAAAATGGATGGACAAAATTTGATATCAAAATATTTATATGGAAATATACAGTATGTGGCGTTTTGAAATGGTATTGAAAATTATATATTGATAATTTTCAAGGTATTGTATTTAAGTTAGAAATTCCAGGATCATGACCACTAATTCATGTACTTCGTCAATAAGGTAAAAGTGTGTTTTGTTGAAAGTAGCTATTTTCTAAATAGATCTATGATTTGATTAAATATATATTGGTAATTCATTAAATATCGCCGGCTAAAAAGTAACTAGTAATTAGTAGTTTTTGAGAAGAGTAATTTGTACTTTTACTTAAGTACTTTTTTGACACCAGTACTTATACTTGTAATTGAGTATTATTTCAGCAATGTAACAGTACTTGTACTTGAGTACAAATTTTCAGCACTCTTTCCACCTGTGTTAGTTTGTCACCCATGGTATTTCCATTTTGGCTTTATTTTTGTTAAATAAATAATGGCACGATGTAATATGTCATGTGTTTTTATGGTAATCTGAGGTTTTATTTTTCCAAATTTTAAGACCTGCCAAGGACCAGATGATTTTTTATTATGTCCTGATATGGAAAACCATGGAATTCAATAGGGTGTCCTTTCTTTTCCACATGGCTGTATATATACTGTATAAACATTTTTTTTTTTTTTTTTCGACCCCTTAGCACTACATTTTTTTTTGCTCAAGAAAAAGCAGATACATGTAATCTAAAATAAAGCAGACACATGTAGGTAAACTATATGGCTCATGGGGGAGGGATACTGTTAAAACCCAGTCAACAGCAGGTGGAACGCATGCTCCGTGTGACCATTCGCTGACACGATACAACAAATATCATTTAAGCATTACTATGATAAATATCTTTTCCCAGGTCTTTCCTACAGGGGCATTTCAAATACAGCATGGTACAATATCTAAACACACAATTTCAAAGGCCTACATGTCACTTCAGCTGCAAGATGAATTACCTACTTCCATATATATATATATATATACACACACACACAGTCAAACCAAAAATTATTCAGACACCAGATATAATTTTTTTACTAGTGGGTGCAGGACACTATAGTTCATTTATGTATGTGAGGATAGCAAAATAAAGTAAACTGTGACCCAACTATACCCAAAAATTCTTCATACAGTGGACTACCAGTAAAAATTATAACAATTTGGGACCAAAATTATTCAGACACTTTGACCTGACCATGTTTTGCTCAAGTGTTTTTTCTTTAATTGCTAATGCGACCTTTTACACCACAGACTGAATTAAATTAAGCATTGCTTTGTCATTGGTTGACCTAAATTGGTATTATCTAATTGTGTACTTAAATTTAACAGCTGACAGCTGATTGGTTGATTGTAATCCATTACATAACTTTCTATCAAAGTTATCTGACACTATCAAGATGAATTTGTTCTGACACAGTTTAACTGAATTCTTGTCATATTTATTACCATTTTCTAAACTATAGCGAATAAACTGTGATAATGTGAGAAAATGTTGAAGGTGTCTGAATAAATTTTGGTTTGACTGTATATATAAGCTTACGAATTGCTGGATAATGGCTTCAAGTAACGTTTTACTGAAAAGAGAGATCAAAAATACTGACTGTCATTCAAGTTGAATAAAAACAGAAAATAAGCTAAAAAACCCTCAGAAAATATAAATGTATAAGCAGGGAGTGGTGGTTGTAAAAAAATAAAAGACTAAGCAATTCGCGACTGCGTCAGATTCCTGAACAACAAAAACAGGGTAAGCAAACATGACAATCACATGAATAAGAGATGAAGCTTAACCGCGAGCAATGACGTGTGAAAAAGCTTGTTGACGATGTGTATGGAGAGGATGGGCTCAAGAATGAGATTTGAGCTCTGTGGTGGTGCTGTACATATAGAAGAGGTGTAACGTGAGCAATGACAGTCAATTTGCCACTATGAGTTAATCATTCATGCACTATAAGACGGTGAGGGAATAACAGACCAGGCAGAGATGATTATACTTGAGTGTCTATTGCCGCTATTGAATATGAAGCAAAAACAGCGAATGCATTCTGTGGCTGCAGTACTAATCAATCTATTGTGACACAAAAGACACAACTGAAATCGATGTATATCGAAAAGATTTTATGAAAATGCCTACAAGATAGAGTTGTAATCATCTGCCAGGGCTGGGATGCTTTTCGAACAAAATAAGAGGAAATCAGGACGTTTAAAGGAGGAAATAAATTAAATGGCGCAATGCTAGCATCAAACAATTGTTTTTTGGCTCTTTAGTTTATAAGTGTATATTGTTTGACAATTTTAGAAAATCATAGAACAAAAACAGCTTTATTTATACTTTCTCATAATCAGAAATACCAATCAATATCCCACTTATAACGGAAAGTTAGATACAAAGCTGCACTTAAACACTTTCGATTACAGGAAAATGGAAAAATGTGCCGCTCGTTCTCGATTACAGAATTCCTGTGTTTTCATCTGATCCTGAAGCCTGGATTAACCTCCAACCCTTTCCAGCTCTGCGGGAAGGGAACTAATGGAGTGTGGGACACTTTAGTCCACGGCACGTCATATCAGCTCAGGCTCTTCTGAGATGGAGTGATCTGGAGAATACAGTCCCCAGATGATTGATCTGGAAAAAATTATGTGGGTCCAAAATGTTCAAATGTTCTATCGCTTTCGGTCAGAAATCTTGCATCTCCAGAAAACCCTACTTTGGGTTAAAAAAACCTGTATTTTTAAAAAAATTTAACACTGTGATGTCAACATCAGAGGTGTCAAGTAACGAAGTACAAATACTTTGTTACCTTAAGTAGAAATTTTGGGTATCTGTACTTTACTGGAGTAATTATTTTTCAGCCGACTTTTTACTTCTACTCCTTACATTTTAAAAATAGCCTTGTTACTCCTTTTTCATTTCGGCTTGTTTTCATTCCGGCTTGTCATCGTTCAAAAAAAAAAAAAACCTATCCAGATAAATCGTGCCATCTGGATAGAGTGAATTTGATTGTGGTTGGATGAGAAGTATAAACATGTACCATTCCGACACCCTATTGGTTTGTACGCGATCCATTGCACCTGCACGTGACACAAATCACGTAATGCTCAGTAGTACACATATGGTTCTTTAATGTATTTGCATTGTACTAAAATGCGTTCATTTTCAATGGGCATATATGCGGCTGAAACATTTTAATATAAGATTATAGTCATTATGGCCTTTAGAAAAATGTTTTTTTGAGGAGGTGGGGTAGTGCCTGTGGCGCAGCCTAAGCTTTTGTCCTTAATGGCATTTACTTTTATACTTTAAGTAGTTTTGAAACAAGTACTTTTACACTTCTACTTGAGTAAAAAGCTTGAGTTGATACTTCAACTTCTACAGAAGTCTTTTTAAACCCTAGTATCTATACTTCTACCTGAGTAATGAATGTGAATACTTCTGAGACCTCTGGTCAACATTGACATTGTGGCTTTATTTGTGTTCAGGCACTTGCATGTGTCATTATATTAACATTTTTCCAAAATCAAGCTTAAATTAGGTTTTTGACCAGCAAATTTCGGTTAATTTCTGACATAGGCCTATGTGTTTTGTCGGTCTATAGTGCATCGCTTTACGTTTTCATCAACACACAGGTTGTAAAGTTCACTGTAGTTATGTGGGTGCTCAGTTTTTTCTGTCATTTGGCCAAAATTTCCCATTGACGGAAATTTCCATCATTTATGAGACAACGCTTCCCCGTCATTGACAAAATTTCCAGCTTTCTGTGTTTTAACTTATACATTAGGGGGCGCTATTACACATCTTCTGAAAGAGTACTGAATTTCCTGATCAAAACACGTTCTAAGAAAAAGCAGAAACAAGCGATATCAAATGTAAACAGATTGTAAATGTAAACGCGATCATCAACATTAAACAGCATATAAATCAAAACTACCTAATGTTACTGAATGAAAGGTCGAAACAGAACGAGCTATAGGACTGTGCAGGCATTAGGGTTGTTGATGGACTCAATCTACTCCATCAGTGTTTTAATCATCGTTCTGAATCTGATCCAGACGTATTCTTTGACAAACATGTTTTTTGCTCAAAATGACTTTTGGTCAGGACCCCTCGCCGTCACTTTTTAACGCACAGGGTACCCCTTTAGCGTAATTTTTCGAAGCGCAGGGTACCCCATTGCTTTCAATGAGAAACCTTTGGCATCCTACACAGACGTGTTGGGCATGGGAATGTTATCATCATGATGAAATTCTATATTGGGTTACAATTTTGCCATATTTACATTTATTTAATTTTTTTATTTACGCTATTTAGACATTTAACCCAATCCAACCCCACCCCTAAACCTAAACATTTGTGTATTATATTATATAAAACACAGGATATAACAGGCAGATACGACTACAGGCACAATTAATTCAAAAAGTAGAAATATTCCAAGTGTTCTGAGGCCAAACGATTGATTTTTGTAAAGAAAAGACCCAAAAGCGATCACTGTCTCCATCGAAATTGCCGCCCAAAGAAACGTTACGTCAGCTTTGATAGTGAAATTGCATTGGCTCTTGTATGTCTCGTGAGCGATTGCGTCATGCTAAAGAGTCGGGTGTATCTTAGGAATGAGATGCGTTCATGGAATGGTGGGATCATTTCAGCGATTAAAACATTAAGATCCACTCTGTTCTTCACATAAAAATATCGTATGGCTTCAGAAGACTTGGAATGCAACATGAGTTAATACTTTTATACTGTTTTTGCAATAAATACCTGTGACTGTACATTTATTTACCTGTTATGTGTTTTATATTGTTGAGAAGTGGGTAGGTTTAGGGTAGGAGTGGGGTTAGTTGCCCCAAAATATAAAAGTAGCCTATAAATATTTATAAAATCATGTCTACTTTTACAAATGCAAATAGTTATGCATCTTGAGGCAAACAACTAAAAGCAATGGAATACCCTGCATGTCGAAAAAGGACGCTAAAGGAGTACCCTGTGTGTTAAGTGACGCTGAGGGGTCCTGAGCAAGCGTTAATATGTGACGAGTTGGAAGTGAGAGCGTGTTGAGTTATGAGGTTTAACCATTGACTGTATAAAACAATGGACGTAGTGTCCTTGACGTCACTCGTAGGTTTCTGAAGAGCATTTTTGAAGCCCAAAGTGGGCGGAGCTGGCCGCCGCCATCTTGGCAGCGCTTCACCGCACGTCACTCCCGGATAACCAAAAATGGGCAAAGAGGCGGGACGTGGGTGGAGCTGAGGTGCCTGGCCCACCTAGCACGACCATAATGGAAATCCACCTGTCACTCAAGTGACCACGCCCTTAATTATGCAGAACTTTAAGGCTTAATATAATTTAAACGGCTGAGTTATAAAAGAATTTACCCTCCTCACAGTTGTCATGAAGGGCAAAATTAGCTATATAGACCAAAAGCACTTTTTGTACCAGGCTGTAAACATTTTTTTTCTGCTGTAAAGTTGGGCATTTTAACATGGGGGGTCTATGGGATTGACTCCCTTTTGGAGCCTGTCTCTGCGGCCAGTCGATGAATTGCAGTTTAAGTCACTTCCACTTCCGCTTCAAGAGAGAGACCTGAAGGTTGCCGCTTGGGTTTAACAGACAGTTTACGGATGTTTCCACCTCATATCTCGATTTATCAAATGCAACACTCAAGTTAATTATGAAATTTTGAGTTTCAAACATCCTGTGAGTAGGAGAGATTTCTAATAGTGCCTCAAAGGAGTTTACAAACATCCAAACCTGACCTTCTTTCTGAAGCTTACCCTGGAAGATTTACATTCATTACATACGTCATCTCTTGTTGTGTATGCGTGAACGAGCACGCGCGTAAACACACACAGGTCATTTAGACCCAGTGCTCTCAATTATCTGGTACCTGAAAGTACATTTGCGTACGGGGTCTGTGATAGGCTTTTTTTGACGAGCTCTTGAGAGATGAAAAAGCTTGAGCCGTGTCTCCGAAAATAATGAATGCATTACTATTGAAAACACACCGGGCCAGAAGTCAACAAACTTAATTCAACCAGATTTATATACAAACCAATTTGTGTACCAAACAAGGCTAATCCACAGAGCACACATACCGTTCGATGTTTCGCCCCAGGTAATTGTGATTTAGTACATCGTCTCTTGGGCGACAGACGACGGCGGTCAATGCATAAAAGTTACAGCATCAAAACAGTTATGTCAGTCACATCTCTGCGTTAAGAGCTAGGCCTTTATTTACAGCTTTATTGGTTTAATTAATTAGGTTGCAGTGGCAGCAGTGGCTAATGATTTTATTATGCTGCATATTGTGGGAGAACGGACGGGGAAAGGGAAGGATGATGAGGAGTCGTGATGAAGGTTATACATTGTTGGCAAATGACCGTTACGCCACTATGTTGCAATTAGAGTGTTTTAATGAGTTGGAGGGGGATGCATTAGCATTTATAGTGTGGTACAGGCTATCAACAGGGCAAACGACACAAGAAAGAGCATGGCATGGATAACGCTGTTTATATTAGCAGGTCTTTGTAGGATTTCAGTCTTAGGAAGGCTTAGCCCCTTGTAGTATTTTACTTAAATGCATAGTTCACCCAAAAATTAAAAGTCATCACCCTCATGTCATTTAAAATATGTATGACTGACTCTCTTCTGTGCAAACACAAAAGAAGATATTTTGAAGAATGTTTCAACTGTTTTTGTCCCTACAATGAAAGTCAGTGGGGTCCAAAACAACCCTGGATACCATTGAATTTCATTGTATGGACGGACAAAGAAAAAAAAAAAAAAAGAGAGAAAGAGAGTTTTTTTTCCTCAAAATAATCATCTTTGTGTTCCACAGAATTAAGAACATCATATATGTTTGGAAATGACAAAAGCATGTGAAAATTATTGTCCATACAATGAAAGTCAATGGGCTCCAAAACAATCTTGGATCCCATTGACTTTCATTGTATGGGCCAAAAAAAAAGAAAGGAGAAAAAAAAGACGACTTTTTAAAATAGAATCTTTTGTGTTCCACAGAAGAAAATGTCATACAGGGTTGGAAAGACATAAGAGAAAAATGATTAAAAAAAAATTGATTAAATCATAAGACATGTAAACAATATATTTTTTTGAAAAATTAAATAAATATATTACATTTCTTTTACTTGTAGAGAATTCACTTGCTAGAAAAAAATAAATGTATATATTTTTCTTAGAAAAATTAAATAAATATATTACATTTATTTTACTTGTGAAGAATTCACTTTCAAGAGAAATAAATGAATAATGCACTTAAATTGCACTTTTCTCAAATGAATATTTCAATTTCAGGCATACAAAAGGCTCTTTCTAAATATGCGATCATGTTTATTAGAATAAGGGATTGACACATCTTACCCCACTATCCACTATATGTTATGTAATCAAAACTCAAATATTTATTTTTATTTAAAAACAAACAAAAAAACTTTGCAATTAATGTCACTGGAGGTTGTAACTTTGGCACCACTTTGACTATACTTATAAATATATGGCTGCAAATAAACTTTTCAATGTTAGTATATGATTTTTTAAAATAAGAATGAAGGGAAAAATCACACAAATCACATTTTTAGGGGTCTTAAGTCCCCCTTAAGATGGTCTCGAATTGCCTTTGAAGTAACATTAACGAACTAAACTAAATTCAACATTCATCATGTCTGACAAACACAACTGCAGCCAACTGGATCCAGAACTGAGAACGTCATTACTGATGCAACTTAACACATCTGAAAGCCTCAAACTCTCCCAGTCTGCGTAAACATTTCATGCTATGACGACTGGGGCCCCAATGGAAGAGATTAAGACATAGATGGATGAGAGGAAGGGGGCATGACATCTGGAGATGGGGTAGAGCGCTCGGATTCAAGTCAATCTTTTGATATTGATTGCATCTGGGGCAAATTCATTTCCAGCACATGATCTGAGAGCAGAGAGCGGCGATTGCTCGCTGGTGGGATATGGGAGGGTGTGAGGAGGTACCGTCCTATCAATTACCCTGAAGTGTGGGGCTTTTAAACAGAGATCCCGATGCTGCCTTAGATGGCCCTAATCATTGTATCCTTTCCTTTGATGATTTGGCATTTGGCTCTGGATGGGATGTTGTTATGGCTTCCTGGCTCCAAGAAAAGAGCACGAGGGAAAGGATGAAGGGAGGCACAAGGGAGGGAGGGAAGAAGGAAGAAGATGAAAAGTGAGAGAGTGCAGACGGGGAGGACCGTGATGACCTCATCCAGAGGACTCATTCAGACATGGCTATAAAGATCTCATCTGTCATAGTTTGTCTGATCATTAGGCGATTTAAAACTCTGCTGCCTTCGATATCTCCTGCCAGCCCTCAGGACGAAGAGCTTTCTGACAGGTGGTACAGACGGCAAAGCTTATAAACGGCATTTTGCTCCACAGCAAAAATTCAATGAACACACTGTGAGCTCTGTGGAGAACAAATAGGTGTCTTTTGGTTATCACAGATTAGCCGTGTTTGAACAACGCTAAAGACGCGGTGCAAATTGGTTTCCGAGGGCTTCCCGTTTTCAGTTGATGCATCAGTCTTAAAATGACAGATCAAAAAAGTCTGCAACTCACACACTAGTGCAGGAAACTAAAATCACACAATGGACTCCAGTACAAATTAGGGCTGGCAATTAAACAAAAAAATATAATTCATTACAAAATATCACAAATAACTGCATATATTGATACTAGCAGAAAAAAATTCTATAAAAAAAAACCTTACATTTTAATTTAATTGGTCTTACAGTAAGAAAATGAAATATATGCAAATATAAGTCAAGGGGCATAACAAAGCTATATAAAAATTGTAAATTAAAAATTTGATATATATATATATATATATATACTGGATGCTGTCAAATGATTAAACAGATCCAAAATAAAAGTTTGTGCATACTGTGTATAATTATTATGTATATATAAATGCACACACATGCATGTATATATTGAAGACAAATTTGTTAAATTTATATATAATATAATTATATTAATATATATATATATATATATAGTATATACATGCAAATATTTCTTAAATATATACATGCATATGTGTTTATTCAAAGATACATAATAATATATTATGTGTAAACAAACTTTTATTAATCATTTGACAGCCCTAATATATATATATATATATATGTTTACAGTTTTAATTTACTATACATATTTTATGCATAAAATAACACTAAATTGACAAATTTATGAACCCTTTTAAAAAATAAAATAGTATTTAAAAAATAAATAAATAATAATAATAAAATATTTAAATATATATATATATATATATATTTAAATGGCCATTATTTATCTTCAAATTTTTATATAGCTTTGTTATGCCCCTTGACTTATATTTACATATATTTAATTTTCTTACTGTAAGAGCAATGTATTATTTATATTTAAATTATTTATATATATATAAATAATGCAATATAAATAATGTGTCACTTTTATAAATATATATATATATATATATATATATATATATAAATATATATACATACATATATACACATATATATATACATATTTATATATATATATATATATATATATTTTTTTAATACTATTTTATTTTTTAAGAGGGTTAATAAATTTGTCAATTTTATACATAAAATATGTATAATAAATTAAAACTGTAAACATTAAAAAAAGATAAAACCCTAATAAAATGATATTGTTTACACTTAAACTTATATATTTACAATTTTATTGCTTTGTACATCCAACATTCTAATGCATAGTCCACATGCATTAGAGTCTTAAATACATCCATCAGCGCATAGAATGCAAATATCGGATTCCATCTGGATGACTCGGCTCTGCCATAACTACAGTACTGTCATTTAAAACAGCCCAGGGAAGCAGTTAAAAAGATAAAACTTCAGGCCTCTCCAAACATCATGCAAAATGATTACCCTTGACTCAAATAAAAGAGCCTAGCGCACTGGAAATCTGTTCCTTCAACGCTCGCATTCCATCATTCCCGCTGCACAGTGCTCTCCCATTACCAAACAGGCTCTCCGTTAATGTCCTGCAAGAAATCTAAAGCTATCATCTAATACAAACTGACAGATGATAAAAATACAGATTCATTAAAACGCCAGCACCGGAGCGCCAGGAGGCAGAGCCAGGACTGAAGGAATAATAGGACCTCAGGCAGATATGTATCTGTCATTAGGCCAGCAGAACAGTCCAGAGTCGCACCCCCTTCAATGCTCCCTAATAAGGATTAATTTCCTGCGGTGGTTACACCTGTAGCAAATTGGAGAAGGCCGACCACAAGGTGCGCACTATCAGCACGCTTATTGTCAGCCGAAGCTCCCCATGGTTCACCGGAGAAGGTCATCAGTCTTTTAGATGGGTTTGATTCTTTCAAGAGGGGAACGTCAGAGGAAATATTAATAAAGTGCTGTGATTTAAAAATCATTTGACATGCATGAGGCTTTTGTGAAGATTTAAAGAGCCCCTTTAACTCGTCAAATACCAATGATTTAAATTGAAAAGTTGTGATATGGCAGTAAGCATAATGTGATTTACTCAAGCAGGACATTTACCAAGATCAACACCAATTCCAACCAACCAATCAGATTTTAGGTCTAGGTTTAGGGTTTATACTGTGTATATATATATATATATATATATACACTCACCTAAAGGATTATTAGGAACACCTGTTCAATTTCTCATTAATGCAATAATCTAATCAACCAGTCACATGGCAGTTGCTTCAATGCACTTAGGGGTGTGGTCCTGGTCAAGACAATCTCCTGAACTCCAAACTGAATGTCAGAATGGGAAAGAAAGGTGATTTAAGCAATTTTGAGCGTGGCATGGTTGTTGGTGCCAGACGGGCCGGTCTGAGTATTTCACAATCTGCTCAGTTACTGGGATTTTCACGCACAACCATTTCTAGAGTTTACAAAGAATGGTGTGAAAAGGGAAAAACATCCAGTATGCGGCAGTCCTGTGGGCGAAAATGCCTTGTTGATGCTAGAGGTCAGAGGAGAATGGGCTGACTGATTCAAGCTGATAGAAGAGCAACTTTGACTGAAATAACCACTCGTTACAACCGAGGTATGCAGCAAAGCATTTGTGAAGCCACAACACGCACAACCTTGAGGCGGATGGGCTACAACAGCAGAAGACCCCACCGGGTACCACTCATCTCCACTACAAATAGGAAAAAGAGGCTACAATTTGCACGAGCTCACCAAAATTGGACAGTTGAAGACTGGAAAAATGTTGCCTGGTCTGATGAGTCTCGATTTCTGTTGAGACATTCAGATGGTAGAGTCAGAATTTGGCGTAAACAGAATGAGAACATGGATCCATCATGCCTTGTTACCACTGTGCAGGCTGGTGGTGGTGGTGTAATGGTGTGGGGGATGTTTTCTTGGCACACTTTAGGCCCCTTAGTGCTAATTGGGCATCGTTTAAATGCCACGGCCTACCTGAGCATTGTTTCTGACCATGTCCATCCCTTTATGACCACCATGTACCCATCCTCTGATGGCTACTTCCAGCAGGATAATGCACCATGTCACAAAGCTCGAATCATTTCAAATTGGTTTCTTGAACATGACAATGAGTTCACTGTACTAAAATGGCCCCCACAGTCACCAGATGTAAACAAGAAACATTTTCATAGTATAAGCATTGTTACGCTCCTTAATATTTATGTGGAAACATGACACTTTTTTCCAGGATTCTTTGATGAATAGAAAGTTCAAAAGAATAGCATTTATTTAAAAATAGAAATCTTTTGGAATATTATAATGTCTACATCCTTGCTCATTTAATGCATCCATGCTAAACAAAAGTATTAATGTCTTTAAAAAAAAAAAAAAGTACAAGTAACAACAAGCTTTTATATATATGCATACACACACACACACACACACACACACACACACACACACACACACACACACACACACACACACACACACACACACACACACACACACACACACATAAATAAGTGCTGTCAAATCGATTAATCGCGATTAATCACATCCAAAATAAAAGTTTGTGTTTACATAATATATGTGTGTGTACTGTGTATAATTATTATGTATATATGTCATTAAAAACATTATGTATATATGTCATGTATATATAAATACACACTCATGTATGTATTTAAGAGATATTTGCATATATATGCTGTATATATATTTATATAATTTATATTATATTATATAATCAATTTGACAGCACTAATAGATAGATACTGTAGATAGATAGATAGATAGATAGATAGATAGATAGATAGATAGATAGATAGATAGATAGATAGATAGATAGATAGATAGATAGATAGATAGATAGATAGATAGATAGATAGATAGATAGATAGATAAAGTAATAAAATACTATTTTATTTTAAAATACTATGGCTATTCTTTATCTTAAAATTTTTTATTTACAATTTTAATGTAGCTTTTTTATGTCCCCTGACTTATATTTACATATATTTCATAAAGTGATGTTCTTACTGTAAGTGGAAATTAATCAAAAATTGTAGGTAATGGAAATAAAAATAAAATATATTGACTTTCAAAGACACTTTTTTATTTAGGTTTTTTCATCTAGTATCGATATATGCAATTATTTGTGATATTATGTAATGAATTATATTCGTTGTTTGATTGCCAATATTATTTATTGAGATATTGAATTATTATTATTATTATTATTATTATTATTATTATTATTATTACTTCTATTGGCTTCCATTGCATGGATAAAACAGTTGAAACTTTCTTCAAAATATCTTCTTCTTCTTAAACAGACATCTACCGTAAAGACATTTTCAGATCACAAAAGTGAAATCTATTTACAGCTATATCCTGATTCAGCATGCCCAAGGAATATGACTGTATTCATCTCTATACGCAGCATTTGTTGCATCCTCAGAGCTGTTATTGAATCTATTGCTATGATATTTCTACTGTAACAACACAGGATTGCTTCCAAGATAGACACTATTCTTTGTCCACCATGATTTATAATTCTATAAAGGTAAACCTCTGCCTCCGGTGGTGAACGAGCACAAAGTTTATCATGCTTTTTCGTGTTTGCAGCACAAAAGCAGAGAAAATAAGGACATATCTTTCAGTGCATTGTGTTTGTATTGAAGTTGCTTGGAGTAAATAAGTTTCTAAAAGGCCCCCAAGAGTGCCGTTTTACTCAGGTACTTTGGCAATTTCAGACTGAAATGGTTTCTTTCTAAACTTTCTGAACTTCTCTCATGGAAACAAGTGGAAGAAATAGTTTCTGGTATACCTTACTTATGTCACTTTGGTAGAAACATCACAGTGGTACAGGTTTAGCACAGTTTTGCACTTGCTTGAATGAGGTCAACACTTACCTGGATGTTGCTTGACATTTTTGACTAAATGGTTGGAGATAAATGTCCCACTCTGCCGATCTTTGCTTGAGGGCTTCCTTCTGGGCTGACGGGGCTGAAATATGCATCCCAGTAAAATGAGATGGCACGCAATTGGGGTATGAATTCCTTGACAGGTTTTTGCCGTAGTTTTGTAGGTACAGTAATTCTGGCTGTTGTTACATGCAGATCCAAGTCATTGCATGGGAAAATTACAAAATGGCTCCTGCTGAGCAACTGAGCTCTACTTTTTGGTTTTTACTTAAAAACATGATCACTTGATATGGAAGCAAAACCAGTTGAGAAACCACTGGTGGGGATTTACTGCTAAAAAAGTCTTGTATGCAATCAGCTAAGATGAAATAACAAGCAAAATCAGTCTGCGCAAAATTAGTCCACACAGAACTTCGCTTTGAACCTCTCTGCACCAAAACGACAGCAGCAAATGGTCTGTAAGTCTTTATAGCGGTCTTCCTCTCTTATCTTGCCAGGAGACATAAGAGAAAGATCATCTTCTTTAATGCTGTTTGAAAGAAAGGTGCTCTGTCAAAACAGATAAGGCTGTTCTTTTCTCTTTCCCTTGGTTTCAGACAATAAAAGAAATCCTTTATCATAAAAAAAGACTGAAAAGATGAATGAAAAACATATATCCTTTAGCCCGTGAACATCCATATACCAAAAAATAGAATTTTATATGCCTTTTAATGTATTATAAATGCTACAATGTACAAAAATGTGGATGTATGTAGGTATGGATGGATGGATGTATGGATGGATGGATGGGATGGGATTGGATGGGATGGGATGGGATGGATAGGATAGGATAGGACAGATACGATAGATAGGATAGGATATGATAGGATAGGGGATTGGATTGGGATGGAATGGGATGGATGGATGGATAGATGGATGGATGGATGGGATGGGATGGACAGGATAGGATAGGGGATTGGATTGGATGGATTTGGATGGATGGATGGGATAGATAGGATAGGATAGATAGGATAGGATATGATAGGATAGGATAGGGGATTGGATTGGGATGGAATGGGATGGATGGATGGATGGATGGATGGATGGGATGGACAGGATAGGACAGGACAGGATAGGATAGGGGATTGGATTTGGATGGATACGATAGGGGATTGGATTGGGATGTGGATGGATGGATAGATGAATGGATGAATAGATAGATAGATGAAAAACTCATGATGTTTCATTGCTCCACATGCATCTCAAAGCTTTCAGTAGAGATATTTGTTTCTTGTGACAAAAATGGCTCCTAGCTAATGTATAGACTAGATTCTTCAGTACTTGAAGTTTGTATTTTCAAATGTCCTGTGAAATTCTGTGGGGTCTTTTAATGGGTAATTGGGGTGGAAGGAGTTCACTGCTAAAATGCCAGAAGGTTCCGGGTTGAAGTCTAGAGAGAGATGATTACAGGGAAGAGGCTTGGGTAATTGACGGCCATTGAACAAAGGGTTCAATGCTTTCACAGAGTTTGGCCAACATTGCTACAGGCCTTGCATTTAGGCAGCCTGCAATAATGAAGCTGTGTGTCTTTGTACTGTAGCCAATGTATCCATCTCAATACTTTGATAGCCCTGTTGACCTGACAAGTAGTCAAATGGTGTCACTGTAGTGAGAGTTTAACCTAGAGCAGAATTTAGTCTGGTACTACGAGGTACTTTGTATGAAAACATTTGTGGATATTCCTCTAAATTCCTTCAAAAATGTTCAATATAAATCAATTTAAATATAAGCTTAATAATGCCAACGTACCAACTTTCCGAAGACATTTTTGTCCTTGTTTTTGTCATCACAATCAAGACTAAGTAGCCGTTTGACACTGTTTTCAACTAAAAACTGAAAGCTTTGTATGCATTTTGGCCATTCATTTGCACGACAATGGTGTTTTGGGCGCCTGAAAATGCTAACTTTTGAAAACAAAGTGCACGTTTTTGAAAACGATAGCATTATCATTTCCGTGTAAACTACAAAAACGCAAATTTGTGAAAACGGTGGCGTCATTTGCATGCATATTACATGTTTAGTCTATAGGCGCGCAGTTTTTCTTTACAAAGTGACATCGCCAACTACTGGCCTGGAAGCAGAAAACAGCTTTTTAGTCGTTTTCGCGGATCCGTGTGAACGGGGATTGTTTTGACAACGTTGTCGTCTGTACTTGAAAAACTTTTCCATTTTTAGTACATCATTGTCGTGTAAAAACAAACCATCAGGCAAAGGCCACACAAAAGTACACAAACACATGAAATTACTGCTTTAAATTTTAAAGCTGTAGCTTGATTCCTGACAAAAGACATTCATTAAAAATGACTCATTGCATGAAGTCAGTTTTTCTATTCTAAATTCTCAGTTCCGGCTCATTTCAGCCCCTTTCGTGTGAAAACAAAGACGTACTGGAAATAAATAATAATAATAAAGAATCGCTATTAATCTGTTACATTGCACATTCGCAAAACCCTTGCTGTAAACAGCCACAAACTCAAGTCTGGCAGATTATAAATCAGTCATTTTGCCATTAAAGATTCATGCAGTTCATAAAGCATAACTCTGGGTGTTTATATATACATATGTTTTTCCACACTTAATATGATTTTTCTGGCTTACTGGGTTAACCTGTGCGTCGAATGGAGTATCTTTCAAGAGGGGTTTAGAGAAACAGGGCCACTCATTATTTTGAGAACCATCTGCTAGGCGAGGTACAGACTACAGAAAGATCTATTTCCTCTTCTATTTAACGATCTCCTGTAGCTGCATTAGAACTTGAAATCTTTTGGTTATCAGCCCAGCTTCTTAACCACTACGCCAGCACAACAAAGCATTCAGAAGAGGGAATGAACATAATTAAATTAAACATTTCATGGTCTACCAACTAAGCTACACTGGCTCCAAAGTCATCATCCACAGCTTGTGATACCTCATTCCCTTCACGTCCTCCACTCTCCAAGTACAAAATGACAAATCAAGCAGCTTTACAACCCATCCATGTGCTTCTCAATAGCCACCAGGCACTGTTTGATTGTGTATCAGCTTCATGGAGCAGCGGATATTGGCTTTGTTTGCCTACGGCTTTGTCGTTTTTCATCCGGGTCCCTCTATTTTTTTCTTTCTGTTGGTATCTGAGTTCACTGAAATGAGCGCAATCGGGATCCCCAGAAAGACTAATAAACAACTTTGACAAATTGCCAGTGCTCAAAGTAGAATGAATATACAAAATTAAATATAATAAAATAAATCCATCCATTTTCTAATCCACTTCTCCCATGTTAAATAGAAATAGTAATATATATTTATGTGACCCTGGACCACAAAACCAGTCATAAGTCTCACGGGTATATTTGTGGCAATAGCCAACAATACATTGTATGGGTTTTTTCGTTTTTCGTTTATGCCAAAAATCATTAGGATATTAAGTAAAGATCATGTTCCATGAAGATAATTTGTAAATTTCCTACCATAAATATATATAAAAAAATTTATTATTACAAGTAATATGCCTTGCTAAGGACTTCATTTGGACAACTTTAAAGGCGATTTTCTCAATATTTCGATTTTTTTGCACCCTCAGATTCCAGATTTTCAAATAGTTGTATCTCGGCCAAATATTGTCCTATCCTAACAAACCAATGGGAAGCTTATTTATTCAGCTTTCATGTGATGTATAAATCTCAATTTCTAAAAATTGACCCTTATAACTGGTTTTGTGGTCCAGGGTCACATATAAGCAACTAAAAAACTTAAAATGACATAA
Organism: Coreius guichenoti; assembly: GCA_039654105.1. Taxonomy (NCBI): domain Eukaryota; kingdom Metazoa; phylum Chordata; class Actinopteri; order Cypriniformes; family Gobionidae; genus Coreius; species Coreius guichenoti. The sequence continues at coordinate 11,369,552 of CM077191.1, forward strand.
AATATTTATATTTACATATGAAGTATCCGCAATAAAAGGTCAGTGCTAAAAAGAAAGAAAAAAAAGGATTCGGACACGACCTTGACACCTCATGCAATCAGCTGCGTTGTTATTGCTTTGGCTCAGATGAATTAAATTAATCTTCTTGGTCGCCTCCAGGTGCTTCAAATGCGATATCCTGCATGAGTCGCATGTCTCTGCCCACAAACAAATCTAATTTATTTGATTATGAGGCAACAAAGCAGCACAATATGACTGATGATATCCCATTGCTTTTTGGGGTTCAAAACAGACTGGAGAATCAGAATTGCATCTTTAGAGGCCAGTAAAAATTAAGCTGATTTAACAAAGTTAGCTTAGTTCGGGATTGTCTCCACATTGGAGATAGAACGGGCAGATCAGAAGCACACAGTGTCTGGAAACACAAGGTAGCACCATTTTTTCCCCCTGCACGCCACTGAGAATCCAATTTTGGCTTGATTTGGAAGTCATGGAACAGCTCATAGGAAGCACAGAGAGAATAGAAAAGAGAGAAAGGATGCATTGAGGGAATACAGTCTGCCAGCTCCAGAATAATGTAAAATCCTAAAGACAGATAATTCACAGATTAGTCCGGATCAAGGCCGTGTGGAAGAGAAAACCCATCGGCGCCCCAAAAGGACTAGTGTGAATCCTTTTCTCAGGTGGAAATCAGAAGGTTTGCCAATTGTGAAAGACATTAAAATTACCATATGAATATGGAGTCTTTTTTATTCTGGTTAAAGCAGATTAACATTCACAGTAGTTCACAGTAAAAAGGCTGTCGAGAATTACTTTTTATTTTAAAAATATTTACATAAAATGCAAATATTTTAAATATGTATAATCTTATAGATAACTATCATTTATAAGATTTACAAAATATATTAAAAAAAATTCTATATATTGATATAGCAACTTTCAAATGAGCATTATTCAGTTCAAAATACTCAACAAAACATTCACTTCCTTTATGTGGTTGAAACCCCTTTGAGAGCTCACACAAATTCTTCTTAAATGTAAAGTTATCGACTCAGTTTCACACCCCCGTTTCCTACTTCACCTTTTCTTCCTCAAGCATACATATGCTTTTGTCTAGAATTCAATCTGTAAGGCACATGAGGGAATTTGCAGCCAACCTAAATTTAAACCCAAGTTCAATTTACTCTGGAAATATGACAGTACAGTAGGTGCACTAAAATATGATGAGTCTTGCGAAGGGGGGCAGCAGATTTACGCACTCCCTGAGCACACTGTAAAAATTTAGGCAAGGGCAGAAACGCCACAAATCACAGCCAATGTCGTTGCCACTCACTATAATAGGTACGCTTTCATAAGCTTATAAAATGGCAGCAGTCCTCAGACTTTAATTGAATCAGTTCTGTTTGGAACGGTACTCAAGGGGGCAATGAAGAACTCAGGAATGTCTGCCATCTTCTGTGAAGAACAAAGTCGGATTATGAAAAATGTCTGTTGGTGGGCAGCAGGAATGGGAACCGTGAGTATGCAGTGAAAAAATATATATTCAAATTTTCAAAACAGAAATGGCAACATTACAATGATCCATGATCCATTCATGATTCATCAATTTACTGATTCAACAATGAATTGATTCACTGATTCTTTCAGCATAAAGGCCCATTCACATCAAGAACGTTAACTATAACGATAGAGATATTGTTTTAAAAATCCTTCTAAATTTAAAAGAATAGCAGAGTCCTCACCATAACAACAACGATAATGATACAGAGGAACGATAACGTTGGAATCCCTTTCAAAATGATTTTTTTCTAGCTGATGAAAGATAAAAACATTGACAACCAATCAGAATCCATCCGACTTTAAAGAGCTCAAGCATTTAAAACGGCAGACGACAAAACTTAAGTCTGTGCTTATGATATATATATATATTGTTATCATTATAGTTGTAAACGGTGTGAACAGACCTTAACTGAACACAGTAACAATTTTTGTTTAAATGCAAGTCAAACATGACAAAATGAATGACTTGCGGTTCAGTAAGTGAATCTGAATAATTCAGTAACCAGTAATTCAGCTTGATCCGAACTGGCTCACAAGACTCATTTGTTCGGGAATCAAACTACACAGCTGTATGTTTCATGCTAATCTTCTCAAAGAATGCATACTCAAGAAACAGAACTGCAAATCATTTTTTAGCATTAAAAAACATCTTGGTGCCCATTTGGTACTCAGAAGTACTCACAAAAATACATTGGTTCCCATTTGGTACTCACAGAAAATATATTGGTGCCCATTTGGTACTCACAAAAATATATAGGTGCATATTTGGTACTCACAAGTGGTGGGCTTGTTGCAGTTGTGGCCATGCCGGAAATACTGTGGGTTCTCGATCACTGGGATACGGGTCATACCGATCACCACAGCGTCTGGTCCAGCGTCCAGGGTACATGGGGTTATGATGCCGTGATTGACGTGATGGAGGGGGCTGGCGGAGTCTTCTTCACCGCTGATCACAGCCACGGGTCCTGCAGAGAGAAAAAGAGAGCCATCACACAAAATGACATTGGTTGCTTAATGGAAAATGAATGCAGTGTAATACATCTGAGAGAGAAAAGCGGGCAGGCTCATTTGTCAGAATAAACGTTATCTCTTAGAGCTGCGACTGGCCTCTGAGCTCTTCTCTGTCATTTGGTCACACATTAACCGCCTCAGCCTGATTCAACCCCAGAAGCCTCAGCTGGCGTGGCCCCGGGCCACGATAAATACTGACTCCCCAAGTTTCCCAAAGTCCCATCATCGGCTCACTTAGCGGCGTCAACAAAAATACGCCCACATTCAGTTTTGGGCCTCCAAGCTGGCAATAGATAAATGACAGGCCTAGACAATAAAGATGGCCTAACGGCTGCCAACGTGAGAGAGTTTCAGGGCAGCTGACTAAACCAGCACTTTCCCAATAGGGTCATTGCTGCATTAATGTCATCAATTTCTGCCATCATTATTCCATTTCTTCCATCACTGTTCCTGAAAAAAAAAAAAAAAAAAAAATAAAAAAAATAATAATAATAATAATAATAATAAAATTAAATAAATAAATAAAAATAAAATAAATAAATTAAATAAAAAAAATAATAAAAAATTTAAATAAAAATAAATATTTAATTAACATTGAAAATATTTAATATTTAATAATATATGAACAATTTGTCTTTAAGTTGTTGTCTTAATATGTAATATAGCAGAAAGGTCCTTACTGTTGAGCCCTAAATAAGTGAGCTAACATTTGAATGCTTTAAATATTCGACAACATAATATATTCTGAGAACATACAGAAACACTGTATACAGATTCACAGGGCCATTTAGTTTGTAAGGTCAGACATCTTGACACAAGACCAATGAGTGAACTGGATGTAGACAGAAAGAGCCAGTTATTAACTGATATTTGAGTAGGTCATAGTACTCAAAGAAGGCTTGATGTTACAACTAAGCACAGCTGCTTCAGTGTTAGCGATACAAAGACCTTCTTATGAAAATTCATAAGAAAATTCTTATGAAAAAAACTGGAATATGCATTGGGAGTGTTTTTCTCTCAGGGATTTTTCCTCTCATTCCTCTCATTTCATTCCTCTCAGGTATCATGACATGAAGACAGTGGGGTAAAATAAGTCATATTGATGGAAAAACAAGTAAACAAATGGCTAAATACATAAAAAATGAGCTGAATATTTTGAAACATCTACCAACTGCATCACTAATTTGAATGATTCTTTTATTAGGAAGCATAAAAGTTGTTACCAAGGTTTCATTTGGAATTTAGTTGAACTGCAAAATGAAAAGGACTTTTATCTGATTTTATTCTGCTCTTTGTGAGCTTCAATCAGAAATCCAAATGTAATGAGCAGCCGCAATCACATTCATGGCTATAAATTGAGATTATTTTGAGACAATAACATTGGTCTGCTGTGACATATTTAAGTGGAAATCTTGGGGAAAAGTCTTAATTAGTTTTAGCCTTTAAGACAGGAGGAGACGTTTAGTGTCAAATGACCCCTGCAGCTAATTGGGTCATTAAAATACTTTTCTTTTCCTTAATTGGAAAGTCTAAAAGCCCCAAAAGAACCATTAAAATAATTTTTGCAAATACCAAAAGTCTTAGCAAGGTGAAAAAAGAACTAACATGATTACCCCTGTTCTTTCAAACCGTCACCCTGATATTAGTCATATGGTCATGATTATTATTATTAATGTCATTATTATTTTACTGCATTGGCCAAAACATTTATTTTAAGCTGCAGGTTCAATTCATCCAAACATTTCTTCATTTAACCTCAAAATTAAAACATGTTTTTCATTAGCTCAGTTTTTGCTTAAAGGTGCATTAATAAAAAGTAAGTAAAGTAACAGCACTCCTTAAAATTCCTCCTTGATATCTTCCGGTTATACTTAGAGATGCGCAAGGTCAGACGCAGCTGTTAATGCGCTTCAAAATAAATACATAAAGTATATCAAATGGCACTTTCAAAATCCTATTATACAGCTGGCACGGTGAATTGAAGATTGCATTCACTCGCTGTTGCCTTTTGGCATTTTGAGTTAGAAACTCTATCAATAAAGTGCTGGAAACTATTTAGGTGGCCGAAACAGAAAATGGGTAGCTTCCTCCTCTTGTCATCTCCTCTATGGACATAGACAACTGTGTTTTATCCATAAGTTTCCATTTATTTCAAAGGACATCCTTCTCTGAATTATTATTATCACTGTATTCCACAGGATACGTTTTCAGAAATCATAAAAAGAACAAAAATACATATATAAAATAAACCCATGTATTATCAAGCTGCTTTAAGAGTACTTTGAGCTCTCTGCTGTGACTGAGCACTACATAAAACGCTTAAAAAAACAAATTTCAGTGATGAATTACATTTTTATTCCTTCTTCCTGTACAATGAAAGCCTCAAGGCCAATATTATTTATTGCCTACAAGGAGACATTATTTGATCTTTTCTTTTATTTCTGCATTGGAAGAACAAAGTCAGTTTAATAAGATTGTGAGATGGGCGGAAGAGAACCAGCAAAACCTCCATAATAAAGTTTCTATGGGGTGGGAGGGGCTAGAATGCAACAGGAAGTGCCTAAAATCAGATTGCAAATGATGGCTGTATTAGGGATGATATTCAAGAAATACTATTACATGTTGGTGCATTCCTCAAACCTATTAAATGCAGAAGAGAGCCCCTATTTCCATTCATATTCATTATATGGAAGAGAGCAGCCTGAACATTCTTCTAAACATTTATTTTTGTGCTTCACTTAGAAAAAAGAAAAGATACAGGTTTGGAACAACATGAGTAAATAATGACAGACTTTTTATTTATGGATGAACTATTCCTGTAAACCACTTTAAATCATTGCGAATACCTGCAGCCATGTGTAAAAACATTAAAAAATTGCTTGGCTTCCCTTGTTGTTTAAACACAGATGATGTGCTCCCCCTTTCTGGGGTGATTATCATACAGAATTCCACTTACAGGAAGTTCTCACACAGTTGTTAATTAGTGCTAAAAATAACTGTGGTAATCCTGCATGAAGACATGCATTACACATGCAACTCGTACATACACACAAATTATCACCTTGCTGTATGCAGCACAGCAACTTCACACACTTTGTGTCATATGAGTGAAAGTACTGCATGATACACGTGTTTAACACATAATTGCATTGAACTCACTTTTTGTCATCGCACTGATTTTTCTGAAGTATGATAATTGTGGAGCTGTCTATCACATCTAAATGAGGCAGGAGGGACTCATCAAACGGAGCGGTTTCTGCTCTAAGATATGGAACCAGCCTAACCACAAACATATACACATATACTGTAAATATTTGTGTGTGTGTGTGTGTGTGTGTGTGTGTGTTATTGCTGTCAAATCGATTAATCACGATTAATCACATCTAACATAAAGGTATAAAGATTTGTGTGTGCATATACACTGATCAAGCATTACATTATGAGTGAAGTGAATAACACTGATTATCTCTTCATCACGGCACCTGTTAGTGGGTGGGATATATTAGGCAGCAAGTGAACATTTTGCCCTCAAAGTTGATGTGTTAGAAGCAGGAAAAATGGGCAAGCGTAAGGATTTGAGCGAGTTTGACAAGGGCCAAATTATGATGGCTAGACGACTGGGTCAGAGCATCTCCAAAACTGCAGCTCATAACATGTTGCAGCATGATAATGCACGGCCCCATGTTGCAAGGATCAGCACACAATTCCTGGAAGCTGAAAACATCCCAGTTCTTGCATGGCCAGCATACTCACCGGATATGTCACCCATTGAGCATATTTGGGATGCTCTGGATCGACGTATACGACAGCGTGTTCCAGTTCCTGCCAATATCTAGCAACTTCGCACAGCCATTGAAGAGGAGTGGACCAACATTCCACAGGCCACAATCAACAACCTGATCAACTCTATGTGAAGGAGATGTGTTGCACTGCGTGAGGCAAATGGTGGTCACACCAGATACTGACTGGTTTTCGGACCCCCCCGGACCCCCCCGGACCCCCCCGGACCCCCCCAATACAGTAAAACTGCACATTTTAGAGTGGTCTTTTATTGTGGCCAGCCTAATATTGTGGCCTGTGCAATAATCATGCTGTCTAATCAGCATCTTGATATGCCACACCTGTGAGGTGGATGGATTATCTCGACAAAGGAGAAGTGCTCACTAACACAGATTTAGACAGATTTGTGAACAATATTTGAGAGAAATAGGCCTTTTGTGTACATAGAAAGTCTTAGATCTTTGACTTCAGCTCATGAAAAACGGGGGCAAAAACAAAAGTGTTGTGTTTATAATTTTGTTCAGTGTATATATATTATAAAAGTATAAAAAAGTATAATAATAATAGTAATAATAATGTATAACTATATATAATAGTAATGATAATAATAATTTCAAATAATATATGTATTTAAATGTAATATGACAATAATTTAATAAAATATGATTATTAATTTTTAATAATTAAATTACACATCTATATAACTGAATTAATAATAATACATTAATAATATTAATTTATAAATGTATTGTCATATATTACATTTATTTTATTTAATAAATGTATTATTATGATTATTATTATGATTATTATTATTATTATTAATACCAATTTTAATAACTGTAATACATTATTATTAATGTTACTATGAATAATATAATAATTTGTTATTAATAATAATTGTAATATTATATTTATATAATACATAATATAATAGACATATACATATACATATATTAATAAATATATTATCCCAAATTATTATTAACATTGCTATTATATATAATACATTAATACTACTACTACTACTATTATTGTCATTATTATTATTTATCTAGCTTAACTTACAATAACTAAAGTGGAACAAAACAACTTTATATTTGTAATTTATTTAAAAAATAAATAAACCCAATGAACAACCCAAATGAACAAAAAGCAAAAGCGATCTGAGCAGAATAAAATTTTGCCATTGGGTTTGGGAACTGAGCAAAAACAATACAAATCAGGTTTATCTTCTTACTAACATTTCAATTATGATCACAGATATATTTTGGAGTGTTTACACATGCAAAATGCATCGTTAGCTAAACATTGTTTATAATGACAAATCCAGAAGGAAAATGCAGTTTATCATGACTGAGAATCACATTGCACGCAGTTAGAGACAGGTATAATCAAAACTGACCTCCATCTCTGCGCTCTTTTTTTTATATCTTACACACTTTTAAACATACACACACCTGCTGGGGCCGATTCTGTGCAAAAGGTGACAGGGATGATTGATCCTGTTTATAAAGGCATCTGATCCCTGCTGTCTGAAAGCCATTTGCCTGGAGTTGATGTGGCTTCCTTTGATGTTGAAAGTGCACCGGGCACTGTATCTCAGGTAGCTATAAAAGATAAAACAGGCACTATCCATGCCCAATTCTCTCTTATGGCAATTGTGCGCTGATTGCAATGCAAAGCAGCCATGGAAGACCAGCACGAATAAATTACTCACATTACTTCCTCTGATCTCACCAATGTGCATTGAAGTGTCTCCTTGACATCAAACCACCTCGTCCGAGAGGGAGAGAGATAGAGATATAGAGAGAGAGGTACAGACATGGGCAAAGGGGATGATTCATACCTTCCTTAGCATATGAGCCTGATTGGAAGTGGTAGATCTGGAAAAATCAGCCATATAAAAACACTCAAGCCACTTCCTATGGCCGTAATTGTACTGTCCCTTCTGCTCATTCCTGTGCAAACCACTGTAATGGGCTGAAGTCAGTTGCTTTTCTCGTTTTCCTGATTTGCGAATTGCCTGTGGTGCCCCTTGGTGTCAGCGGCAATGACAAAACTCTTTTGTTGGGTAAACAGAGAATATGAACACAGTGAATCGGCTCCCTGGTGTTCTGATTGCCTGCAAGGCAGACAACAACAATACAGTCTTCATCTCGCCACTTTTCTCTTCGAAAACCCTCTTCAATTGCATCTCGGTAGGCATGTCTGGACTCAAACGTTATTTGCACAAAATATCCTCAAACATAAAGAAACCTTGGGTGTGAAAAATGTGGCGTGTCTCAAAGAGCCGGAAACATGCAGGAACTTCAAACTGAGAGGATTTTTATTAATTTCAGTTTGGAGAAGGAGCTTTCCATGAATAAGGAACAACATTTGGCCTGAAAGTCTACAATTAACAGAGGCTTAACATTCAGAAAACATAAATATGAAATATTATTGTAAATATTACATGAGATTTTTTTTTTTTTCTATGAGGTTTGTAACCCTGTTACCATATATATATATTTGGGTGTTATGAATTATTACATGGCTAAATATTACATAATAATGTAATCAATATTATTGTTATTTTTACAGTAATACATTCATAAATTATAATCAAATTATTATTATATTTATAATTAATTATTGTTGTGGTTATAATTGAATGTTTTAATTACAATTAACTGAATTTATTTGTATATACACTATATTGCCAAAAGTTTTGGGACGCCTGCCTTTACATGCACATGAACTTTAATAACATCCCATTCTTAATCCGTAGGGTTTATTATGAAGTTGGCCTACCCTTTGCAGCTATAACAGCTTCAACTCTTCTGAGAAGGCTTTCCACAAGGTTTAAGTGTGTTTATGGGAGTTTTTGACCATTCTTCTAGAAGCGCATTTGTGAGGTCAGGCACTGATGTTGGACGAGAAGGCCTGGCTCACAGTCTCCACTCTAATTCATCCCAAAGGTTTTCTATCGGGTTGAGGTCAGGACTCTGTGCAGGCCAGTCAAGTTCCTCCACACCAAACTCGCTCATCCATGTCTTTATGGACCTTGCTTTGTGCACTGGTGCGCAGTCATGTTGGAACAGGAAGGGGCCATCCCCAAACTGTTCCCACAAAGTTGGGAGCATGAAATTGTCCAAAATGTCTTGGTATGCTGAAGCATTAAGAGTTCCTTTCACTGTAATTAAGGGGCCAAACAAAAACCCCTGAAAAACAACCACACACCATAATAATCCCCCCTCCACCAAACTCTACACTTGGCACAATGCAGTCAGGCAAGTACCGTTCTCCTGGCAACCGGCAAACCCAGACTCGTCCATCGGATTGCCAGACAGAGAAGCGTGATTGTTCACTCCAGAGAACACGTCTCCACTGCTCTAGAGTCCAGTGGCGGCGTGCTTTACACCACTGCATCCGACGCTTTGCATTGCACTTGGTGATGTAAGGCTTGGATGCAGCTGCTCGGCCATGGAAACCCATTCCATGAAGCTCTCTACGCACTGTTCTTGAGCTAATCTGAAGGCCACATGAAGTTTGGAGGTCTGTAGCTATTGCCTTGTTATAATACCACTAACAGTTGACCATGGAGTATTTAGTAGTGAGGAAATTTCCCGAATGGACTTATTGCACAGGTGGAAACCTATCACGGTAGCACGCTTGAATTCACTGAGCTCCTGAGAGCGACCCATTCTTTCACAAATGTTTGCAAAATGTCATGCAGTCTGCATGCCTAGGTGCTTGATTTTATAGACCTGTGGTCATGGAAGTGATTGGAACACCTGAATTCAATGATTTGGAGGGGTGTCCCAATACTTTTGGCAATGTAGTGTATATATTATTACATAATTTGGATGTTATGTATTATTACATGGATAAATATTACATAATATTAATGTTATTGTTATTTTTCTTACAATTAACTGAATTTCAATTCAGTAGAAGATCTGAATTGTCTTATACATTTGAGAAGGTCTGTATAGTATAGAAAACTAATTTACCACACAGACATTTGATGTGTTTAAACCTACCTACTGTTCACGCAATGTTGTTCTTAGGTTATCTAACATCTAATATCTGTCACAAAAAAAAAAAAAAAAAAAAAAAACGGGATTTAAGCCTCTGTTTTTTTTTTTTTGTTTTTTTTTAATTAAACACTAAAGCTTACCGTATATACCTAATTTGCTGCTTATTTCCTCTTCGGTGAGGACGCCCCACTACAATGACAAGCGCAGAGGAAAAATGGAGCGATTATGTGGAGAAATTTTTCATAGAGTGCTGCCTTAAGTAATAAACAGCTCGTTCGCTTGCTATGAGAAATGGAAATGTGCAAACACTTTGAAAACAGCAGCTTACTAGTTATCACAATTTCATCTGTGAAACGGATTAATAGTACAACATCTCCTGGAGCCTCAGGTGTACTAAGGATTCGCCACACCTTCTAATATGCACTTCTAATACACTTTCCTTGAACATTAGTTACATTTATTATTGCTCATACTCAGGTTTAGAGATTTTAGGGAGTGCAATGAACACTAATAATACCTCACATTGTGCCATTTGTTGAGGAAACTAGTGCTATTTCTTTTCAGACTTACAATTTTACCCTAACCAGACTCAAATTTGCGAGCTAAACTCAAATGCTACATGCTAACCGCTAAGCCTCAGTCCTGATGCTTTTATATGCCTATTTTAATTTTTTTTTCCCTTCACATCATGTCACAGTATACAGTATTCTTCCAGCACAAATTAACAACGGCATGATTAGCTCCCTATGTCATAAAACAACGTTAGCACCTGCGCTAGTCAACAAAACAGAGTCCCGGTACAGGAAGCATTAATTTCCCGTGCCAGCACCTCTGCAGTTGGGCCAAACAATGAAAAACCGGCTGGAACATAAAGGCAGTCAGTCATCTTTATGGTCCTTAACAAAGTAGGCCATAGGCACAACATTTCGATGTGCATTTTGTTTATAGCTGAATAAATGCTCGTGGAGCTGGAGGGGAAGGACAGTACAGCCGCTTCGCCTGAAGGGACAGATGAAGAAGCAAACAGTGACCAAATCTCCGCAGGCATAAATCAGTCAGACACACACACACACACACATACACACACACACACACACACACATTAGCAGGATAAAGGACACTAGCACAAGACTGAAACCTCTTCATAATAAGAACCAACCTTTAGCTGTTCATATACAAAGGAGAAAAACGATTCTTTGCAACTATGATGGCAGGCGCTATTTATTATTTCGATTTTAGCAAAAAACAAGATTGTGAAGAATAGAAGTACAGCTCTCTTAAAGTGATAGTTCACCCAAAATTGTAGCCCATACAAGCCGTGCACGATCAATAGATTCTACATGTATTTTAATATACAAATAAACAAATAAATTGTAAATAAATATAAATATAAAGTCATATTTAAAGCCTGTGAAAATATGAAATATAGAAGCAATTTAAACTAAAGATTCTGTTTGCTTTATGTTTACTCTCACTGACAGACACTGACATGCTCAGCTTCCTTCTCTCAAGGTCTGCTGTACAAGATGCAATGTAAAAAAAACAGACAGAAGACTACATGGAATCAAAATAGAACTGCTTTCAGAGAACTGCTCATCATGGAATCGGCTTTCAGAGAACTGCTCATGTTAACACACTGGTGGCATATTTATGCATAATGCTCACATGTGCATTAATTACAAACCGTGCAATATTTTGAATCACAACAACGTGCAAAGGTAAAGAGCGCTTTCTTTATCACTGAAGCTGTCAGTCAGTACAGCGCAAACTCACTGAGAGCGAAGACTCCTGTTTTAATTAATGAATCTGACTAAACTTCACAATGAATCTTTTATTTCAACTGTGTCTCCGCTTTGTTTGTTATAATGAGAGGATTTGTGCACGTATACTACTTAGTAAACTTGCGCTAAACATAAACTCATACAGTGTTTTGAGAGAAACTGAGCGGATTCTCACTACCAGTAACTTAAACACCTCTGGTCATTTTTTTTAACAGAAATGGCTGTGATTGGCTACAGTACTCAATGCTGCAAACGCATGTTGTAAATAGACACATTTGCAGCACCGTTAAACTTATGTGACATGAATATAACAACCAGATCGCTTTAATTTACTTGCTTTTCTCTTTTATTAAATAATTACAAATTATATGTTACAAGCAGTAATATAACTCTGCAATAAAAATATATTACTTTGCATTGACCTGACCAGGCAGCCAAGGTGGCAGGGGCCACACCCACCCATACAGTGCCGGTCCTAGACTCCTGGGGGCCCTAAGCAAAACTTTGTCCAAGGGCCCCTGTCAAAATGACCCCCAACCCCTTAATCTGTTCTTTCAGAGCAGTTTCACTGTCAACAAACGTTGAGTTGACTTGAAACGCTCAGTAATACAATAAAAAGCAATAGGACAAATACAACAGAAAAAATACATATGAATGAAATGAACAATTTAGCCTACTACTTATAATAGTCTACTATACAGAAATTGAATAAAGTAATCAAATGTAAAAAACATTGCATTGTCTTCACTGCATGAATTAAATATACATTGATTCGTATTAAGGTTACTAATGTTATTCAGTGAAGAGCAGTGAATGATTCTCTCGTTTTCTTTTGTTGTTTAATTAACATAAAATGACAGAGAGAGCTGCGGGTTTATTAGGCTGCTGTCACTTTAAGACCAAACGCACAGACCTAATACACTTACAAGCATTCGATTACTTTGCCAGCGGTTTATGTTCACCGAAGACATAACTGAATGTGTTTAAGTCCCCAAGACGGACATTTTGACATATTTTTATGTGTATTTGTCTGCTTAAGTGCACGCCTGAAGCCCAAAGTAGCCTGTACTTGTCCGTGTTTCTCTCCATCTCGGATCACGCGGACAGAAAGCCGCCTGTTGAACAGCATCTCCTTTGCAACCCAATACGCTTTTACACATGACGTTACATGATTCGACTGATGGATATTACATGTGGGTGATAGCGCACAGCTATAAAGGAAAGGAACGGAAAGCGACATCATGTTTTCATAATTGTTAGAAGCCAAAAACAAAACTAAAACATAGCTCTAAATCCCTACGCAGCTTGCGTACTTTGCGTGTAGGGAGGATGGCACTGCCGCCATACCAAATTGACGCCCCTGGTTAGGAGACAGTACTACAACACTCAGGGCCCTATTTTAACGATCTGGGCGCATGGTCTGAAGCGCATGGCGCAGGTGCACTTAGGGCGTTCCGAATCCACTTTTGCTAGTTTAACGACGGAAAAAATGGTCGGCGAGCCAGACGCATGGTCCAAAAGGGTTGTACCTAGTCTCTTAATGAGTCATGGGTGTGTTTTGGGCGTAACGTGCAATAAACCAATCAGAGCCTCATCTCCCATTCCCTTTAAAAGCCAGAATTTGCGAGCAGAGAGACTGAACGCTTTTCCAGAGAGGAATCCTTTTATTTTTAATATTTAAAAATGTTTGTGTGCTGCTGCGTGTCCCTGTGTGTGTAATAAGCAGAGTGTACACACGTTGTACACCTGCCTATAGGCGCATATTACTAACATGCCCTTTAAATAACACAAAACATACTGCGCTACTGACTTTAGACCAGGTTTTTGTTGGTCAGTTGCCTCAAAATAGCAATGCGCCTGAACACACCTCGTTTTCAGACCAGCAGGCCCATGGGCGAACAGATGGGTACGAGTGCATTTGCTACAGTATTTAAACAACGTGGTGCTGGACGTGAAAATGATAACTGCATCGGGCTGAAACTAGCACTTGCGCCGGGTGTATGATAGGGCCCTTTGTCTCATGGATCTCATGGCTTATGACTTTCTTGGACGTAATCTCCACATCTCTCCATCATGCGAGTCACAGCATTGTTTTAAAATTCCGCCTATGGGTATTACGGTTTCATTCTTGTTCATTATGGTGTCTGGCAGTGTGTAATGGCGCCCCTAGGGGACTGGAGGTCCGCGTCACATGTAACCTTGTGGTGACCCTGTGACGTATCGCTATTGGCGACTGACCAGCTTGCGTCCTAAATGGAAAAATGAAGTATGGCCAAACGTCTGGGCTGCCAATATTCCTACAACTCCTGGAGCGATTTTGTAAAGTGACGCAAGATCTGTGACAGTAAATCAGAGTTTGGTATCGCTCAGATGCACCTGAAGCCCCTATGCGGTATTTTACCCTCACAGACCCCCTCTGGTGAATCTTAGATAGAGGAATGGAGAAACCGGAGGGAGGGAGGGATGGAGCACGAGAGAAAGAGAGCAAAGAACACATATATCAACTGGAATGGTGACAGCCACACACATTCATCGCACAAGGAAAACATTTGGCTGATTGTGCTCAATGCAGTGAGGCTTCACGTGGCTGGCAGGTGTTTGATTCCTGCGGAATGCTAATGACCCTGATCTCCCAGAGAGGGAGGGAGGGAGAGAGAGAGAGAGGGAGAGAGAGAGAGAGAGAGAGAGAGAGAGAGAGAGAGAGAGAGAGAGAGAGAGAGAGAGAGAGAGAGAGAAAGGATGATTGTTGAAATGGAGATCTGACTTGAGAGATGAGCAATAATGTAACTGACTACCTGACCACAAAAAGTGCATTGCATTGTTTTGGCGTGTTATATCATGTTGGAATAATATTATTTATGAGCTGAACGCACATGAGCGCCACCCAGACAGCATGAAATGGAAATTCACCCATCTATTTTTCAAATGCATGTCATTGATCGGTAACACTTTAGTTTAGGGTCCAACTCTCACTATTAACTAGTTGCTTATTAGCATTCATATTACTAGGACTTTGGCTGTTTATTAGCACTTATAAAGCACATATTAATGCCTTTTTCTGCATGACCGTATTCTACATCCCTACATCCCATCCTACATCCTACCAATACCTAAACTTAACAACTACCTTACTAACTATTAATAAGCAGTACTAAGTTTATTGAGGCAAAAGTCGTAGTTAATAGTGAGAATTGGACCCTAATCTAAAGTGTGACCCAATGACTTCATTGTGAATGATTCATCAGTGCATTTCATTTTTAATATTTTTTATCTTGTAATTTTTAATCAAAGTGTCATGACAATCTCTCAATCATTCAATCTTTGAAAAGTGTCACAAGAAGCAACAATGCCATTTTGCAGTCTGGGTTGTCTGTTATATCGCAACTTTTAAGTTAATACCACTGAAAAGTTACTCAGTTACTTGCTTTTCAATTAAAGATTTGTGGTGTACGCAAATTGTTATTGATCACAAGTTGTACATTTTGACGGTGCAATTTCGTTTCTAGCTTGATAGGCATAACTCATATAGTTGGTTTATGAAAGACTTGTGCAACCAAACTACATTTCCTATAATGTGCATTTTTTCATTAGGTTGCATTAGCGTTAAATGCTACACAGCTTCCTGATTTTGTCGGGAAGTAAGAACAAAAATAGAAGAAATAAAAATATTAAATTGTCCAGGGAAACCATTTCATTCAGACTAAAATAACAAAATTTGTTTTACGATTCTTGATATCATAAGTTTCTTTACAGTGACATTAACAGAATTCATAGCAGCAGAAAGAGCATGCTGGGATATAGACGGGTAAAACAGATATAGACAAACAGGAAGAGAGGCCACGGGGGAATTGATGGGACAGAGAGATGGACAGAAGGCAGATAAACTATCAGACAGAGAAGAGCTGAGGGCCAGGAGGGACCACAGGGGCCAGACCCCTCATTTGTTACCCACCCAGGCAGAAAAGGTTCTTGGTGTGCTTTTATTGAACAGTGTCCATTCTTGATAGATCTCTAATGCCAATGTAAAGGGGATGGGAGACAATGGGGGATGAGACCTTAACAGCATCCTGTTCTGACTACAAGTCGTGCAATCCTATTCCTGTTTTGGTGCCGCCAAGGCGCCAACCCTTACATGTACTGCCTCTATGTTCCTGTATTCTCTCTCTCTGACTGTTCGGAATGAATACTATTTAAGTATAGTAGTATGAAACATTCAAATTGATGTTTTCTAATGGTTGTCATGCATGTTTGGGTGAATTTACAAAATCATAATATATGCATAGACCACAGTTCACCAAAAAAAATCACATTAAAGAAATAATAAAATAAAAAATATAGAATATTGAAATTGAATATATATATATTTTTTTATTATTTATTGCATTATTGTAATGACAATTAAGTAGACCTATTCCACCATTACCATAATGCAAAATAATAATAAATAAATTGTATTTTAATAAAATAAATTGCACAGTATTTATAGTATTTAAACTGTAAAATATTTATAGAACATGCTAGTATTTGTGTTTTCAATTTGTGCTGAATTATTTTGATACAATTCTTTTCATTTTTATTGTTTATTGTTTACATGTTTTATGATTGAGAATAATAACAATTAAAATGTATTGAAATGTATCGCATGTATTTCAGTGATGAGAAGTGCATTATTGTAATGTCAATTAAGCAAATGTACTCCCCCATAACCATAATGCAGGAAATAAATAAATAAATAAATAAACAAATAAATAACAGTATGTATAGTATTTAAAGTCTTATGGAATACAATTCTAATGGAACATGGTAGTATTTGTGGTATCAATTTGGAAATGTATTTAATTTATTTATTAATTTTAATTAATTATTTGTTTTAAATACTACAATAATACATACATACATACATACATATATATATATATATACACACACATATATATATATATATGTATATATATAATACAATAATATAATTACTACATTTTTATGCTGTAGCTTGTAAGCATTTTAATATTTTAATTTATTTTTCACTGCTTTTGATAACTTTTCAGTTTTTATACATTCACATAAGAATTCCTGTAGTGACAATTACATTTCAATTTAGTCTCACAATTAATATGATCAGTAATACTACTAAAGTAATAATAATAATTAATAATAATAATAATAATAATAATAAAATATAATAATTTTATAATAAATAAAATAATAAATATGTTATACTGTAGAAAATAATTCACAATATAATTCGGAATTATTTTTTTTTTTTACATTTTTATTTTTTTTTTCATTAAAAATGACAGTTATAATGATTGATAATAATAAGAATGTCTGCATGAAATGAAAATTTAGAGAGGAAAGGTGATTATAAAAAATTTACAACGCAAAAAATCTGAAATGGTCCTAAAATGTGCTTAATTCTCTTTATATAATTATCATAATTATTTTTATAATTTCTTTTTTTCCCCTCTGATATTTGAGTGAATGAGAATTGGACAATTTTTCATGAGATTCACCCATTTAGTTCACTAAGTGGATTCCACTGATTATCTATATATTTGAAACAAATTTGCATTTTTAATTTAAGTTTAAAAAAAAAAAAATATGATCATATAAGTTAAGAATGAGAAAAATCCTGATTTGTATTACTTCCAGTTCATTAGTCTTACTGGAAATGGAAGATCGAGTCAAGCATGTTGCGTTATGGGATATACCTCAATATATTCTGTACAATGCACTTTTTGTCAAATGTAGTTCATAGGTCATTCAGGTATTCCATGCATGACAATGCATACATAGTATACACCGTATGCATGTTCTATACAGCAGAATAGAAAGAGTATTATGGTAGTCAGCTATTTTGCTCTTGCTCTCACCTGTCTGTAAGACTCCCTCCCTCGCTCCCTATCATCCTCATTTCTCCAGTGTCATTTCATTCAGCTTTTCAAAAGCTCCTCTCCTTTTGCTTTAGATGGCAGGTGCATGCTCAAATGAATACAGATTCTCTGGATGTCTCAGCATGACGGCGCCTAATCAGACGGCTCACAGGCAGTACGAACACACATAAATGCACCTTCTCTTGCCCTCTATCAGCTCCATCCTCTACCTAAGCTAGAGCATCTCGCTTCATGTGAAACGTGTGCATCTCCTCTATCAAAGAGGAAGACAGAGAAAACAAGGCAGAGAAAAGCCAGGTATATTAATTTCCTCCTGAATGCAGGAAACAGGAGGTGACCCATGATAAATATGAATGTCGTGCTGCTCCGTTCTTGCTGGTTCATGGATCTGCACAGACCTAGACTCTCAATTGTGTCTCATGGGAGTAATGTTGAATGTAACTCTGTCCAGAGAGAAGAAAATGTGCAATGTTTTGTTTTTTTTTTGCTTGCAACACTGATACTAGAATGTTCTTCAGCTGTGAAAATGCTTATCTGTAAGGTCTTAAATTTCCTTGACAAGCACAACAACAACAAAAAGTCTAGTGAAAATTGCTGCTGATATTATTATGGAACCTTTGACTTACACTTTTAATTTGACTGCTGGGCTAAACACCGTCCCAAAGGCCAGAAAATCTGCCTTCATTATTCCCCACCAATAGTTGTTTTATCCACTAAAGGCTTTTATACACCAGCTTAATGTTGTTTAAACAAAAATATAAATGTTTTTCGGCAGCCAGGAGAGTCATAAGAGATAGGTCTTTAGACTTTAAATAGTTAAATGTTTCTTTATGTATGTATATTGCTGATCACACAATTGTAATTCAGATAATTAAAGAAATCACAGTTTACAGAGTAGTGAGGCAAATAACACAGACATTACCTTTTTTCGGTAAATAAATAAGTAAAATAAAGGCAAAATATATACATTTCTATGCTAGCTTATCAGTATTTTAATATTTACATTTATTTTTTAATAACTTTTCATTTAATTTGATCAAATATTCAATTTAGTCTCACAATTAATATGATCCGTCATGATTCAGTCATAGAACTAAAGTAGTAGTAATAATAATAATAATAATAATGTTATTTTAAAATATTGTTAATAAATAAAAAGAAAAAAATAAGTATGTTATGTAAAAAAGAATTCACAATATAATAATAATAATAATAATACATTTGAATTATTTAAAAATATTATTAATAATAAACAAAAAAAAAGAAAAAATATATGTTCTACGGTAGGAAATAAACAATATATTATTATTAAATATTATTTAAAAACAATTATTAGTAGTAAATAAAAATAACAATAAGTATGTTCTACTGTAGAAAAGTAGATAAAATAAAATAAAAATGATAAAATACAAACAATAAAATAATAATAATAATAATAATAATAATGATTGTATTATTATTATTAATAATAACTATTATTTTAAAATATTATTACTAATAAATAAAAAAGGAAAAAATAAGTACGTTCTGTATAAAAGACTTCGCAATATAATAATAATAATAATAAATATTTAAAAATATATTAATAATAATAAATACAAAATAACAAAAATAAAGCATGTTCTGTAGAAAATAATTCACAAAATAATACCAATAATAATAACAATAATAAAACATTTAAAAATATTATTAATAATAAATAAAGAAAAAATTAAGTATGATCAGTCAAAAAGAATTCAAAATATAATAATAATAATAATAATAATTAAACATTTAAAAATATTAATAATAAATAAAGAAAAAATGATGTATGAGCTGTCGAAAAGAATTCAAAATATAATAATAATAATAATAATAATAATAATAATAATAAAAGCATAGAAAACATTTCTACCTTAGGGAAAGCTAAGCCAAACAAAAAATTACGTTCCTTTAGAAAGGATCTGATCTATGGATTTCAGTGATACATTTAGTATCATTTTGATACACTCAGAATTGAGTTTTCTTCTTTGTCCAAGGCTTTCTAGCAAAATAAGGTATATGTCTCGATGCTTACAATCCTAAATAGATTGACTAAACGCATTGACTAAACACAATGAAATGGTTCATGGCCAATATGCGGACAATGTCTGCATAGTTAATTCATAGCCTGCTTGCACAATGAGCCACAAAACTAGCTCATTTCAAGATAAGGTGGCACTATGAACCCGTTCCCTTTGGATTGCTTTTTCTTCCCACAATGCTTTTAGTGTCGATTAAAGCAACAGGGACAGATAAATGTGATTCATTATGCATCGTTAGATAAAGCCTGCTAATCCCAAGAAAAGCTGTGATAACATGTCCTTCCTCTTGTCAGCAGTAAAAAGGAAACAAAATTCAACCTTCATAAGGTGTTAGCGCTTATTTGTGTGTATAAACGAGCTGGTGCTTTTCAAAAGTGGGAAAGCACAGATGCCACTTTATTTTGGTGTCTGAGATGTTGCTCCTAAAGTTGCTTCTAAAAGTACTTCTAAGTAGCATGTAACAAGAATATGTAACATATCTTTATTATTATTATTACATTTTTTTAAGTTAAATTTGTGCTTCCCGTGCAATCTGAGGTATGCTGATTGCTCCGTCCACTGCAGACTGTTTCAGTGTGCCATAATGGCCAGACAGAAGAATCAAAAGCCGACACTAAACTGTTCAGACAGGTCAGGGTTTTTCATTTCAAAGCCATCAGGGTATTGAGATTGACATGACCTTTGTCGTGGCCCTCCTCTCCCTGCCTCTCGCCTCTCTCCTCGTCGTAATTGGTTTACTTGCGAGCGTGGCGGAAAATGTGATGTCAGTACTATGACAGAGCAAGGCGTTGAGGAGACATCAAACAGACAAACAAATCGCTCTACCTTCAGATGTACTTCTATTTCCTCTCTTTCCCTCGGCATGCCTTAATGATGTCCGTTTTGTGGTCTGGAAAATACAGCGGCCTCAAAAAGTATGTGAACACGTCTGGATACTTAGGCCTTATTTAAAAAAAAAAGTAAAATGACTTTCCTAATAATTAATAAATAAATAATAATAATAATAATAATAGCTATACATAATACATTTCATTATTAAATAAAAGCATATGATTATTTTTATTATTATTTTATTATAATTTTAATAATTGTTATATATGGTAATTGATAAACAATTGTAATTAATACTACTGCAACTAATAATAATAATAATAATTATTATTATTATTATTATTATTATTATTATTGTTGTTGTTGTTGTTGTTGTTAATTTCAGCTGTGTATCATTTACATTTATAACCATTTATTCAAAATAATATTTAAATACAATATAATGTTATTATTAATAATAATAATAATAATAATTTTATTGTTGCTATTATTATTTTATTATTATTATATTGTATATAAATATTATTCTGAATAAATGTTTATAAATGGTAAATGATAAACAACTGTAATATTATTATTATTAGCAGTAGTTGTAGTAGCAATTATAATTGTTTATCATTAACCATTTATTATTTAGAATATTCATAATATATTAATATGTATAATGATATTAATAATAACAATACTTTTATTTAATAATAAACTATTATTATTATTGTTACTATTATTATAGTTTATATAAATATTTTTAATAAATGGTTATAAATGGTAAATGATAAACAACTGTAATATCATTAACACTGTTGCTGTTATTATTATCATTATATTGTTATTATCATCATTATTATTATTAGTAGTAGTAGAATTTATTATAATATAATATTTATAATAATAATAATAATATGAATAATATGAATAATATGAATATGAATATTAATTGTATTATTGTTACTATTATCATTTTAATATTATATTGTATATAAATATTATTCTTAATAAATGGTTATAAATGGTAAATGATAAACAACTGTAATATCATTAACACTGTTGCTGTTATTATTATCATTATATTGTTATTATCATCATTATTATTAGTAGTAGTAGTATAATTTATTATAATATAATATATTATAATATTTATAATAATAATAATAATAATAATAATATGAATAATATGAATATTAATTGTATTATTGTTACTATTATCATTTTAATATTATATTGTATATAAATATTATTCTTAATAAATGGTTATAAATGGTAAATGATAAACAACTGTAATATCATTAACACTGTTGCTGTTATTATTATCATTATATTGTTATTATCATCATTATTATTATTATTAGTAGTATAATTTATTATAATATAATATATTATAATATTTATAATAATAATAATAATAATAATAATAATATGAATATGAATAATATGAATATGAATATTAATTGTATTATTGTTACTATTATCATTTTAATATTATATTGTATATAAAAATTATTCTTAATAAATGGTTATAAATGGTAAATTATAAACAACTGTATTATGATTATGATTATTATTATTAGCAGTAGTTGTAGTAGCAATTATAATCGTTTATCATTTACCATTTATAACCATTTATTATTTAGAATATTCATAATAATATATTAATATTTATAATGATATTAATAACAACAATACTTTTATTTCATAATAAAATGTATTATTATTATAGTGTATATAAATATTCTTTTTAATAAATGGCTATAAACGGTAAAAAACAACTGTAATATTATTAACACTGTTGTTATTATTATATTATATTATTATTGTTAGTAGTAGAATTTATAATAATATAATAATATTTATAATGATAATAATAATAATAACCATACTTTTATTTAATAATGAAATGTTTTAGTAGTTGTCGTAATTATAACTGTTTATCATTTACTATTTATAACTATTTCATGATATATATATATAATATTTAATAATGACATTTATTATAAGCATTATTATTATTATTACTACTAAAGTCAGTTTGTACATATACTATGGAATTTATAATCAAGCTAATACCAGATGTAAAGAAAAGCTGTTTAATATTTTGTTATATAATGAAAAAGACATTTAAACTTGAAAATGAAGCGTTCTCGTAACAGCGAAAGTAAATTCCTTGACAAACCAGTGGCCGTGTGACAAGCAGCCAAGCTGTTCACCTGCCAATCAGATCCAGACAGGAAGTCCTCCTTGCCAGGACTTCTCTGTTTAGAGCCAAACGTGGCAGGGATGGGACGGACATTGCGGCAAACACACAGACGGCTTCCTTCTCCATCGCCGTCATTAGCCTGCAAGGTATTCCGGCGAGACGAGAGGAAATGAAGGGGCTGGATGTTTGCGCTCCCACCTGAGGATGTTGGTGGAAATGAAACCACCAGCAGTGATATGAGATGAGTCGCAGTCCAGCTCAGAGTTCCAGCTCAAATGAGAGCCCAACAGTCATATGCTATCCTTATTGAAAAGCAACAAAAAATACTTCTTGCATTTGAAATTCATGTAACTTTTGCAATGTGACGTATTTTGTTTCTTTAAACAAACTGTACGACAGGCGCTGCCGAACACCAGATCCTATTTCAATGCAATTATCCCAAAATCAAGATATTATGGGCAGGCAGATGGACAAATCTATATTCATGGCAGTATGCAGTCCATCTCTGCGCTGCTTAAATGAATCGTAATGGATACCTCTGGCAGAAAGCATCAAAGTGGGGACTGGTGAGGCACAGAGGTGCTGGCACTGGAGCCAAGTGACTGAATTAGACGTGGTACTCTCGTGTACATATAGCCATCTGCCTCATGGGCTCATTGAGAGGCGATGTCTGTTGTGTCCTTTCTCTCGACTGTGACAGGTTCACTGCTCTCATTTTGTCATATTTGTTGGGGCTGGTCTGGTGGCGGTTGTGTTTTATCAGAAAATGTGCGATGCTTCGGTCTAAGGTTTCACGTGTTTGGCAATGACAAGGGACGCGTGCAGATGAAAGTTGATTGACCGCCCAAATAGTATAAATAATAATAAATGCATTAATATACAGCAGACTGCAAATCATTTTATTTTAAAATAACAAGGAATGAAGCACCAACCAACCTATTTCACAATAATAATAATAATAATCATTATGATTATTACTATTCATAAAATATTTTATTCATGTTTTGGGTGTGCTGTAATGATGATGCTGATGATGATGATGAAGATAATGGTGATGACAATAATAAATTATTATTATTATTATTACAAAAGAACCAAAAGAACTACTACTACTAATAAATATTTATCATTATTATTATTATTATTATTATTATCATCAGTAGTAGTATGACAACAGAAATAATAATTCATACGTTTATAATAAGATTATTATTATTTATAAAAAAAGTTTTGATTCTATTGTAATAAAATAATAATGATGATGATAAATCATTAATATTATTATAAAATGTATTATTTTGGTCCTTTTGTCATGAAGAAGAAGAAGAAGAAGAAGAAGAAGAAGAAGAAGAAGAAGGATTATTATTATTTATAAACTAATTTATTCATGTTTTGGTTATGTTGTAATGATGATGATGACTATTATTATTATTATTATCATCATCAGTAGTAGTATGACAACAGAACCAAAACAACATTTTAATTTAAAATTATTAATATGATTATAATATGACTATTGTTATTTATAAAATATTTTTTTCATGTTTTGGTTTTGTTGTAATAATAATAATGATGATAAATATGTATATAATAAAATGTAATAAAATATAATAAAATGTATTCTTTTGTTTTTTTGTCATAATAATAATAATAATAATAATAATAATAATACACCATTACTAAAACACCATTATTAAGATTATTATTATTTATAAAATAATTTATTCATGTTTTGGTTATGTTGTAATGATAATGATGATTATTATTATTTATGATTATGATTAGTAGTAGTAGTAGTAGTAGTAGTAGTATTAGTATTATCAGTAGTAGTAGTATGACAACAGAACCAAAACAACAAATATTTTAATTAATAAAAAAACTTAAACCTTGTAAGTATGCATGGAGAATTTGACTACAGGCCCTGGGAGCTGTGTACAAACTCTTTGGAATAATCTAGATGCTGTATCGAAAGGGCATTATTGATAAATGCGGGACATTTCTATTTCATGGAAAAGTATCTGAAATTCTGGCCTTCTTTTGAAGTGATTGCAGCAACATTTTTCTCTGCAACCCCTTAACCTATAATCATAGGCTTTTTGCTGCAAGGGACCATTTCAAAGCCTCCGCCAGCATTACAAATAAATTATATATGTCCTCTCCTAATGCCTTGTTATTCTGGGGTGATCCCTGTAGTGGAAACAGTCCACGCGGGAAGCTGGGAAGCCCGGGGGTTTCAATCACCCCTGCGGCCCAGTCGGCCCTGGAATATCGTACAGATAAAACGATTATCTTTTTCATGTTTTGAACAAAAGAAAAATAGATGAAGCAACAGATCTCCTATAATCCAGAGAAAATGGGCTTTCTTGGATTTCATCCTCTGTACTGTCTTTACAGCAAGGAGAGAGAGGAAATGCAAACATCTCAATGCTTTTTCAGCATCCAGCGGGAGTCAACAGCCACTTAATTTATACCCTGATTATCGGCCCTGGACTTCCTGTCTGTTTAGGAGGCCTGATCTTTTGGATGTTTGTCCAGATCCCACAGGAACTTGGTAGTGCTGCTAGCTCCCTGATATAAGTGGTTCCAGTAAACATGGACTGGGGTCATTATATATCCTGTCCACCCACTGAGACCCGTCTGTCTTAAGTCACAGGAGGGAAAAGTTACGCTTTGAAAAATAGAACCTCCGGGAATCACAATGATTTTTTTCTCTCGCTCTCCTTCTCCTGTTGCTTCACTATCTCACTTCCTTCTCCTGACTGTGGCTGTCATCAGTATTACTCTTACGACATTGTAAAGCTAACTTTGAAAGATATAGTGTTCTAGCTGTCATAATCGCTAAAAAAACATAGCCAATGTTCCTCTTGCCCTTGGCTGGCACTTCCATAGCACTCATTCTGTATGATGTCATTGTGACAATAATTCACAGAGAATGGTGAAGTGCCATGGCCACCTTTAAATTGTTACAAAGATCCAAAGTGTATAATTGTGAATCTAAAAACTAGGTATTCTTCCACCATGGACCATAAAATAGAAGCTAATACATTACCAAAATAAATAAAATACAAGTTCTAAGAGGCCTTTAAAATACTGAATCAATAATGAATGAATATTTACAATTTTTTCTGGAAATAACTCACGTTTATGAGGAATTCATGCTGAACAATGAAATGGGTTATTTAAAGTACACTTATAGCACATCTTTGAATTTCCAGATATTTTAATTATATTCCCAGAAATTCTAGTTTGCAGAATGGATTGCAATATCAAGAAATAGTAATGGAAGTAAGGAAGTAATGGAAGGAAGGAAGTAATGGATGGAAGGAAGGAAGGAAGGAAGGAAGGAAGGAAGGAAGGAAGGAAGGAAGGAAGGAAGGAAGGAAGGAGGGAGGGAGGGAGGGAGGGATGGATGGAAGAAAATAATCAACCGACCAATCAAATCAATCAACCAACCAATCAACTAACCAACCAACCAACCAACCAACCAACCAACCAACCAAAGACAGAAAGAAATCAACTGACCGACCAGTTAATCAAATCAATCAACCAACCAACCAACCAAAGAAAGAAAGAAATCAACCGACCGACAGACCAATCAAACCAATCAACCAACCAATCAATCAACCAATCAATCAACCAATCAACCAATCAACCAATCAACCAACCAATCAACCAATCAATCAACCAATCAATCAACCAACCAACCAGCTAACCAATCAGCTAACCAAGCAACCAAAAAAACAACCAACCAACCAACAAACCAACCAACCAATCAATCAATCAACCAACCAACCAGCTAACCAATCAGCTAACCAAGCAACCAAAAAACCAACCAACCAACCAACCAACAAACCAGCCAACCAACCAACCAATCAACCAACCAAATCAATCAATCAATCAACCAACCAACCAACCAACCAACCAACCAAATCAATCAACCAACCAACCAACCAACCAAATCAATCAATAAACCAACCAACACATACCAACATACATATATCGATTTATATGTAATTTTCCCACTCCTAGTGGACGTTCTATGTGATAGAAAATTATGAGGGAAAAAAATGCACTGATGAATCACAATAAGACCAGGAACTTGAACTAAATAGGGTTAATGGACACAAAAGGCGTGTTAAAATTCAAATGAACAGAACAAATCGTGCCCTTTTTCTTATTTTCTAGAAAATGTTTCCTCTGAAATCAATGGCCTGTTAAAGAGGCTTTTATTTTTACCTCAGTTCTGTTTAACCAGAATCCTTTCAGCAGATGTTTTATGCTTCACATCTGGCGAGTGGCATGCAAACAGTGCAGTGAAAAGCAAAGAGCCAATTACGGAGAGCGACTAGATCAATATCCTGCAGAGAGGGCTGTTTCTGAGCGGTTGTCTGTGTGCGCAGGTGTGAGAGTACAGCTCTTGCATATGGGCTAAAGGCTAATGATGAGAACAAGAAGGACTTCCACTGTCAGAGAGAGAGAGAGAGAGAGAGAGAGAGAGAGTGATATCTACTTACTTTTTAAGCTGATTACAGCAAAAGCTTCACAAACAGCAAAAATTACAACCTGTAATGTTCTACACACAAAACTAGGCGTATCAATTAAGTTGTTTTCTGAACAAAAAACATGGCTTGAGAGGATACTTAATAGGATATCTGGCTCTCTGCTATTGTCTTACCACCTATATGAGATGAGACATTGTTTATCGATAGCGTTTTTGCAGCAAAACGATTTGACATTTTTGTTGTGCTCTTTTGTGGAATTGACAGATTACAATTATTATTCAGCAGCTGAGATCAAAGGCAGGCAAAACTCCTGACTTTTATTTTCTAACGGGTGTGTAAAGCTGATAAATTCCCCTCTGTGTGGGCTGCTATCTCTAGGCCTTGGGGCACTATAGAGATTGACAGAAGCAATGCTCTGCACCAGGCCTGATCCTTCTGCTTTCATAATGCTGATTTCCCCAACATTTAACAGACAAAACAATGGAATTTGCAGCTGTAAGCTGAAGGAAAGTCCTCCAGGGGCATTTGCAACTGTTGCAGGTGTCACATCACATTCTTTTTCTTAAATACGAGTGGGACTGCAGATAAGAGTTTGGTTTTAAACTAATTTTTTTTGGTTTTGTGGTTCATAGAATACACTAGAAATTGATTACTTACAGCATGTTTAAATATATAGCCTGATATCTTATTTCCAGTTATTTACAGTAACATGCACCCTTGGACCCTTTTGCCCCTTCGTGGGATGGTGCCTGTATGACATTCTGCAATGTATTACACTTCCATAATGTGAATATTGTGAGAGAAAAACTAAATAAAAATGAAATGTCCGGTCGGTAATGAAAACTGGAGAGGGAATTGTAATGGAGAAAAAAAAATCGTGGTAAATAAAAAAAATAAAAAATAAAATAAAATAAAATAAAATAATAAAATAAAATAAAATAAAATAAAATAAAATAAAATAAAATAAAATAAAATAAAATAAAATAAAATAAAATAAAATAAAATAAAATAAAATAAAATAAAATAAAATAAAATAAAATAAAATAAAATATTAAAATAAGTAAATCAATAAATAAATAAAAAATAAGATGTGATAAAATAAGATAAACTAAAAAATAAAATAAAATAAAAAACACTAAGAATGACAATTACCAAATAATAATAATAATAATAATTTCATTTAGAACAAGAATTACCCAAAATAAAATAAAATCAAATAAGATAAGATAAAATAAGATAAACTAAAATAAATAAATAACAGAAATAAAATAAAATAATTACATTAAATTAAATTAAATTAAATTAAAACAATTCCAAGAGAAACAGTGTAATGTACGGTGGATCCAATCAAATCCTAATGTACAGTACAGTCTTGCACTATTTTCTGCATGATTACACTATTGACTGTCTGACTGTATTTATCCTGCTTGTTGCATTTATTATTCAGCCACACATTAAATAAATACTTAAATGGATATGAAATATTGATTTATTTAATATTAAGTTGTTTTATTATGTGAGAAGAAAGAGCGAACGATACGACTAGCACAACTATGT
The DNA here is from genome assembly GCA_039654105.1 of Coreius guichenoti. Classification (NCBI taxonomy): domain Eukaryota; kingdom Metazoa; phylum Chordata; class Actinopteri; order Cypriniformes; family Gobionidae; genus Coreius; species Coreius guichenoti. The sequence continues at coordinate 11,398,747 of CM077191.1, forward strand.
TACATCATCAGGCATTTCAGAAGAGGAGAAAGTTGATGAATTTTGCCAAATAATAACAGAGACAGCTACATAAGAATCACTGTCTAATTTTAAACAATGAAAGTTCACTGTCTGAAGACTTCTTGCGTCCTGTGGCCGGTTGCATAATGGTCATAAGTTTTTTTTTTTTTTGTAAGTCACTTCCTCATAAAAAGGAAGATTGTTCTAATTTGAATCCAAAAAGTTGGTCAGACTAATTTATAAGACAGTCTTAACTTAGCGGCTATGTTTATGCAACTAGCCCTTGTAGCTCAACTTGGCACAATGGCACAAGTAGTGCCAAGACCACATGCCAAATACATTGAAGATGCCTTGCCAACTGCATAAATGCAAATGCTTACATGGGGGGCAAAACAGCAGCGTGGGGAACCCTGCTTGAAATATTCCCAATAATGAATTTGATTCCTGCTGCAGATAAGACCAAGATTAGGAGAACATTCTCCCTGCATCCTTTTCACTCTCTTTCTCCCTTTATTTACGTCTTTGTTCAGCTGGAAGTGATAAAATCTGCCCGCCCGCACAGTCGTGCACCACCAGTCCCCACCAACGATAACTCCAGCCATTCAAAAACATGCATACACGCGCCCCCTCCTGCCCACACGCACGCGTCTTCTTGACAGATTTACAGCCATTTAGAATACACAAAATGCAGCGAGATGTATGCGAGGGCTGAGATGCCATCAAAATATGACAGAATTAGAGTGCATTAATGCTAAAAATTTGACTTGAATGAATCCATGTCTTGGATTGAATTAATGCTGTTACCATCGACATGACATTAACAACAAGAGCTTATTAAAAAAGATTTGTTGACCGGTCTGCATGATGTCAGTCTAATTCACGGTTGTCATGGAAAATAGAGGCCAGAGCTGCCGATTAGAGCTGGTATTCCTTGTACGGAGTGGGTGGTATGACGATGACATTATTCATAATAGATTAATAATAAGTCTACAAAACAGTAAAACAAATATTATGAAACAGAAATCTTTCTACGGCCACATCATGGTATATAGCGCCATACGTATACATGAGAAGAACTTGTCAGCCGTTTCAGATCAGAGATCGTCCTTTCACAGATTTTCTTTGCCCTTTTCAAAGTCCTAATGAAAGTCTGTGTTGTAACGCTGGGTCTCCCAAGCCTCATTAGTCCAACCACACATCACCTGCTGCACTACCAGCCTCTCTGAGACAAGAGAAATACAGGAAGTAAAAGATGTTGACAGTGATAGAGAGAGAGTGTGAGATAAATTGAGGTGTGAATCTCGCAAAGCCTGTCAAGAACATGTTCGGGTCGTATTTCACCTCAAAAATCAAAAGAAAGAGACGTTTTGCTTAAAAGTAGTGTAGAATTTCTGCGCCACAAGCGTCACTATTCAGACATGCAATAATAACATGCAGACGGTCTTCAGTAGAGCTGCTTATTGCTGAACTGAAATAGTTTCATAATGAATGAACTTTTCACAGTTATTGAACTGAATTGAATCACTGAACGGAGTTAAATAATGACACTACTGTCTTGCTACAGCTGCTTTAGAGCAGAATTTCCTGTTAATACTGTGAAGCTGCTTTGAAACTATTTCTATTGTACGCTATGAAAATAAAGGTGACTTGCAAAAAATATTGATTTAATCCTCTTGTGCTCCTCGTGTGGCAGTCAAAAATGACCCTTTTTTCAATTTAATGAATGTACTGTATTTTAGTTTGATAATGTTTTTTTATTTAATATATTGTATTTTTAGGGGATTTTATGGTACTAAATTATAATTATGCAGTAGTTATAATCCATTTATTCACTTTTTGAGCATAGACCTGAAAATGAAATTTGTCATACATCTTAAATTTGGCCTCTTTTTAAAGACGACACTTGGCAGATTATTGATGATGAAAAAAAAGTGAAATTATCGATCAGTGAAAAAAGTTTAAACTTAAGATTTTAAGGTTATTGCTATGAAAAACGCACAAAAATACTGTTTTCGAAACCTTTTTCGGTTTTACTCTAAAACTGTAAGAAAATCAAAGCCATAAATCAAAAACAGATTGTGCTCCGAATTTGAGGTCATTATATCAAAAATTAGCTTTCAGTAAGATTTCGTTTGGGCGCAGTACCAAACGTTTCCACTAGATAAAATTCATTTCCCATTTATTTCCAATTCAGTAATTTTTGACTGTGAGTGTGATTATTTTTTACAGGACCATTTAACCTTTTGGAATCGTGTCCATAATTTGTGTGTGTGTGTGTTCACATAGCAAGTGCAAAATCCTTTACTAAGTTTCATACCATTCTGATAAAGTAAAAAATTCCAACCAAATCAAAACGTAATAATAATTATAATAATAAAAAAAAATAATAATTAAAAAAAAAAAAAAAAAATAACTATTACAATAATGATAATCTAATCAATGAATTATTGAAAAAAAAATTCTGGACACATTACGGTACTGAGAAATTAACTTTTTTTTTAAATAGGCTTCATTTCTTTATGCAAGATATAATTTCTTATTTCTTCTGATTTTGAGAAAAGAAATAAATCATAAATCTATGCTAATTACCACCTCCTCCCTATTTTTCATCCTCCTCCCCACGCTCCGAAAAGTTCCTCTTCTGCCTGACTGTCTGCGACGTGTTTATCCAGACGGCACCGCTGTGTGTAAAAACAACACATGTAGGTGCCACCGCAGGGTTCTCGTCCTGCTTTAACCTAGTGACTACCATCATGCTAGTTTCTTTCTCTCTCTTTCAAACTAAGTCAAAGCCTTTTCGTCATTTTACGGGTACAACCAGCATTCAAGTTTAATGTATAGCCCTCTTAATGTCTGTAAAAACGTACAGCCTGACTCCAATTCATCTCAGACTGATTAAGCGCTAACAGAAAAACAACACAACTCTTTAAACACTACAACCCCACATCTTCAGCTTTCATTTCACACTTCGGTTTGATGCTGTATTGTGATGTTCCACAGATCTTAATCAGATTTGCTCCACGTCTGTCCTCTAGAGTCAGTGTCACCCATTTGGCTTCATCTCTTCCTCAACGTTTCCTCTTTCTCTTACCAAGAAGGGCTCTTTTGGAAATGAGGTCCTTCAAACAGCCACAAGAGAGCATTTCCCTCCCTTCACAATGGGAAGCAGGATGTATTTCCTGCTCTTGTCTTGGCTCATTTGCATCTCGAGCTAATTGGCAACATTTGCTCATCAAGGTTCCTTGAGTTTGTAAATGACTTGTACAATTGAAGCCAATTATCAAGCTCAATGATTTAAAATCGACACGATCTGTCCCTAGCAGAGCAGGAAAACAGCAAAGAGGAAGAAAAAACAAAATACTGACAACACCGAGATCAATAGGAAAAGAAAAGCAGGGGAAAAAAAGGTGATGGACAGTGTACAAAAATATCAAGGACTAAAACTAGCATGATGCGAAGGTGTTTTGGATGGTAGCTATGCTCTTCTGAGTGATTTTAGAACGTTGCTATATGGTTGCCAAAGTGTTCTGGGAGGTTGCTAGGTGGTTTCTTACTGGTCCAAGTCGAAAGAGCCCATCTCCAAGTGTTTAAGATAATTTGGTATCTAAATATAGAGACTCAATTCTCTCCTACAATGTAAATATAATGGATTTTTCATTCATTTTGCCATGAGAAAAAGCCTGAACGTTTACAAACGGTTCGAGTTATATTCAAAACTAAAATACTCTACTTTATGTTGAGGCATCACAAATGTGTGTAACATTGTAATCGCAAAATTATTTTAGTCTTGAATCTCTTAAATGTTTCCTGTCAGATGTTAAGAACAACATTAAGCAGATGTTTGCCCAATGTTTAAAGGGATCATGAACTGAGAAATCAAATTTTCCTTGAGCTTTTGACATATAAGAGGTCATTATACTATAAGAATATCCTGTAAGTTTCAGAACTGAAAACTTCCTTGTTAGTCCAAAAACCGCTTTTATTGTAACCAAGCCCAGCGAACGACTCATTTTGGAATGAATCTATAGGTGAAAGACCGCCTCTGCAGAAGAAAATCAATGCCTACTTCTTCATTGCAACGTTGGCCCCGCCCACTGGCGTGTTAGTGAGATGACGAGGAGAGACAAACGGACTAAAAATAACATCACCTTCCAAAGGATCTTAATGCTAGGAATGTGGTTATTTATTTTCAGCAATGTGAATATCTTAGTTGAGCATGAGTGGATTCTTTGATAAATCAGTTGCAATTTCGGCACAGGCTTTGCAAACAGACTTTACGATATAGACTCGACAGTAATGCCACAACATGTAACTGTGTTAATTCTAATGCCTGATCTGTGACCAGTGATTTGTAATGATTCATGTACAGTCAGATGTTCTTTGTCTGTGTCAGCAAATCAAACCAATGACTAAACAGTCAACATTTCTCAGTAGGATGAAAATAATCTGTTATTTAAACTGTGATTAAATTATATATAGAAAGCGATCAAAGCTCCCTTTACAATCGCTGGAGCTGTTAATCAAACGGCACGAGTTTATCAGTGACTGAGTTCTGGACTACCGTAATAATCAACGAATCTCTTATTTACATTGTGTTTGCACTGTTAGTTATGATGAAAGCATTTCGTTAGATGTTTGTACGCAAGTACGAAATAGACCACAAAGTTTTCCAAATGATACAAGTGTGAACACATCCTAAATCCTAAACGTTGCATAAACAACTGCTGAATGTTGTTCCGACATTCGACTGAACACTTCTTAGAGATGTACGAATGGCGAAAATTACGAATTCAGTTCATTATAACTATTTTACTGGAGAGTCACTGAGACACTGTTTGCTCCACTTACCCCACTTTTGCTTATCAGTAAAAGTGACTCCATATCCTAAAAAAAAAGAGAATGAGTGAAATTACAGTATGTGAAATCACACACGTTGCCAGAACACGGCGCATCTAAATTTTTCTGGTTGTTTCTGAGTATCGATGGGCAAAGATCACTGTCAGATCTCATTGTTTCTGGCCATGACACTGATGAACAGTGACGCGTCCTGTATGAATCCACGTGGACCCACACACCCACCCAAAGCAACAGTCTCCCGGATCCCAAATCCTTATTTGAAATGGCCTCATTCTGTATAAAACATGATTGACAGGCAATTATCTTTCTTAAAGCTGAGTTTCATTTTTTTTCTTAGCTGTCCTAGAGAACCTTTCCTTTTTCATAATCCTAAGGTGTCTTCCCGAAAACAAAGTTTCATCAGACAGCCAGCTTCATAAAGCTTCGGGTATCACATGTACACGAGAGAGGGACTTTAAAAAAAACACTATGACGGTGAAAGTAGACCACAAAGTGACAGCTATCTCAAAGGGAACTGAGGGAACGCTGTGCACACACACACATTTCTCATTTTAATTGCTGCCCATTTATTTATAGGATGTGATTGTCTGAAAGAATGATGGGCTTGTTTTGCCCGTCCGCTAGTCCTGATACCACAGGAGAGTTAAGACAGGAATTAGGCAAGACATATTCCCCCAGTAAGTAGGTAAATAGCCCAGAGAGATGGAGGAGAGGCATCATTTTGCCTGAATTTTATTAGACAAAGAGTATGAACAAGGCTAGTTGAAAGCAATTGATTTAGCTCACAAAACTAACAGAGTAAATGTTGTGTGTGTGTGAGGTAATGTCACTGATCCAGAGTTGTTTTCTGATTTCATTGCTGCAGTCCAGCTGCCCCGAGGTCCCTAACTCATTCACTGGAGACAGGTGGACAGATACTGCTTGTCACAGCCAAAGATGATTGGTGACCTTCCAACTTTGACTGTTGAGAAATCAATACGAGAATTTTTCAAACACATAATTTCACCTGCCACTCCTGCAAACTGATGCACGTACAATTTATGACACCTAGAGAGGGATGCCCACAGCTGGGACGAGAGAAAGCTTTTAGAATTGCTGTGGGAAAAATGTATAACTTAAAGGGATAGTATATCCAGTAATGATCACAATAGAAGCTTTGTTTTTTTCCACATTTTTTTAAATCTACCAGTGTAGTAAGACAAAATACACCTGTTTACACCTGGTATTAAGATGCGTTTTGGTCGATCGGATCACAAGGAGAAGGAGGGAAACTCATACCCATTTACACCTGGTGTTTTAATCCGTCTCTTTTGTCCACTTTCAGCCACTTCTGTCTTAATTTCTTCGAGGGGAGGCAAATGTATGTCCTGATTTCTTCGAAGGGAGGTATAGGTGGGTAAATGTATGGGCTTTTTCAGATCTTTTGATCTAATGGACAAAATAAGCTAGCGCAATTTACATATGAATGCACAAAAGATGACAAAAAAAAAAACATACGGCGAGCATCAGCTGTAGTTTCTGCAGTGACAGCCACAAGGCCACACCGAACACTGTGAGTGAATCAGGAATGCTAAGAGAACATTGTGGTTGGTACGTTTTCATCTTCAAACCAGACTTGGGTCTCCAGCTGACAAAGTTTAAACCCTCTCTGCCTAGCGCGCTTCCCATAATGTTTACGCGTTAGGTCAGTAGGCGGAGAGTAGGCGCTCTTTTGCGGCTGCTCGAACACATTCCACCACGTGAGTATTTACACTATGAAAGCAATCCGGTCAAATGTGTTTTCGACTACCTCTGGAAGTGCCCGAAAGTGGACAAGCTCAAAACATTTTAGACCCCGTTTACACCTGTCTTTAACGTCGTCCACTTGTGATCCGATCGACCAAAACGCGTCTTAATACCAGGTGTAAACAGGGCCTAAAATGCATGTTTGAGCTAGTTTAACTAAAAGCAACTTGCACTGACATTTCTTAAAATATGTCAGTGCCATTGTTTTGTCTTAAGATGCACTCCTTTTTCTACGGCACATTTAAAAAAGCTACTTAATGTCAGTCAAAAATGACCAAAATGTTTTTAAATTTCAATGAAATGATTGCACTATATTTTATTAAAAAAAAAATGTAAATTAATATTTTGTATTTTATGGGATTTATTATACTAAATTATATTTATGCACTAGTTATAATCCATTTATTCCTGAAAATGAAATTTCTAAAATAAACCGCCATAAATCTTGAATGCTTTGGAGCACAGAAAAAAGTTGGGTCTCTTTATGGGAAGAAGGAGGCGGGAACCGGTGAACGTTTAACACTTTAACAAATAAACAAACACAAAATGAAAGTAAAGCAGGCAGCCCCTCATGGACGGCTGCCGCACACACATCCTTCGTCCTTCACTGTCGTCGCTCCTCCTTTTATACATCCGAGCTCCTCCGTGAGAGATACGAGACCGGTGCGGCGCGCAGCTAGCGCTCATGATCAATCACGCCACCAGCCTCGTGCCATTCTCTCACGGTCCCTCGGCCTTGACTGCTTGCCACAAATATATATAAAATTTTACATGTATTGTTATGAAAGATGCAGCTTTCAGTAAGCTTTCAGTAAGAATTTGTTTGGGCACAGTACCAAACGTTTCCACTAGATGAAATTCGTCTCCTATGTCATTTTTGACTGTGAACAATATAAGTGTGACTATTTTTTTCAGGACCATTTAACCTTTTCGAATCATGTCCATAATTTTTTTGTGTGTGTGTGTTCACACAGCAAGTGCCAAAACCTTTACCAAGTTTCGAACCCTTCCGATAAAGTAAAAAAAAAATTGCACATTTTTGGTCACAAACAACTAAACAGCACCAGAGGGTAAAATGTCCTAATTTAACTAGGGCCTAATCCTGGCTTAATCTAAGCCCTGTCTATGAAACCAGGCTATAAAGTGTAAAGTGAAAGAGTAAAGCAAGAGAAATAGCAAGACTTAGCAAGCCCCACTAAATATCCAGCATCTCTCGATGCAATTTTACAGTTCTGCATTGTCAAAACTGCATGTTTTGACACAGGTTAAATAGAGAGCAGGCGAACAATGGTAAGAAGCAATAAATGCAACAAACAAGGCCAAAACAAAAGCACTTAATTACTGAGATTTCAATTAAAAATGCTGTTAGTTAAGGTATTATCCACTTTGTCCCCACAGCCTTCTAGATTAAATGAATGCACGACGCGGCGAGAGGAAACTGCTCCACTGCGGTCTGCTGGCAGGGCGTGAAGAAGCACTTAGGGGCTTCTCAAATTCCACATCTAAAATGCAAACCATTTAAATGAACTGCAACAAAGTTAATCTGCAACTGCTCCAGTTACAGCATATGGAAGTGGTACGGATTTTGGCAGCTGTATTAGAGATGTGTTTGGCATTATATAGAAATCGCATATTGGAATCACACAAGGTTAGTTAGGCTAGCGTTCCCCAAGGGACAAAGCATATGTGACCTCTTGTACGGAAGCAACAGAACGTGCTGTACGTGTGAATCCAGATAAATGGTACGTCTGCAAATCGTGTACTTCCTTTGCATGCCTATGCACAGCCGCACAGGTGTCTAATTGCTGACAAGAGGCTAGGTCCTTCAAATGTGTGCCAGCTAGCCCATTAGAGAGAGGGAAAGCACAGGTGTTTTTCCACAAGCACAGCTCATGCTTGGACCAGAACCTGATCCCCCAACTGCTTCTGCAAAGACCAGCCTGAGTCCACGCCATGACTGCGACTCGGTTCCATGGATAGCTTTCAAACGTTTCATGCCATGGTATCACTTGTAATTTTCCCCTGCGCATCAAGTGTAACTGCGAGGAACCACTTTAGCTCCTCTTGTGCCTTGATAGCTACAAAATACTGTAGTAAACAAACAATGTTGTTACAATTCCTTGGCACCGGTTATGTTTGTTTGCGCCTCTAGAATATTAAAGGGGTCATGGCATGAGAAATCAAATTTGCCTTTATTTTTTTGACATATAAGAGGTCTTTGTACCATTAAAACATCTTGCAAGTTTCATAGCTTAAAACGTCCCCCTCATTATAAACAAAGCATTTAATCAAGCTCCAAAAACAGCTCGTTTTGATGTTCTGTGTTCTGTGACGTTAAATATATTTGCATATGACTGCCTCCAGAGCAAGACATTGACGAATAGTTATGCATCATCCTACCAGGCCCCGCCCACTGGCATTGAGTCAGTTAGCGGCTGACATTCGCCTACACTGGATGTGTAAAGCAAATAGGAACCATTATAATCACTGTGGCTCTCTACACTAGATACAGTACACAGATGCCCGTTCAGTTTCTGACGTACTCCTCGCGCTTGAGTCTGTACACAACAGGACAAATGGAATGGTTTATTTTAATGCCACATCGGATTATAGGTTTGTTCGGTCCATTCTGGTTGCATTTACATTGGCACAAAAAAAAAAAGAGTTTTTAATCACATCTGACACAGATCGGAATTTGTTGCACACTTGTAAACACAAAAATCTGCACGGGATCTGATTTTTTTGCATCTGATCTGAGCCACTTCCAAATGTGGTTTTAAATCAGATACATACCCGATATCTGGACATCAGACCTACGTCTAAACATGTATATCCGATTCCCCTTGGAATTCCAAGCCGCCACAAGGCGAGGGCGACACGTTTGCTGACAAAGACAGCTTTTTAATGTTGTATTATGAAGCAGATGTGCATGTATGCGCTCGCTCGCAGCTTTTTTATTGAGGTGGGAACTTTATAAAGGAAAGAATTTGCACACACACATAAACATTCAGGAGCTGGTTTTCAACCTCTGCCACATGAGTTTTATAAATAAAACCGCTTCACCAGTGAAAGCTACATTATATTTCTCAGCAATGAGGTGATAACTTTGCTGTAATTAAAACAACAAGCTTCACTACTCACTCTCTCTCTCTTTAATTTATTCGAATTCATTAAAAAAAGTAATCTTACAGCCCTACTTTATTTCACTTCAGAATTCTAGATCTAACGAGCTGTATAAATAACAATGTGAAATTACTGTTATTTTCCTGTATACACTATATTTCCAAAAGTTTTGGGATGTCTGCCTTTACATGCACATGAACATTAGTGACATCCCATTCTTAATCCTTAGGGTTTCATATGGAGTTGTCCCACCCGTTGCAGCTATAACAGCTTCAACTCTTCTGGGAAGGCTTTCCACAAGGTTTAGGAATGCGTTTATGGGAATTTTTGACCATTCTTCTAGAAGCGCATTTGTGAGGTCAGGCACTGATGTTGGACGAGAAGTCCTGGCTCGCAGTCTCCGCTCTAATTCATCCCAAAGGTGTTCTATCGGGTTGAGGTCAGGACTCTGTGCAGGCCAGTCAAGTTCCTCCACACCAAACTCGCTCATCCATGTCTTTATGGACCTTGCTTTGTGCACTGGTGCGCAGTCATGTTGGAACAGGAAGGGGCCATCCCCAAACTGTTCCCACAAAGTTGGGAGCATGAAATTGTCCAAAATGTCTTGGTATGCTAAGGGGCCAAGCCCAACCCCTGAAAAACAACCCCACACCATAATCCCCCCTCCACCAAACTTTACACTTGGCACAATGCAGTCGGGCAAGTACCGTTCTCCTAGCAACCGCCAAACCCAGACTCGTCCATCGGATTGCCAGACAGAGAAGCGTGATTGGTCACTCCAGAGAACACGTCTCCACTGCTCTAGAGTCCAGTGGCGGCGTGCTTTACACCACTGCATCCCACGCTTTGCATTGCACTTGGTGATGTAAGGCTTGGATTCAGCTGCTCGGCCATGGAAACCCATTCCATGAAGCTCTCTACGCACTGTTCTTGAGCTAATCTGAAGGCCACACAAAGTTTGGAGGTCTGTAGCTATTGACTGCACACTGTGCGCCTCAGCATGTGCTGACCCGCTCTGTGATTTTACGTGGCCTACCACTTCATGGCTGAGTTGCTGTTGTTCCCAATTGCTTCCACTTTGTTATAATACCACTAACAGTTGACCGTGGAATATTTAGTAGTGAGGAAATTTCACGAATGGACTTATTGCACAGGTGGCAACCTATCACGGTACCTCACTTGAATTCACTGAGCTCCTGAGAGCGACCCATTCTTTCACAAATGTTTGTAGAAGCAGTCTGCATGCCTAGGTGCTTGATTTTATACACCTGTGGCCATGGAAGTGATTGGAACACCAGAATTCAATGATTTGGAGGGGTGTCCCAATACTTTTGGCAATATAGTGTATATCTGTTCGGTCAGATTTTGCACTGCAAAACATCCATGGCAGCTGTTCTCTTGTCCATGCTGGCAAATAATCATGGCCACCCGACATGAATTATATAAATAATTTTAATAGCACAGCCATTCAAAACCAGAGGGTCTACCATGTGCATAGAAAAGTGATCAGCGACAATCATTTTAGGCAGGAATTAATGTAAACAGATATCGGATGCCAGTTGGGTCTAAAGTGAATGTAAACAGGTGGGCCAAAAAAAAACAGATATGTTCAAAAGATCGGATCTGTGCATTAAGAATTGCAGTGTAAACACAGCCTTTGTTTTGTAAAGAGTTTGCAAAGAAACTTTTGCTCAAAGATGAAGCAGCCAACTATATTGGATCTGACAGCAGCTACATCACAATTTCATAATGCTTTGTTGGTAAATGACGTTTATATGGATAATGTTTTCAAAACACTTTGCTGCAGAAAATAGGTTGAGGTGATACAACAAGGGTCAATGCTAAAACAAGAACCTGTCGACTTTCAAAGGATGCACTTTATTTAGAGTGCAGCTATTTGCTCTATTATCTTACTTTAAGAAGCAGAACCTAACCTCAGTTTAAGACCCAATTAGTAAACATCATGCACACACAGTTGGAGTCACCACTTTTACCCCAGAGATAGCTTAGTGTCCCCATAAAGAATGGGAAGGAATCTTTGTTCATTGACAACCTGCAGTGTCAAGCTTTAATGAGAAATCCAATAACGGAAAAGTCCATAATTCCTGGCCAGGTTTAAAAATACAGCAAAAAAACGTTAATGGCCCCCTGGCTGGCTGGGGGCCATTAAAGACAGAGCTGTGAACTGAAGGCGGAGCACAGGAAGTGGCTCTCAGTGGATTCATTTATCCTTATCCATCAACCCGAAATTGCCACTTTTTCTATCCCTCTATTTTTCCTGCCCTCCATCCTTTTCTTCCCCACCTCCTTTACTGAGCCTCTCTTGATCTTCACAAATGAATAATTAAGGAAAACGGCTTGTGATTACACAACAATTATTCCCAGCTACTTAAAAATTGAAAGATCCCCTCATGAAACATTAAGAAGCCAGAGTTCTCATTTGCAAGGAGCCCCAGGGAGAGAACCATCCAGAGGCCCCATCCAATGAGGACACCGGCCCAGTGCGCAGGCCAGTCACTGGAGAACTGAACTTCAACCTGAGGGTATCTACACACACTGATGAAAACACTGCAGCTAAATATACTGATGATGGCAGAAAACTCTGCAGATCCACAATGAACCGTAACCAAACTTCTCTGCTTTTGCTATTTCAAAAGTTTGGGGTTGGTACTATATTTAATGTTTTTAAAAGAAGTCTCTTATGCTCATTGAGCCTGCATTTATTTGATCAAAAATACAGAAAAAAACAGTAATACTGTGAAATATTATTACAATTTAAAATAGTGGTTTTCTATTTTAATATACTTTAAAATATCATTTATTTCTGTGATGCAAAGCTGAATTTTTAGCATCATTACTCCAGTCTTCAGTGTCACATGATCCTTCAGAAATCATTCTGATATGCTGATTTATCATCAATGCTGGAAACAATTGTGCTGCTTAATATTTTTTTTATAACCTGTGATACAGCATTTATTTAAAACAGAAATCTTTTGTAACAATATACACTACCGTTCAAAAGTTTGGGGTCAGTCATTTTTTTCTTTTTTCTTTTTTTTTTGAAAGAAATTCATACTTTTATTCAGCAAGGATGTGTTAAATTGATAAAAAGTGATAGTAATGATTTATATTGTTAGAAAAGATTTATATTTTGAATAAATGCTGTTCTTTTGAACTTTTTATTCATCAACGAATCATAAAAAAAGCATCACAGCTTCCAAAAAATATTAAGCAGCATAACTGTTTCCAACATTGATAATAACTGAGTATCAAATCAGCATATTAGAATGATTTTTGAAGGATCACGTGACACTGAAGACTGGAGTAATGGTAAACAAAATAAAGTAAACTGAGACCCAACAATTCTTCCTACAGTGGACTACCAGTAAAATGTATAAAAATTTGAGACCAAAATTATTCAGACACTTTGACCTGACCATGTTTTGCTTAAGTGTTTTTTCTTTAATTGCTAATGTGACCTTTTACACCACATACTGAATTAAATTAAGCATTGCTTTGTCATTGGTTGACCTAAATTGGTATTATCTAATTGTGTACTTAAATTTAACAGCTGACAGCTGATTGGTTGATTGTAATCCACTACATACCTTTCTATCAAAGTTATCTGACATTATCAAGATGAATTTGTTCTGACAGTTTAACTCTGAGTTCTTGTCATATTTATTACCATTTTCTAAACTATGGCGAATAAACTGTTATAATGTGAGAAAATGTTGAAGGTGTCTGAATAAATTTTGGTTTGACTATATATATATATATATATCAATTGTTTCACTCCTGAATGAATCTGCGTTTTTCAACAAATCAGTTGAGTAAATGATTCAAATGACTCATTCCTGAATTAGCAGTTGGCGCAACAATGTAACCTGCAGAAAGAGTAACTTAAAAATACCCATTACTAATGAACATATCATATAACACATTGTATGAACATTATATATATATATATATATATATATATATATTGTATTTATGTATGTTTAAAAAAAAAAAAAATTCCCATATGGTCCTTAAACTTATGGTCCTTGATTTAATATGATATTACTTTATGGAATTCTTTGATTTCAGCAAGAAAACATTACTCAACGCTGGAAACGTTAAGCGGGTTAGACATTGAAAGACATCCCTCATGTTACTCTCTTGGTTTAGCTGTCAATGTTTTTGCCTGAGAGAGTGAACATAAGATATACTTGTATTATCAGCTGAATATCATTAAATACTGTAAAAATGTAAAAACTGTAAAAAAACTGTTTCAACAAAACTTTCAACCCCTCATCCTCCCTCGTTGTACATCCAAACACTTTCATTACCGAACATGATGAAACGGCATTAGCTCTAACTGAGGAGAGCTGTCTGAAAGTTTCCCCCAAAAAAAGCAAACACACAGACCAATCTAACATGCCGGAGTTCCTTTGAATATAGCATAATTAGTTTCATCAGACATTTCTGCTGAATTTCCCATGTGGCCCCCAAACACTGGTCTGCTGCAAAGCGGCACCATGTACAAGAAACCGAGCGGCCTGCAGAGAACTAGCATAAACACGGCATCAAAGCAGCCATTGAACTTCCTTATGAGGGAAGTCCCACCCCTTTTTCTTCTTTAAACAACAGTCAGACATTAGCCAAGCTTGAGATATTCACCAATTAGCCTGCTGTCTTGAAAGCTAAGGACTGTGGATTCTTTTGGGTTGCTTCAGGCCTGCCTGTTTGAAGCTTTCTTAAGCAGGGCTGAACAAAGCTCACCATCAGATCTCCCTACATAAGAAGAAACGTCTCTGGCGAGGATCTACCATTTTAACTGTCACTGTCACAGGATTTCGAAACCATCTGAGGCTTTTTTCCTCGTCTATGTGGGACCAGATGTCAATAGAGCCACTTTTTTATAGAAGCATGTCACTGCAGTGCCAAGAAAACTTCATGGCTCATATGAGTTGCAGCTCTATTTGTGGATTGAAATGGAAAAGGACTGTGGGTAACATTTTATATTTTTATATTTAATATGTATATTAAAGCAACATCACACAAGCAAAAGTATTGTTGTTCTGAATATGTTAACATTCAGATAAACAGCAAGACTGCGAGTGTCATAAAACAGCACAGATTTTAAACACAATATTGTCCATTACTTTGCATGACAATATCTCTGAAAATAAATTAAAAAGCCACAGCAGAATTAATCCATAGTAGTGCTGTTGCCGAATGAATAAGTGACTTTGAATAATTCGGACGAATGAATGATTCAGTGACTCAGTCAAAGAGAGCCACTTGTTTGACTCCAGAATGATTCAGTGTTTTATGAGTCAATTCAGCAGAATGAGTCAATGCTTTAAATGACTCGCTAAAAAAAAGATGTAATAATTTAATAATGTAACATGTAGAAAGAGTCACTGAAATATATATATATACACCGATCAGGCATAACATTATGACCACCTTCCTAATATTGTGTTGGTCTCCCTTTTGTTCACTTGCTACCTAATATATCCCACCCACTAACAGGTGCCGTGATGAAGAGATGATCAGCGTTATTCCCTTCACCTGTCAGTGGTCACAATGTTATGCCTGATGTGTGTGTGACACACACACACAATGTCAAATATCATCATATCCACACAATACAGAGTTATGCTGTAGCAAAATCAGCAAGGAAAAACTGTTTTCTTATCTGCATGCTGAGGAAAAAAAAAACATGCTTGATGCAGGCAAAAAAGAAAACCAACCACAAATTACAACAAACAGCATATCAAACGCAGCAGCCACACTGCTTACACCATAAGTAAACTCAAGTGCCTCATTATCCGCTACATTTTAGCATTGCAAAAAAGTGCTGAATTTCCAAGGCCATTCATCTGTCTCAACTACCTGTTCCTGACTCAGCTCCACCTTTACATATAGCGCCAAGGAACACTGATCGCCTACGTACAAGTGGGTATACAGCCGTTTAGCGCTACAAGACAGTACTTAAACATTCACTTTCTGTGAGGGAACTTATAATTATGTATATATTTAAGCATCCAATTAAAATGCTAATGAACATTTGCTGAAGACTGCTTTCCTTAGGGGAGTGAGTAGAACAGCCTGTTTTATGCCCATATATTTGGGTAAAACTCTTTAACGCATGGCCATTCGAAGCCTAGCGACACATCACAAATCTTTAGCCTGCCTTTGGCCTTGCCTTTTTAAAACATAATTCTTTGAGCCAAACTAAATTAGTTTGAAATGAAAATCAATGTTGTGCTTTGAGTTCAACTAAATAATTAGCAGTGTTGGAGAAACTACTTTGAAAGTGTAACATGCTAAGCTAAAAGCTAATCATCATTTAGTCAAACTACAAGCAAATGTTTTGAAAAAGTTAGCTATGTAACAAAATAAAAAAGGTAGCAAACTACATTTGAACGCATGAACTTTAAGGTGACCATATCAAACTTGAACAGGTAAATGTATACTAAATACAACAAAAACGTCCTAATTTTCATAACCAAGTCAAAAATATAGTACATTGTACAGGGATTTGAATCAATGAATCATTGGTTGTGAATCATTTGTCTTAATTTTCAAGATTATAAGAGAGAAATTTGGACAAACCAATTTACTAGAATGAATCAAACAATCCAACACTACATTTGATAGAAAACACCATTTAAAATAAACTGATTCACTAGAATGAATCGAACATTCCAACACTTCAGGTGAGATAGCCGTTTATTGGTAAATCAAACTTCATAATACTGCACATATAGAATGAGAGAGAGGACTGTTTAGGATGAATTGATTCATTAAAATGAATCAACTTCCTGTGCTACAAATGAGAAAGAGGACTAGAATGAATCAAAAATTCCAGCACTACATATTAGAGAGAGGACCCATTTAGAACAAACAGATTCACTAGAATGAATCAAATATCCCAACACTACATATTAGAGAGAGGACCATCTATAACAAACCGACTCACTAGAATGAATCAAACATTCTAACACTATATTAGAGAGAAGACATTTAGAACAAACCGATTCACTACAATGAATCAATCTTTCCTGAAATACAAATGAGAAAGTAGACCTTTTCCATCGTCGAGCCAAACCGTTCTCGTTGCTTAACCATTCCATTCTGTGCCGATCGAGTGGAAATATAACTGAAATCATTCCTTACCCTTCTAAGAACAGTTCGGCCTGATGGTGGAAAAATGGCTAAACTTTCCAAAGCTACATACAGAATGAGAGAGAGGACCATTTAGAACAACTGATTTTCTAAACAATCAAAATTTCTAACACTATTTTCTAACACAGTTTAGGACAGATCAATTTACTAGTAACAAACTACACTGCTAATTGGTAGAATAGTAAATAGTCTTGGAAAATGTACTAAGTTTAGCTGACTCTCAAGTTTTGTAACTGCTGATTTAATTCCCTCGTCTTTTAAATTTTTTAAAAAAAAATCAAAAATGTTTGTTGTTGTATGGATGTACTAAGATGTAACGAGCATTCAAGCCCTGCGAAAGCCAACACACTCCCAAGACGACCCTGGCAGAAGCTCAGATGGAGTAGCTCGCCCGAGGAGTCCCAGAAGCCTCCTCGGTCTGCCTTCTTTTCATTGGGGCCCTGTCTTTGATACTGCGGCGATTACGAAGGCTCTGCCCCTTCATCGCTCTGTTCTATTTCTAGGACAGTGACAGTGGAGGGGAGCCAGATTCTCCAGGGTTCTTCTCATCTATCTTTAACTGCCATACAGTAAATAAATAAAAGGGTCTGAGGGGCTCCTGTTTTGTTTCAGAGCAAAGAAACGATGGCAGATGGGAACGAGGCCTGCGGGCGATGGAAAACAGTGCCGTTTTCTCTCTCTTAAGCCCTGCACATGGAGATAGAAAAGAAGCTGATCTGAATGCAGCATTTTTCTTGTTTCGTACAATTGTACATCTCTTTAAGGAGTGATGTATACAGCAGGACATGTCTAGTTTAATGCACAGATTCTAGGCAGCATGCTACCAATGTTGGCGAGCTGACTGGTACATCTGGGTAGATAAATCCCACCAGTTCGCATTCTACAGTATTAAATAAAACATCTTATTTGGGGGTCCAGATTTTTCGACATGGTTTATGCATTTGTTTGGCCACTATGACATATTCATTGATTTTAAAATAAGACATAAAGGCATCTCAGTCTTCAAATATACAGTAGATGGCTATAAAACTGCAGGTGACTGCCAAAACAATATGAATGCCTTATAAATAAACAAAACAATTTTAAGTATATAATACACACACACACGCGCAATAAAAATATATGACTATATATACACACACACACACATATACATATATATATATATATATATATATATATACACTCACCTAAAGGATTATTAGGAACACCTGTTCAATTTCTCATTAATGCAATTATCTAATCAACCAATCACATGGCAGTTGCTTCAATGCATTTAGGGGTGTGGTCCTGGTCAAGACAATCTCCTGAACTCCAAACTGAATGTCAGAATGGGAAAGAAAGGTGATTTAAGCAATTCTGAGCGTGGCATGGTTGTTGGTGCCAGACGGGCCGGTCTGAGTATTTCACAATCTGCTCAGTTACTGGGATTTTCACGCACAACCATTTCTAGAGTTTACAAAGAATGGTGTGAAAAGGGAAAAACATCCAGTATGCGGCAGTCCTGTGGGGGAAAATGCCTTGTTGATGCTAGAGGTCAGAGGAGAATGGGCCGACTGATTCAAGCTGATAGAAGAGCAACTTTGACTGAAATAACCACTCGTTACAACCGAGGTATGCAGCAAAGCATTTGTGAAGCCACAACACGCACAACCTTGAGGCGGATGGGCTACAACAGCAGAAGACCCCACCGGGTACCACTCATCTCCACTACAAATAGGAAAAAGAGGCTACAATTTGCACGAGCTCACCAAAATTGGACAGTTGAAGACTGGAAAAATGTTGCCTGGTCTGATGAGTCTCGATTTCTGTTGAGACATTCAGATGGTAGAGTCAGAATTTGGCGTAAACAGAATGAGAACATGGATCCATCATGCCTTGTTACCACTGTGCAGGCTGGTGGTGGTGGTGTAATGGTGTGGGGGATGTTTTCTTGGCACACTTTAGGCCCCTTAGTGCCAATTGGGCATCGTTTAAATGCCACGGCCTACCTGAGCATTGTTTCTGACCATGTCCATCCCTTTATGACCACCATGTACCTATCCTCTGATGGCTACTTCCAGCAGGATAATGCACCATGTCACAAAGCTCGAATCATTTCAAATTGGTTTCTTGAACATGACAATGAGTTCACTGTACTAAAATGGCCCCCACAGTCACCAGATCTCAACCCAATAGAGCATCTTTGGGATGTGGTGGAACGGGAGCTTCGTGCCCTGGATGTGCATCCCACAAATCTCCATCAACTGCAAGATGCTATCCTATCAATATGGGCCAACATTTCTAAAGAATGCTTTCAGCACCTTGTTGAATCAATGCCACGTAGAATTAAGGCAGTTCTGAAGGCGAAAGGGGGTCAAACACAGTATTAGTATGGTGTTCCTAATAATCCTTTAGGTGAGTGTATATATATACAAATTAGAAGCAATTAATATTATATATTCAATTATCACATTGAAAATATGCATAAATTAAAAAAAAAAGTATTAAATAAACTTTTCATATATGTAAACTCGTGAAATCCTTGTGGTTCTTTACTTGCATCAGGATAGAGGACTACATCAGCACTCTGAGCAGTGCCGCTCTTTCCTCCTCTGGCTTAGGCTGCCATGGCTGAGAGCCAGTCAGGAGTCATATACTTTATTTCACTGGTGTGCACTAATCGCCCTTCGGCGCTACACAGGTAATGGCGCACAAAGGAAAGGAAAAAACCCTGTGACAGACATTTGAGATGGTGGATGTGGGGAAAGGGGAAGAGAGTGCACCCAGCACCAGGAAGCTGAAGGGAAAGTGGAAGGGTGATAGAGGCCGGGATAGACTGAAGGCGACCGAAGCAGACAAGGTGGAGGTGCTCGGGGCTGAAAGCGGTTGGTTAGTCACAGAGGAGACGGGAGAGAGTTGTGGTATGAGTGTCAGAGTTTAATACGCTGCCTGTCAGGCCCCGCCCCTGTTCTGGCAGCTCCACTTCACTTGCTGACACGTGGAGGCCGGTTCTCGGAGCGCAGGTGCCTGCTCTCATGCGGCGGGGGTCATGGGAGGTAGAGGTAGACACCGCGGAAAAATGGACAGTGACAAATGACAGTGCAGCTCAGGCTATCACTGGCAACTCCAATCAACTGTGGAGAGAGTGAGAACCCGACTCTGTGTGTAAGCGGGCCAAGCGGCAGGTAGAGATGGCAGTGAATTGAATGTTGTGTTATCGATCTTGATTTTTAAGTAGTCTGGCACAATTAGTCCCATGATACACTCATCAAAGCCAGCATGTAAAGTCAAAACAAGCCACCACTGATATAAAATGGAGTATCAGTATTAGTACCTTGGTGCAGGCCACATAGCATTGCTATTTGCACCCCAATAGTCCAATGGATCAACTAAACCTATGCAAATGGAACTGCTAATAATTTTAATTACTAATTATATAGAGTAAAAACTTCAGAATATCTTTAGTGACCATGTAGTAGAGAGAAATAGTGCAAAGTTTAAGGGATTTCTGTTTCTGTTTTGGGAGGGTTTCAGTTTGTTTCTATTGTTTTTCATTGATTGTGTGTAGTTGTTGCACCTTTTGTTCATTTCATTGATTAGTTAGGGCCCGAGCACCGATGGTGTGAGGACCCTATTGGAATTGCTCAGCCTATTATTATTCTTCTCCCAAATGAATCGCATTTTTGATGGTCTAAACATGCTCGAAAACTCATGAAACTTTGCACACGTGTCAAAAGTGGTGAAAATTTACGTCTGATATGGGTTTCAGAATCAGGCGTGGCAAAATGGCTCGATAGCGCCACCTACAACATTTCAACGAAGTGCCCCTCCCGCTACGTTTCACGTACAGGTATGAAATTCGGGAGACACACGTAACAGCCCAATACCTACAAAAAAGTCTCCTGGTACGAAATCTGAAAACCAACAGGAAGTGAGATATTTTGAATTTTCTTTGCAAAATTGTTGCAAATTTTGCCATTTCCAGACGTTGTACTTTAACGAACTCCTCCTAGAGATTTAATCAGATCATCATCATATTTGCACAGTCTAATCTAAAGGCCTTTGCGACGTTAAATTGCGAAGATCTTGAGTTTTCCCTGAAGGGCGTGTCCGTGGCGGCCTCACAAAGTTCGATGTTTCGCCATAAAACAGGAAGTTGTTGTAACTCGGTCATACAATGTCCGATCTGCCCCAAACTTCACATGTATTATTAGAGTCCTGGCCCGAAGACATCTACACGCCAATATTCAGTTACAGTCATAGCGCCACCTGTGGGCAACAGGAAATGGCATGTTTTACACTGTGATTAACTCTTCATAGTGATTTAACCAGAACAACATCATATTTGGTCAGTCTAATCTAAAGGCCTTTGCGACGTTAAATTGTGAAGATCTTGAGTTTTTGCTGAAGGGCGTGTCCGTGGTGGCCTGACAAAATCTGATGTTTCGCCATGACACAGGAAGCTGTTGTAAGTCAGGCATACAGTGTCCGATCTGCCCCAAACTTCATATGTTTGATAAGAGTCCTGGCCTGAAGACATCTACATTGAGTTTCAGAATTAGGCGTGGCAAAATTGCTTGATAGCGCCACCCACAACATTTCAACGAAGTGCCCCTCCCGCTACGTTTCACGTACAGGTATGAAATTCGGTACACACATGTAACAGCCAAATACCTACAAAAAAAGACTCCTGGTATGAAATCTGAAAACCAACAGGAAGTGAGATATTTTGAATTTTCTTTGCAAAATTGTTGCAAATTTTGCCATTTCCAGACGCTGTACTTTAACGAACTCCTCCTAGAGATTTAATCAGATCAACATCATATTTGCACAGTCTAATCTTTGTGATGTTAAATTGTGAAGATCTTGAGTTTTCCCCGAAGGGCGTGTCTGTGGCGGCCTGACAAATTTCGATGTTTCGCCATGAAACAGGAAGTTGTTGTAACTCGGACATACAATTTCCGATCTGCCCCAAACTTCACATGTTTTATTAGAGTCCTGGCCTGAAGACATCTACATGCCAATATTCAGTTACAGGCATAGCGCCACCTGTGGGCAACAGGAAAGACCATGTTTTACACTGTGATGAGTATCCTCATTGAGATTTAACCAGAACAACATCATGTTTGGTCAGTCTAATCTTAAGGCCTTAGTGATGTTAAATTGTGAAGATCTTGAGTTTTCGCTGAAGGGCGTATCCGTGGCAGCCTGTCAAAATCTGATGTTTCGCTATGACACAGGAAGCTGTTGTAAGTCAGGCATACAATGTCCGATACGCACCAAACTTCATATGTTTGATAAGAGTCCTGGCCTGAAAACATCTACATGCCAATATTAGTTAGTCATAGCGCCACCTGCTGGCAACAGGAAATGGCATGCTTTACACTGTAATTCCCTCCCAGAAACACATTTAAATATGCCATCAAGTCCCAAGCATGCTAGAAACACATTAAATCAAGCAAAACTTGGCTAAGTGCAATTTACGCCACAAAACAGGAAGTTGTTGTAACTTAGGCATACAGTGTCCGATCTGCCCCAAACGTCACATGTTTGATAATAGTCCAGGCCTGAAGACATCTACATGCCAATATTCGGTTACAGTCAAAGCGCCACCTGCTGGCAACAGGAAGTGTGGCACATTGAAGTGACTTTGCCATATTTCTCCTATATTTACCCACTTAAATGCATGTCGCCCACTATTTGCTGTTTTCCTGAGGCCACCGGGTGGCGGTGCTGCTGGGTGCGAGGGCCCTTTCATCGCTGCTTGCAGCTTTAATTTGCCTTGTTATTTAAGCCCCGTGTTTCTTTTTGTTCATTGTCTGTCCTCATCGGATATTATTTGGTTGTTCTGTTCAAGTTTTTCTAAGTATTTTGAATTTGTGTTCCATAAAAGAATTGCTGCATTTAAATCCTGCCCTTTCTTATCACTGCTGCAAACACACGCTGACACAAAATGTGTGTGTATATATGTACATACATGGCGACATTTGAGTTAGGGGGGGCAGGATTTTTTTTTCCTGCATCAGCTAAGTATTCGCAGAAATTTTGTTACTTGTTTTTTTTTTTTTTACCTTCTTTCTTATTTAGGCTACTCATTTAGCCTATTTAATAATTTACTTAATTTTGTTATCACGGGAAATGACGCGCTAAAAATTTGAATCATTAGCCACTTTTCCACCATTTTCTTAGAATGGTAAGGAACCGTTCCAGTTCCACTTGAGCCTGGTTCGGTTTGGCACGGTGCGATTACAAACCGTTCTCGGCACGGAATTCTCGGCACAGTTGGCTAACCGTGCTGGTAGAATCCGTGAAGTGAAGTCACAACTCAGAATCGGTCTGTTGCCTGGCTACTGGTTTCTCTGTAGCTGGCTAAGCGCTCTATTTGAGCAACGTAAACACAAATTAATAATAAAATTAAAAGAAATATCCGATCATCCTCCATAACGCGGTCGCTATTTCTCATATCGTCTGTAAACTCTTGCGTTACCAAGGCAACGACTGACGCTTTTGTATGACACTCCAAAGAGCGTCCGTTATCATCCCCGCAGTGGAAAATGAAACCGTAACCGTACCAGCTGGCCCGGAGCTGATACGCAATGAACCGTTCAGCCCGATGGTGGAAAAGTGGCTATTGTTTGTCCATCATTTTGCGAGCAACTGGTGATAAAGAAAAATGCCAAGTCGCAATATTGAAAATATTTGCATCTTAAGCCATTAGGGCGAGACAGTGGATATCAAATGGCAATGTGCAAACTTTGCGCGAGAGTTATGCGGTGAAGAAGTCTCAAACAGCAATCAGTTATTCACTACAGGGTGCATATTCTCTTAGAGACGATGAGAGATTAATCAAATTTATTTTCTTAATATTTCACTTGTGGCCCATTGTTAAAAAATAAAAAGTATTTTCGTGAATCGAGAAGTTGTTTTTGAAATGAGGAGTAAGCAAATCGAAGTAATCTTTCCTCGCAGCGCGTCGGTTACGCGTTGATGCGCTGTGAAATATTGCGGGGCATATGAATTGTAATATTAATTTAATAATAAAAATAGCCTAATCATAATAATAATATAATATGCCTTGCGTGCCCGTCCGCTACTCCACTGTGAAGGGCTAAACGGCGTCCACAGACACGACATCAAAGCGATTAACTGTTTTATCCAAATCCACATGAATGGCCCGTTCAATGTTCAGTATCTTAGCCTCTCCTGTCTCATGGTGTTTCTCGTCGTGTGTTTTCAGTCGGCGCAAGCAAAAAAAAATTATTTCACACAATGTGGTGTTCATCGGCACAGTCAAAAATAACTTAAAGAGATTGCCGTTTACTAGACTGTAGACTAGCTTGACTAACAGTGAGTTTTTCTTGCTTATGCTCTGAACGGGCCATTCATGTGGATTTAGATCTCACTCAGGACGCGCGCTGTCTGTGGAGGCCTGACTGAGAACTCCAACTTGTAGCGGAGCTTACGGCTCACATCGGGAAACTCCATGACTACATCTGCCCCCCCTTGCCCCCCCTAATGTCGCCCATGTGTACATACTTTTATAACCTTCATTCTAAAGAAAAGCCAAGCACATTGCACTGTGCTCTGGAAAGACGGAAAACATTGCCTTTGCTTTATAATTACATAATGCTAATATCATTATGCTGTCCTGGTTCAAAGTTAAGCATCACCTAAAGCTTTCTTGGGCAAAGAATGAGATTGTATTGAGATACAAGGCCATTGCTAAGAGGGGAAAAATTTTTTTTATTCCACTCGCCCTTTTGGCAGGGAATCTATTGTTGAAGGACGACAAGCAGCAGATGCTTAATAGAATCATTTGTTCTCTTGTCCTGTTCTTTTTGTTTTAAAAGCCTCTTTTTCCTCTCTTCTTCCGATGTTATATCACCAGATGAATCTCTGCATTCCCTAAAGGGAAGGTGCTGAACTCTGAAATAGCACAGCCAGTTTCGTTACATCAGATAAAAATGGACGCACGTAAAATATGAATGTGGTTCCAAGCCCACCAAGAATCACAAACAAATGGATGAGACCTGTAGTCTTTGTAATCTCCACCGTGCAACCATAAATCAAGTGGTTTTCATGTGCTTGCGCAAAATGCAAGTAGGTTTATAGTGAAAGGAAGGAAGAAAAACAAACAAAAGGGGGGGGAGGGAAAAGAGGCAAAAGCACGATAAAAATATGCTACTAGGAGGTTGGAAGAAAAAAATAAGAGAAAGTAGTAAGGAAGGAGGTTGGAAGACAGAAAAAATGGAAGAGAGAAGGAAGGAAAAAAGTAGGAATAGAGTAAGAAGGAAGGAAGGAAAAGTAGGAAGAGTAAGAAGGAAGGAAGGAAGGAAGGAAGGAAGGAAGGAAGGAAGGAAGGAAGGAAAAAATGAAAAGGGACAGGAGGGGAAAGAGAAAAAATGGAAGAGGAAGGAAGGTGGAAAAATAAAGTAGGAAGGAAGACAGAAAGTAGGAAGACAGATGAAATTTGCAAAGGGGAAGGGAAAAAAAAGACATTGGAAGGCAAAGAAAGTAGGAAGAACAAACGACAAACCTAAAGAAAGACATTTGTTTGACGGTGCAACAATAAAATGGGTCATTTCCAGCTACAAAGGCGGAAACATAAAAGAAATGCTTTATATGGGAGATTTCACAGTAAAGCAAACTCAGCACACTACACCTGCTGAGGTCAGAATCAAATCACTTCTGTGAAGCAGCGAGGCCAGAACTGAGGAAAGCTGAAGAGAGTGTGTGTGTGTGTGTGTGTGTGTGGGGAGAGATTGGGTGGCTGTAGCCACTGCAGGTAGGCCATCTATAATCTATCACCGATTACCACCCTTGTCAATGAGAACAAATGAGGTCGCACATGGGTCCTCTTTCCCCATCTCCTCTTCATTATGCTGTTCAAAAAGATCGGTAATTATAACCCGAAACCCGAACACAGAAATAAATCAAGCATGCTGTGCGTTAGATGTAAAAATACAGGATGAACAATATCCAACTGGTGTCACACTAGACTTTCTGGAGTTTAATCAGGGTTCTGCTAGCACACACTCTCTCATTAGATGCACTGGAGCAATATAGATGAGGGAAAGGAAACTATAGGAAACTACCTAGGGAAGGCTACTGGATGGCACGATTTCTATCTATCTATCTATCTATCTATCTATCTATCTATCTATCTATCTATCTATCTATCTATCTATCTATCTATCTATCTATCTATCTATCTATCTATCTATCTATCTATCTATCTATCCATCCATCCATCCATCCATCCATCCATCTATCTATCTGCAACAACTGAAGCTCGAGATGAGGGTACTTGGCTTGTTTTGTATCTCAGTGCTGCTAGCATAAATGCTAACATGTTTTAAAAGGGACCAAACAACTGAAGAAACCACTGAAGAAACAATTATTTCTCACCAGTATAACACAGAACCCATCTATCCATCTATCCATCCATCAATCCATCCATCCATCTATCTGCAACAACTAAAGCTCGAGATTAGGGTACTTGGCTTGTTTTATATCTCAGTGCTGCTAGCATAAATGTTAACATGTTTTAAAAGGGACCAAACAACTGAAGAAACCACTGAAGAAACAATTATTTCTCACCAGTATAACACAGAACCTATGTATCTATCTATCTATCTATCTATCTATCTATCTATCTATCTATCTATCTATCTATCTATCTATCTATCTATCTATCTATCTATCTATCTATCTATCTATCTATCTATCTATCTATCTATCTATCTATCAGCATAATAGCTCTCATTGCCATTATTGCTACACAACAATTAACTTCCAAATCATTCATTACAAGAGATAATAATCCATGGCTCATGAATTCATGCCTTAGACTCGTAAAAGAGGTCTTTTGGGGTTAAGTAAATCATTCTTTACTAAGAAGTGGAACGGCATCCGTTTCAAACACACTTTTAATTGACTGGCACACGATGGAAGTCTTCGAGGAAAAAACATCACCAAAGAGTTAAAAAAAAGTGACAAAAAACAATCAGATATAAGTAAATCACAGGAAGTGTGATGCACGATTGATGTTTTCAGATCACTTAGTCTTTAATGCGCAATATGCTTTGAGTCGAATTAAATAGACTGCCACGAGTAACCTGAAGCGAAGCATTTGAGCTCCATATCCGCAGAAATGAAGTCTGGGAGTGGAGAACTACGGTTGTCTATTTTATTGAACCAGAAGGATGAATGCAGGCACTGGAGCTACAGATCTCTCATACACACACACACATATATTTTACACACATATTCCCTCTCAGATGTAAGGACTTTAAAGAGAGAAAAAAAGCTTTTTCCATTTGTGTGAGAGCCCTGCTGTCAGATTTAAGATGGTAATAATGGGATCTCACTGCGAGCCCTCAGAGAAAGTTTAACGTAAGATGCAGGCTGGAATAAGAATCAGGAGACGGGGTGCTTTAAACACCCTGCGGTCCTGCTATAGAGAGCCAGTGAAGCCAGGTAGCACTTGCAGAAGAAACAAAGTCTGGACCAAGATCTCTTCAGATATCTCTCTGTTTCGGTCTCCACCAGGAAGAATTTATGGACACAACATAGAAAGTGATGTACCTCCAAATACATCCAAAATTGAGACAAAAAACGCTATCTGCCTGAACAGCTTGATCTACAAGTACTTCAGAGAAATACTAATGTTTTTTAAAGGACCTTGCACGTCCCCTGGACCAAATCTTTCTCTCACCACAGGAGTAGATTAAGATTATTTACGCCTCAGTTCATATGAACAACTCTCATTCATCGAACTGGATGAGAACCAAAAGAATAATGTAAAGTCTCAATACCAGAGCACAAACAGCTTTTTCCACCGCTCTCAGCCGAGACAGTCGGACAGAAAGGACTACTGTTTGATTTCAAATAAAGGAATAATAAAATCGCTGAATAGGGTTACAGTAGGCCACATTTTATCCCCAGGCACTTATGGCTCTGAGGTCAGAAATGAGGGCTGAAGTAGGCACAAGGCCAAGAATTGAAGTCTGATACTATAGCAGCATTTAGCAGAATGCAGAAACTGTGGTAAAACTGTCCACAAGAAACCAACAATTTTAAAAAGTGAAATGCATTTATTAAAATAAAATAAATTAATCAACAATTAAATATTATATAAACTAATATATATATATATATATATATATATATATATATTTTTTTTTTATATATAAATATTAAATGTATTCAATCAACAAATAAATATTATATAAATATTTATCTAAAAATGTATATATATATAGTGTCCTCAAATGCTTCCTGGTTTCGCCATAATGGTTTTGAATTGCTTGAAATATGATTGGAATCACTTCAAAAAGGAAAATACAGTTAAGTGCAATAAGTCTATCATATATGCTACATAAAATTATAATGGGAACATTAATAATTGTGTGCTTGGGACATGGCTTTTAATGGTGAGACTTTTGTTTTTGTAATCAGGCTCTCAAAAACTATATAAAAATTTAGATTTAGACATATCGGCCAATATATCGGTTATCGGCTTTCGAATATAAAGAATTATCGGTCATTGGTATCGGCCAAAATTTTCATATCGGTGCATCCCTAATATATATGATAGAACAAGTATTTGATACACTGCCGATTTTGCAGGTTTTCCTACTTACAAAGCATGTAGAGGTCTGTAATTTTTATCATAGGTACACTTCAACTGTGAGAGACGGAATCTAAAACAAAAATCCAGAAAATCATATTGTATGATTTTTAAATAATTAATTTGCATTTTATTGCATGACATAAGTATTTGATCACCTACCAACCAGTAAGAATTCCTGCTCTCACAGACCTGTTCGTTTTTCTTTAAGAAGCCCTCCTGTTCTCCACTCATTACCTGTATTAACTGCACCTGTTTGAACTTGTTACCTGTATAAAAGACACCTGTCCACACACTCAATCAAACCACAGTCTCAAAGAAAACCGCCGTCATGGATTAAAATCCTGCAGCACACGCAATGTCCCCCTGCTCAAGCCAGCGCATGTCCAGGCCCGTCTGAAGTTTGCTAATGACCATCTGGATGATCCAGAGGAGGAATGGGAGAAGGTCATGTGGTCTGAGGAGACAAAAATAGAGCTTTTTGGTCTAAACTCCACTCGCCGTGTTTGGAGGAAGAAGAAGGATGAGTGCAACCCCAAGAACACCATCCCAACCGTGAAGCATGGAGGTGGAAATATCATTCTTTGGGGATGCTTTTCTGCAAAGGGGACAGGACGACTGCACCGTATTGAGGGGAGGATGGATGGGGCCATGTATCGCGAGATCTTGGCCAACAACCTCCTTCCCTCAGTAAGAGCATTGAAGATGGATCGTGGCTGGGTCTTCCAGCATGACAACGACCCGAAACACACAGCCAGGGCAACTAAGGAGTGGCTCCGTAAGAAGCATCTCAAGGTCCTGGAGTGGCCTAGCCAGTCTCCAGACCTGAACCCAATAGAAAATCTTTGGAGGGAGCTGAAAGGCCATATTGCCCAGCGACAGCCCCGAAACCTGAAGGATCTGGAGAAGGTCTGTATGGAGGAGTGGGCCAAAATCCCTGCTGCTGTGTGTGCAAACCTGGTCAAGAACTATAGGAAACGTATGATCTCTGTAACTGCAAACAAAGGTTTCTGTACTAAATATTAAGTTCTGCTTTTCTGATGTATCAAATACTTATGTAATGCAATAAAATGCAAATTAATTACTTAAAAATCATACAATGTGATTTTCTGGATTTTTGTTTTAGATTCCGTCACCCACAGTTGTGTCTAAAGTGTACCTATGATAAAAATGACAGACTTCTACATGCTTTGTAAGTGGGCAAACCTGCAAAATCGGCAGTGTATCAAATACTTGTTCTCCCCACTATATATATATATATATATATACACACACACACATTTATAAAAATGCAGTATGTCTATCAGCACAATAGCATTCACTGTCATGATTGTTACACAACAATTAAGCAACTAAAGGATATAAAGAAAAATTTGTGCAATACTTAATCAGCTAATATTCACAAATTCCCAATAATAAGCCATGGCTCACGAATTTACCCTTTAAAAGAGGCCTTGTACTAGAGTATATACAGTTGTGGTCAGAATTATTGGCACCCCTGGTAAAAAGATGGCTGTAAAAATAAATCTGCATTGTTTATCCTTTTCATTCAAAAAATGTGCAAAAATCTAACCTTTCATTGAAGTAAAAGAATGGAAAGACGGAAAAAAAAAAAAAAAAAAAAATCACATTATGAAATAATGTTTTTCTCCAAACACGTTGGCCACAATTATTGGCACCCCTAGAATTTTTTATGAGTAAAATATCTCTGAAGTATATTCCCATTAATATTTACATTTTTTAGCACACCAGGGTGTCTAGGAACGTGAAATTGTCCAGCTATGACGTCTTGTTTCACAAGAGTATAAATATGAGGAAACAGAAAGGACAAATTCCCTTAATCATTCATCACAATGAGTAAAACCAAAGAATATAGTTCTGATGTGCAGCAAAAGATTGTTGAGCTTCACAAAATAGAAAGTGGCTGTAGGAAAATAGCTAAAGCATTGAAAATTCCCATTTCCACCATCAGGGCAATAATTAAGAAGTTCCAATCAACTAAAGATGTTACGAATCTGCCTGGAAGACGACGTGTCTATATTGTCTTAATGCACGGTGAGGAGGAGAGTTTGAGTGGCCAAAGACTCTCCAAGAATCACAGATGGAGAATCGCAGAGATTAGTTGAGTCTTGGGGTCAAAAAGCCTATTAAAAAAAAAAAAAAAAAAAAAAAAAAAAAATCAAACAACCCCTACATCACCACATGTTGTTTGGGAGAGATTCAAGGAAAATCCTTCTTGCTCATCCAGAAACAAACTTCAGCATATTCAGTTGTCAGACACGACTGGAAATTCAAAAGGGACCTGGCTCTATGATCAGATGAAACTATAAAAAGAGCTTTTTGGCAGCAAATCCACCAGATGGGTTTGGTGCAAACAGGGATAAAAAGTACCCCATGCCCACGGTTAAAAATACCGCTGGATCTTT
Organism: Coreius guichenoti; assembly: GCA_039654105.1. Taxonomy (NCBI): domain Eukaryota; kingdom Metazoa; phylum Chordata; class Actinopteri; order Cypriniformes; family Gobionidae; genus Coreius; species Coreius guichenoti. The sequence goes on from CM077191.1 coordinate 11,429,731, forward strand.
AATATCGTGGGCCTATTTTTTTGCTGGAGGTCCTGGACATCTTGTTCAGATACATGGTATCATGGATTCTAGCAAATACCAACAGATAAAAAATTAAAACCTGATGGCCTCTGCTAGAAATCTTATAATGGGCCGTGGTTGGATCTTCCAACAGGACAATGATCCAAAACAAACATCAAAATCAACACACAAATGTGTCACTGAGCACAAAATGAAGCTTCTGCCATGACCATCCCAGTCCCTGATCTGAACACTATAGAAAATGAGTGGGGTGAACTGAAGAGAAGAAGCAACAACATGGATCTGGGAATCTGAAGGATCTGAAGAGATTCTGTATGAAGGAATGGTCTCTGATCTCTTGTCAGGTGTTCTCCAAACTCAACAGGCATTATAGAACAAGACTCAGAGCTGTTATCTTGGCAAAAGGAGGTTGCAAAAAGTATTTAATAAAAGGGTGCCAATAATTATGGCCAACGTGTTTTGGAGAAAAGCATTTATTTCATAATGTGATTTACCCCCCACTTTCAATTCTTTTTACTTTAATGAAAGGTTCGATTTTTGTGAATTTTTTGAATAAAAGATAAAAAGGATAAACGATGCAGATTTATTTTTACAGCCATCTTTGATCATATTTACCATGGGTGCCAATAATTCTGACCATGACTGTAGATGTTCTTTCTTTCATACTTTCTTTCTAGAGTCTGAATAATGGGGTACAAGCAAACCAAAGCACAACAGTCATCTTCCTGTAATTTGCTGGAGACCCAAACAGCCGGAACAAGTCGGATCAAGCCGGAACCGGCAGCCGGACTTCTTCCAGCACCATCCAGAGCTCTCCTCCCTCCTCCATTCTCTTGCTTAATTCCACATCCGTTTACGTTATCGGCTTAATCTCCTATTAATTAGCTTAGTTAAAAAAGGATTGAGAGTTCTCGCTTTTTGTCAACAAGAGTGGGGGGTAACAGACGGAAGAGGGTGGGAGAGTATAAAGGGATTGGTGGAGAGAAGAGACAAGGGTAGCGGTTGTAAAACACGGTAGAAAGAGAGGAGGGGGAAAAAAAAGAATGTCCCCGTGGGAACCAAAGCGCAATGGAGAAAGTCAATGAACGTGGCATTGTGCCAAGGCAAGAGTCAGCCAACACGGCACACATTCATTTAGAGCTCTGTCTGCGCCGTAGCAGGGACTTATGGGTACTCTGACACCGTTACCAACAGACAGAGCCAATGATTAGATTCCAGTTGATGTTGAATGAAAAATATAACATGACAAGAGGCTCCAGGGACTGAAAGCATCACATTAATTATCCCTTTGAATAAGGAGCATTTGTGTTGGTTGTATTGTAATTGGTGTTGCACGGTTCCACACGAGCCTACATGTCACATGTAATGTTCATTGCGAAGCCATTATATGATGTCTGGATGACTCATATTCATAATGACTAAAGTGTCATGGGGGAAAATGTGAAATTTCTCGTTTTCATGTCAGAGCTGGGATACAAAACAGGTTTGTTTCCCACTGCTCTAGCTAAAAAAGCAGCCAAAATGCATCATGGGTAGCCAAACCGATCACGCTTTGGAGGATTCTGAGAGGAGAGACGAAAACAACAACCCTGCCAAACCCATCGGAGAATCAGGAAAGCATGACTGAGCCTAGCATCCCGCCATCCCAGCACGTAACCAAGGCGACAGCTAACTACAGCGTCCTCTAACTGCTCGCCAGCAATGCATAGGCTTTGGACCTCGGACAACCCCAAGGGTCCATCCAGCACAGTGACATATGAATCCTATTTAGGGACCAAAAGTATTGCTGAAACTCCATCAGGATCATTATTCCTTGATATCGGTAAACACAACAGCCATTTTGACTCAGTTTAATGAACAACTAAAGATGTACATACACGTTCGCACTCCCACAAATAAACATTTGCAAAATCCAACCTGATATCGCCTAGCTGAACACATTTAAAATGTTAAATATCCAGAGACCAAGAAGCTTAACTCAAGAGTTTGATTCAGAACTAACTGCTAAAATAGAAAGCATAATAATTAGCATCTCATTCTTCTTCTTCCTACGAACCACAGTTGTTGGTATAAAAAATGAGTCAGTTGATGTCACACTTATTCACTAATAACGCAACATGCCAAGTTTCCCGCTGAATAGTTTACACTGGCTTACCTTTCATGCCAAACTTTGAGCGTCTGCCATATTTGTTGATTAGCACAAACATAACGACAAGGAGAACGCAGGCAAAGCCAGCCAAGCCAACCGCAATCGACACCTAGAGAAGCAGGAGACAAAACATTTAATTTATTTGAAGAAACAAAATAGGAAATGAGAGCCAGATTTCAACACAGTCAGGTTAGCGCTTATCTTAGCTTTAGCAGGTTAAAAGTGAAAAAGGATTATTTTTAGAACATAATACTAGCATACTGCTTACTACACAGTATAAACTGTTTAATGCTTACTAATTCAAAGAAAGCTGTGTAATACTACTCAATATGGAAGGATAAAACAAACATTAGCATGTTACATTGTCACGTTGTCTCATAACGCTACATGCTAATTCACGCAGTAGATTTTTAGCTATTTTGACTTTTTAATCAAAGTTTGAATAAAAAAAATGTCTTAACTTGTGACAGTCTGATCAAAATAATGGGTATCATTTACTAAGAGTGTGTGCACGCATTTGTGTGTGAAACGTTTTCATGAACAAACCCTAACAATTCTAAATGTATGAAAACATTTAGGAACCACTGAAACACATGCTTCACACATACACAAAAATCACATACTCTGGGTGGCCTTACAATCATATGAAGATGAAATTGTAAAGGAAAGCCCTTATATGGAGACAGATTGGGTACGATTCATGCAAATTACTAACCTTGGGCACACGGTTGCTTATTTATTAGAATACTCCAAATTAGTGAGGTTAAGAACAGATTCATGTGTTGTGGAAATTTTTCATGAGTAGTTCTCCTGTGCGTACAAATACTAAATAATCTTAGCAATTATTAGTGAATGAGACACTGAGTCTAGTAAGAGATATTAAAACTGTAGATATTAAGTTGCTTCCAGCTCATTAATCACTGGAATGAAAGGCCAAGTCAAGTGCAATGCATTGCGGGAAACAGTATGCTCGGTTGCACATTTTGGCAAACATAGCAGGTCATCTGGGTATTCTACATGTACGCATAGAGAAAATATGCATGCTGTTTACAGAAATAGTACTATTAGCATGCTAGCATGCTATGACATTAGCTTAATTCTGCTTGATTCGCAAAACATTTGTCAAGATAATATAACTTTGCCTATAAGTATGTTTTAAAAGCTTTTTTACGAGAAAACTACAGTGCAAGACTGACATAATCCACCTAAAACGTGTCAAATAAATTTTTCTGTCTAATCTCGAGTGTCTCGCACAGGGGGAAAAAATAGCAATTTTACAGCAAACCTACGAAGCGTGTCTTGACTTGTTTATATGATTTATATTGATGTTGATGCTGTAATCATGATAGGTTTATATAATTGGAGTCATAAGTTGCAGTAGCTTTGATAAATTGCATGAAAAGGGAAGGGCAAAGCATATAAAAGTGAAAAAAATGATGATAATAATAATTCATGTTAGGTATTGTAGGAGAGTGATAACGGTTAACTTACGGCCAAGATACACGTTCTTTTGGGAAATACAAAGCGAACAACTTAATATAATGTCTAAATGCTCCAGATAAACACAGAATAAAGACAATACACAATAAATCAAAGCAGTCAAAGTGCTGGTATAAAGCTATCTGAAGCACAAAGCTTTTTCCCCGTAATTAGGACCTCCAAACAATCGAGGGCCACGCTTACTCTTACTCGCACCAGAGTCCCTATTAAAATCTTCAGATGAGAAAATAATCTCTATCCAGTCAATTACAGCACAAAAATGAACGAAAGTACTTTTTAAAAGAAGCTGTAAAAACACACAAGCCACAAGAGAACTGGAAGATAGGAGGTACAATGTGAGAAGGAAAATTGACGAAAAGATAAATGGTTTAGAATGGGGTTTGTTTTCAACACCTTTTACCATGTGTTCTTGGGAAACCTCATTATACTTCATATGGGTGCTTTTGATCTCAGGAGAGAAAACAACACTCACGCCAAACGTGTCCTCTTCAGGCCGATGTGTCATGGTTGGAATAGCGGTCGGAGTAGGACTCACTAGGACACAAACAAGAGCGTAGTAGTGTTCAGAGAAAAACATGATATTTTTGAAACGTCTGAAGAAAAAAAAAGACCACATGGACATACAGAACTGTGACCCTGACAGTTATTTTAGGGTAATTGACTTAAAACATGTCCAAAGACTTTTATGTTAAAATAATTTTGTTAAATTATGTTAATTATACGTTAAAAATATATCTTCTAAAAATATATATTTTTTCACCATCAGAACTTACATTGGACAACAGATAAAGTGTCAAAATTCTCTTTATCATTATTTTTGAACAGTATATGTATATGCATTATATCATTTCTCTTTTAAAATACATTTCTAGGTGTGGTTTAAGTGCCCAAATACATTTTGGAGCTGTGTATCTTTCCATGAAATTAGCATTGATTTAATTTCCCCTCCATTTTATGTCATTTTTTAATTAATTTCCAGATGTTATAGAACTAACTTGAATTGTGCATTCAAATCACGTTGGAAAGATCGTGTTTACGAGTTGTCAGTAAGAACTGTTTCTGAATTCCCTGAAACGGCTCAAATGTAATTTTGAGTTTTCTTCTGGAAACGTACACGTCACAATATTCTCATTTAAATTCCCGTCCAAGTATACGCAAAAAGACGGGGGGTGTTACTATTAGCCTGGTTGAGTTAGTAGTGGTTTTGGCAAGGGGTGTGACATTTCTGAAACACGCTCAAAGCGGTTGGCCAATCACAATACACTGGTCCATCCGACCAATCAGAGCACATTGCACTTTTCAGAAGGAGGGGCTTCATAGAGAAGAAAACAGGGTTGTGTTTCCCAAAAGCATAGTTAACCTACTATGGTTGCAAATTCCATTGTTATCAGCATAGTTCAACGAGTCTGTGTTTCCCGGTGTTTTCCCAACATTGCAAAGTTGTGTGGTTGGAACTACTGCTCTCAACCTGTGGCTAGAAGCACAGTTTCTTGTTGGCATGACATGTGGACTTAATAAATCCTTATCTTGAGCAAAATAAGCAAGCTGACATTCAGTACAATCTATATCTTTTATTTCGATTATATACAAATTTCATTTACGTCTTCAGTTGCTTTTAGTTAAAACAGCTCAAACATGCATTTTAGTCTGGGACTAGCTTAAAGGCACAATATGTAATTTTTGTCTCTAGAGCTTATTCAAAACAAAGGCGTAGCTTGATGACGCCGTGAATGAGCGTGGACTCATGGGAATTGTAGTCTTCCCCTCCACAGTCGATGGAAAGGAATCCAACGGACTCAGGCAGAAATCATGTTCATGGATGAGCAAATGTATTAAAGTTTTATTAACGTTACGGTGGTATGAAGCAGGACGTGCAGAGAGCCACGGGAACGAATGCTAATGAAACACACCTGTGATTCAGACCAGCAGAGCTTTTATTATGCTTATGCTGCAGTCGGCCGCTTCCGCTCTTTTCATTGTGTATGTGGGGTAACACAGCACTGTTTTACATGGTTAAAACAATCATACTAAATACAATTGAGTGTGTTGAATGTTATGCTATAACGTTACTCTTTGCGTTCGCTCGGTGGCTGGTATGAGAGACTTGTTGCAATTTGCAGTAATCTAGATCGATATTACAATATTATATTAATAAAAGCTGGATGACTAAATGACTGTTGCTAAATGATATGCAATTAATTTCAAAATGTATGATGGAAAAAGCTCTCTCTGATTATGCCATGTTAGCCACTTGACAAAATAGTGTTGTCTCTGAGAGGTGGTAAAACATGGTACTTAAACTGTGTTGAGATGTATAACAATGAACAATTTTCTGTTGATAAACGTATCCAAACAATTGCTCACCTGTCTAATAAAACACATAATATATAAAGCATCTTTGATGTTTCCATGGTTTCTACGAAAGTAAAACTGGAAATAGAGGGTAGCCCGAGTGACAGGCGACACAAGGACACGTTCCATAACACTGGTTAAAATTGCTGATTTCTCTGATTTAAACATTGTTGGAAATCTTTGGGATAATGTAAGTACAGAAGTCAACAAAATATGTAACATTGTTCTAGTGGTTTTTGGATATTTTCATCTAAAAATCGTACATATTGTGCCTTTAAACCTTGTCTGTGTTTTCGGTTTAGTTTGTCAAGAGATTTAAAGCATCGTTTTTTAAAAGTGCGCATTTGCGTACATGCTCTTGTAAAAAAATAAATAAATAAATACATAAAAATTTTTTTAAAAAAAAGACAAAAATGAGAATTAGTCCTCAGCACCATGTCCGTAATTTATAGCTAAAATCTGGCATTAATTCGATTTCAAAAGGATTAATTAAAAGAAGTTATTACTCCACCACCTGCGTGGCATCATTAACCAACATGGTTGAACGACAAATTTGTCACAATACAGTTTCAGGAAAAGTCTTGACTAGCTGATTTCTTCAACGATGCATCGTACCATGGTAGTTAAGCAATGAGTTACATCGTTGTACGGGAAACGCACCCCAGAGCGTTACTAACAGACTGGGACGAGAGGTGCTGCAACAATGTAAAATATGGGGAAAATAATGTGTTTTTTGAACATTCAAGCATCAAAACCTATTCTAGCAGACCCCAAAAACTAAATCAAGACTTTGAAAAAAGGGCATAATGTCCTCTTTAAGAGAGTTGGGGGTGGGTCAGTGAGAAAACATGTTGGATGCAATGAATGCAGCATCTGCATTCATTGTAAATTTGTTTAAATTAGTGATTTTTTTTCCCTTCATTTTTTCATCTAAGTTGCATATACAAAATAGTATTGTGCTATTATGATAGAATACAATTAAAAACACACACAATGCCCATCTTGATTAATCATTTTGTAGATGTAGAGTTCAAAAAATCTTGTTGAATTACTCCAATTTTACACTGACCAAAGTGATTTGAAAGCATCTGATATCGTAATTACAACTTCCCAACTCGTAAATACAAACTTTCCAGGAGGACTTGAATGCACCATCAGACAGGGGTGTCAAATCCTGCTCCTGGACGGCCACTGTCCCACAGAGTTTAGCTCCAACACCTATCTGGAAGATACTAATATCTGACCTTGATTTTCTGGTTCAGTCGTGTTTAATTAGGGCTGGAGCTAGACTCAGCTGGAAGGTGGCCTTTCAGGAACAGGACTAGACAACCCTGGTTGGGTGTTGGGTATTATTCACTAAACATGTCTTGGGGCAAATACTGTTTGATTAGACCCGTTTTAAGCAAGGTTATTGCCATTTTGACAGGAAGTCTGCTCCTAGATTAATCTGCCACTATTATTCATGTAGTATTGAACAAAAGCCTTAGGCTGTTCTTATTTTTTTTGTTTTTTACCTCGACGAAGGACCCGTGTGGACAGCCTGATACTCCGCACTATAGCCATCTAACTTCATTCAGAGCTCTGACAGTAACAATCTGTCATTCGCTCAGTTTCCATGCATCAACTTTATTAAATATGGTAAATTAGGGTGGTATGATTGTAAAAAATGTTCCTGTGAAGGTGAGTGACTGTCCTCTGGACAATGACCTTGATCCAGATTAAATAAGTTTCTTGTGGAAAAGGATCTGATTTTTCCCACATACTGACAGATATCGGTCACTTTAAGCCAAAAATACAAAACAGGTCTAATAACAACATGCCCAACTATATGGCGGCCAGCTATTTGAGAATAAGGCCAAGGTAATTGTTTGGAGGGTATTTGTTCAGTGCACAGACTAAATTGCTTCTTTCTAAATCATTCTTTGTTTTATGATAAACAAAACTAATAAATAAGTTACAAAAATGCATGCAGCAGACAATTAAAGGGAGAAACTCACCATAATCATGGTAGTCTACAGAAAAAAAGAGAAAAAAACCCACACATATATAATTACCAGATATGAATATGTCGAGATCAGCTCTAAGGACTCATGTAAAAACATTTTAAAATGATCAGCATTCATCTTTCAGAGCATTTCTTGGTAATTATATTTCTTGCAATTATGGTAATGTTCAGATGTGAGCATTTTAGAATATAATATGAGACAATAATTGCAATATTTATCATGCAATGAAACATTACATCAATGTGGAATCATGCATGAGGCAGTCATATGATCTGCATGTATACATGTATATTCATATTTTGAAAGCATATATACACATTAACAATGCAAGTGAGGTTCAAAATTCATGAGACCACTAGTGTAAATATATTTCACGCACTTTTCTGATGTAATAAAAGCAATCATGATTAAAGAATATACAATGCCATTCAAAAGTTTGGGGTCAGACAAGATTTTTTAAACATTTTTAAAAAGTCTCGCTCATCAAGGTTGTATTTATTTGATCAAAAATAATAATAATATTGTGAAATGTCACTAACATTTAAAATAGCTGTTTTTATTTTAATATATTTTAAAAAGTAACGTATTTCTGTGAAGACAAAGCTAAATTTTCAGCAGCCCTTACTCCAGTTTTCAGTGTCACATGACTCTTCATAAATCAAATCCTTATTTAGTGCTTAAGAAACATTTCTTACTGCTAAATCATTGCTAATATGTCATAAATGAGAGTTTTGATGAGTATAAATGTGTCCTTTCTGAAGTATTAATTTAATACTAAAATTAAACTATTAATTTTATACTAATAAAAAATCACTTGATAAAAATCTCAAATAAATTGTTTATATTAAAACTATATAAAAATTTTATACAATTCATTTAATATAAAAAGGTGAAATTATTTGTTTAATGTGTTATACTAAACGTATACACAAAATCTTTAGTATTTGTATATACATTTCAAAATCTTGAAACTGTTTATTTCCAGATGATTGATTGATTGATTGATTGATTTAGAGATAGAACGATAGAACAATAGATAGAATGATAGAATGAACAATAGAAAGAATGATAGATAGAATGAACGATAGACAGAACTATAGAACAAACGATAGAACGAACGATAGAATGAACGATAGATAGAATGATGGAACGAACGATAGAATGACCGATAGAACGACAGAACAACTGATAGATAGAAAGAATAGTAGACAGAACAATAGAACGATGGAACGACTGATAGAACGAATGATAGAACGAACGATGGATGGAACGATGGAATGAACGATAGATAGAATGAACGATTGCTAGAACGAACAATTGATGGAACGAACGATTAATGGAACGATTGATTAATAGAACGATGGAGCGAACGATAGATGGAATGACAGAATGATGTAACGAACGATAGAATCATCGACAGAACAACTGATAGAAAGAATGATAGATAGAACAATAGAACGATGGAACGATTGATAGAACAAATGATAGAACAAACATTTGATAGAACGAACAATAGATTAGATAGATAGATAGATAGATAGATAGATAGATAGATAGATAGATAGATAGATAGATAGATAGATAGATAGATAGATAGATAGATAGATAGATAGATAGATAGATAGATATTAGTCTGGTATCATCAATCAATTTTAAACCTAACTCTACATACCTATATTTAAGCACAGACTGAACCTGGTTTCCAGAACACACTCTTATGCCTGCTATAGCATCACGCCAAGAAATGTGAACTTTTCAAGTGAGGGTCTGCATCTATATTTAACTATAAACCTGGTGGATTCTCACCTCGGGTGTTAATAAGTTATTCAGGCGGGGCCTTTAAACGACATTCGGTTCTGTTTCTCAACATGCCGTCTGCAACCTAACAGCTCTAATCATAGAAACCCTCCTCATGAGCTCTTTAGAGGACACACTACCAGAGAATCTGACTATTTTTGCACAAGTGGAAGATGAACGTTTAAAGTAAGATTTGCTGGTATGATAACACAAGTCTTATATGTTATTTCCTTTTGCGTTACCTTTTCCCCAGCATTATGGGAAAAAGAGGTCTTTATATGTATTTGACTGTTAATTAAATAAATAGTATATATGTATATGCAATTTAATTGAGTGTAAGTCAGTCACGTACCAACAAAAGGTGGTTGGAGGAAGTGGGCGTACACCGTTTTGACAGCCACGCCCAGGAAGTTGCTGGCCTCCAGCGTGTAATTGCCATTGTTGTGATGTGTTGGGTTTTTGAACAAGAGGCATCCCTCCAGGTTGTCCTGATACATCTCCATCTCTGGACGAACGTATTCGGTCGGCTTGATCTCCTCGCCCTTATAGTACCACCTCAGGGTGGGCGGGGGGTGCGCACGCACCGTGAAGACCATGCATGTGTCGTGCCACTTCTGCGGCTCCTCAAACTTAATGATGACAGGAGGGACTGCAGGAGAGAAACAAGATAGTTTTTAAACAGAAAGAATTAACTACTTTGCCACCGTCCAACATAAATCCATAGACCAATGAGCACAGATAACCATAAACCACATTTATGCATGAGAGGGACTTTGGCCGCTGTGGCACAGGTGGTCCGTATGGATGTTTGATTCTTTATCCTGCCTCTTGGACAGAAGATCCCAAGTTAACTGCCTGGATGGTCATCAAGCATTTGCGTGAGCGGACATTTCATGGAACGGAGGCGCTGAGCCAAAGGTGGAAAACAACTGCAGTCCATAAACGTTTACATTATATTTTCCACCCACCACATGTTGATTAGACAGTAACTGTTAGCAATTATGATGCTGTAAATATGTCAAACGTCCATATTAAACATTCATCAGGGATCAAATCAGTGGTTAATTCACTCAAATGTTTCTATTTACATGAATACAGCTATTCATGAATTCCTTCTAGAAAAGTTATTTTAAGTTATTCATATAATAAGGAAAAATATATAAAACATAAATATAATACAGTACAGATCAAATGTTTGATGTATGCATGATTTATTTTTATTTTTTTAAGAAATTAATACTTATATTAAGCAAGGATGCATTCAAGTGATCAAAAGTGATGGTAAAGACATTTAGAAAGTTACAAAAGATTTATAATTCAAATACTGTAAATGTTGTTTGATCTTTCTATTCATCAAATAATCCTGAAATAAAAGTATCACCGGTTCCACAAAAATATTTAGCAGCACAACTGTTTTCTACGGTATGGAAGCTTGTTTCTGCACAGAATAAAACATTTTAAAAGATAATTGCGACTTTTTATCCCACAATTCTGACTTTTTTTCTCAGAATTGCGTGATATAAAGTCAGAATTGCGTGATATAAAGTCAGAATTACGTGATATAAAGTCAGAATTGCAAGTTATAACGTCGGAATTTCGTGATATAGTCAGAATTGAGTGATATAAAGTCAGAATTGCAAGATATAAAGTCAGAATTGTGAGATATAAAGTCAGAATTGCGAGATATAAAGTCAGAATTGTGAGATATAAAGTCAGAATTGTGAGATATAAAGTCAGAATTGCGAGATATAAAGTCAGAATTGTGAGATATAAAGTCAGAATTGTGAGATATAAAGTCAGAATTGCGAGATATAAAGTCAGAATTGCGTGATATAAAGTCAGAATTGCGAGTTATAACGTCAGAATTTCGTGATATAGTCAGAATTTCGTGATATAAAGTCAGAATTGCAAGATATAAAGTCAGAATAGTGAGATATAAAGTCAGAATTTCGTGATATAAAGTCAGAATTGTGAGATATAAAGTCAGAATTGCGAGATATAAAGTCAGAATTGTGAGATATAAAGTCAGAATTGCGAGATATAAAGTCAGAATTGCGTGATATAAAGTCAGAATTGCGAGTTATAACGTCAGAATTTCGTTATATAAAGTCAGAATTGCGAGATATAAAGTCAGAATAGTGAGATATAAAGTCAGAATTTCGTGATATAAAGTCAGAATTGTGAGATATAAAGTCAGAATTGTGAGATATAAAGTCAGAATTGCGAGATATAAAGTCAGAATTGCGAAATATAAAGTCAGAATTGCGAGATATAAAGTCAGAATTGTGAGATATAAAGTCAGAATTGTGAGATATAAAGTCAGAATTGCGAGATATAAAGTCAGAATTGTGAGATATAAAGTCAGAATTGCGAGATATAAAGTCAGAATTGTGAGATATAAAGTCAGAATTGCGTGATATAAAGTCAGAATTGCGAGTTATAACGTCAGAATTTCGTGATATAGTCAGAATTTCGTGATATAAAGTCAGAATTGCGAGATATAAAGTCAGAATAATGAGATATAAAGTCAGAATTTCGTGATATAAAGTCAGAATTGTGAGATATAAAGTCAGAATTGTGAGATATAAAGTCAGAATTGCGAGATATAAAGTCAGAATTGCGAGATATAAAGTCAGAATTACGAGATATAAAGTCAGAATTGCGAGATATAAAGTCAGAATTGTGAGATATAAAGTCAGAATTGCGTGATATAAAGTCAGAATTGCGAGTTATAACGTCAGAATTTCGTGATATAGTCAGAATTTCGTGATATAAAGTCAGAATTGCGAGATATAAAGTCAGAATAGTGAGATATAAAGTCAGAATTTCGTGATATAAAGTCAGAATAGTGAGATATAAAGTCAGAATTGTGAGATATAAAGTCAGAATTGCGAGATATAAAGTCAGAATTGCGTGATATAAAGTCAGAATTGCGAGTTATAACGTCAGAATTTCGTGATATAGTCAGAATTTCGTGATATAAAGTCAGAATTGCAAGATATAAAGTCAGAATAGTGAGATATAAAGTCAGAATTTCGTGATATAAAGTCAGAATTGTGAGATATAAAGTCAGAATTGCGAGATATAAAGTCAGAATTGTGAGATATAAAGTCAGAATTGCGAGATATAAAGTCAGAATTGCGTGATATAAAGTCAGAATTGCGAGTTATAACGTCAGAATTTCGTGATATAGTCAGAATTTCGTGATATAAAGTCAGAATTGCGAGATATAAAGTCAGAATAGTGAGATATAAAGTCAGAATTTCGTGATATAAAGTCAGAATTGTGAGATATAAAGTCAGAATTGCGAGATATAAAGTCAGAATTGTGAGATATAAAGTCAGAATTGCGTGATATAAAGTCAGAATTGCGAGATATAAAGTCAGAATTGCGAAATATAAAGTCAGAATTGCGAGATATAAAGTCAGAATTGTGAGATATAAAGTCAGAATTGTGAGATATAAAGTCAGAATTGCGAGATATAAAGTCAGAATTGTGAGATATAAAGTCAGAATTGCGAGATATAAAGTCAGAATTGTGAGATATAAAGTCAGAATTGCGTGATATAAAGTCAGAATTGCGAGTTATAACGTCAGAATTTCGTGATATAGTCAGAATTTCGTGATATAAAGTCAGAATTTCGTGATATAAAGTCAGAATAATGAGATATAAAGTCAGAATAGTGAGATATAAAGTCAGAATTTCGTGATATAAAGTCAGAATTGTGAGATATAAAGTCAGAATTGCGAGATATAAAGTCAGAATTGTGAGATATAAAGTCAGAATTGCGAGATATAAAGTCAGAATTGCGAGATATAAAGTCAGAATTGCGAAATATAAAGTCAGAATTGCGAGATATAAAGTCAGAATTGTGAGATATAAAGTCAGAATTGTGAGATATAAAGTCAGAATTGCGAGATATAAAGTCAGAATTGTGAGATATAAAGTCAGAATTGCGAGATATAAAGTCAGAATTGTGAGATATAAAGTCAGAATTGCGTGATATAAAGTCAGAATTGCGAGTTATAACGTCAGAATTTCGTGATATAGTCAGAATTTCGTGATATAAAGTCAGAATTGCGAGATATAAAGTCAGAATAATGAGATATAAAGTCAGAATTTCGTGATATAAAGTCAGAATTGTGAGATATAAAGTCAGAATTGTGAGATATAAAGTCAGAATTGCGAGATATAAAGTCAGAATTGCGAGATATAAAGTCAGAATTACGAGATATAAAGTCAGAATTGCGAGATATAAAGTCAGAATTGTGAGATATAAAGTCAGAATTGCGTGATATAAAGTCAGAATTGCGAGTTATAACGTCAGAATTTCGTGATATAGTCAGAATTTCGTGATATAAAGTCAGAATTGCGAGATATAAAGTCAGAATAGTGAGATATAAAGTCAGAATTTCGTGATATAAAGTCAGAATAGTGAGATATAAAGTCAGAATTTCGTGATATAAAGTCAGAATTGTGAGATATAAAGTCAGAATTGTGAGATATAAAGTCAGAATTGTGAGATATAAAGTCAGAATTGCGAGATATAAAGTCACATGGTGAAGCAAAAAAATATGAGATGGAGGAAAAATTATTTGTGAATACTTTTGCATTCTCTCGCAAATGTTTCGTGTTCCCTCACAAAAACGTTTTACCGAGAAACTTTGCGTCCGCTCGGGGGAAGTTTCTCGGGGGGGAACACAAAACGTTTTGTTAGCAAACGCAAAGGTTTTTCAAGCGAAAGCAAAAGCATTGACATTTTTTTCTCCCATTTTTTCCCACCACCATGTTCTTTTAGGGGCTCCATAGTTTTCAACATTGATAATAACAAGAAATGTTTCTTAAGCAGCAAAACAGCATATTAGAATGATTTTTGAAGGATCATGTGACACTGGAGACTGAAGTAATGATACTGAAAATCCAGCTTTACCATCACAGTAATAAATTACATTTTAAAAATACATTTAAATGGAAAAATATATTTTAAATTCTGATAATATTTCAAAATATCAGAGTTTTTGCTGTACTTTCGATCAAATACTGTACAAGCATCCTTGTTGAGCATAAGATACTTCTCTCAAAAACAGTTAAAAATCTTACAAACCCCAAAGTTTTGAACAGTATTGTACATATAAAACTTTTAATCAATTGGCATCCCTTAATTTCTGTGACTTTCCTCCAGTCTCAATGCCAGAGACAAATAGACAGAGAGAGAGAGAGAGAGAGAGAGAGAGAGAGAGAGAGAGAGAGAGAGAGAGAGAGAGAGAGAGAGAGAGAGAGAGAGAGAGAGAGAGAGAGAGAGAGAGAGAGAGAGAGAGAGAGAGAGAGAGAGAGAGAGAGAGACTGACTTACTCTTATTTCCACAGAATTTGCCGCTCTAAGCAAATCTCATGTGGTCAATGGATATTGAGTGTGGGAAGAATCATCTTACATTGTTGTTGGCCAACACCGTTCAGTATAAATGTAAATACAGATCCAACACAGCGACCTCACATTACATTGTAATTGTAGCTGTGTTCATATAAGGAAGTCTATAATTGCCTTACTTCATTGCAAGTGGGCGAAAACAGCTGTTGTTTAATGGTGTGATGTTGTAGTGTGTTTGCTTACTGTGATGTTTTTCCCCCCATTTATTTTAATTAATGGCAATGGTTTAAATCGCAATATTTTATGATTGTGACACAATTTATGTGACACAATAGTTTTAACTAAGCACAAAAGACAAGCACATTCAAAATGGTCTATACTGAAGGCAGTACATCACCTAGTTAGTCAATTCTGGAGTTATTTTTATGCATTAGTTTCATTTAATTAGATACATTAAAGTTTTATTCCTGGATGTCAAAATGTGATATGTAGAGCCATGTCTTTATGTATGATACTTGTTTGAGGCAGATTATGTCTTTGTTCTTGGCTTTTCTTGGTCTTTTTGGATTTGTTTAGTTATTTTTTGTCAGGGGTAGGATTTATATGTTTGATTAGAGGCATAGTTTCTTTTTGCCAATTTTCATGACTTGCTTATTGCCTCAGGATTGTTGTTTCTTTCATTTTATTTTTCATTTGGGACATTATTTTTTGCATTCCTACCCCTATATGGAGAAAATTAACTTTTTTCTTACTGATAAAAATGCAACGTGCATTGATTTTTTTCCAAGTGTAATATAAAGCAAAACCACATTTTTAAGTTAAAGTTTCTGATTCCGAAGACCCCGGCATACCCTTGTCAACACACAAACACAGAATATACACCACCTAACTCAACCACAAAGTAATCACATGTAGCCTACTACACACTGAAACATGATAACATTGATAAATCTCTCTAATATTTCACTTACAGCCTTTTTTCATGTGAAAAGTCCAGATGAAGAACAGCCCTGGCTTTCATAGATCAATAAACTACACAAATGACTTTCCTACAACACAGTGGGTTGTGTAGGACCTGAGATTCTAGTTGTTTTGTAGGAGCATGATTGTTTTTGGTGAACCAATTTCTCATTACTTCATAAACAATTTCATTAGCCTCACTGTGATTTATAGAATTTGATTTGACAAAGCAGTCACTAAACAATATACAAAACATTTAAAAGGTGACGTGTGAACTAACATCACCAAACAAAAACAATCTAAAACAATCCAACCTGATCTCTTGAAAAAAGGTAACTATTTTACGAGTTTTCATATGAATTTGTATGTGATTCATACGTTTTTTAGAAGAAAAAAAAAAAGCAGATTGTATGAATGAGATTGTACGAATTTATATCAATTAGCCACAAATTCACTAAAATGTAAAAGAGTTCAAAATTGCCATGAAAGTGTCAAAACAATCTGTTGTCAAACAAGTTTCCAGGACACTTTCTTTCTCTGCCATTGGTCAGTCAGTCGGATAGCCCCGCCCCAAACACATGCCATTGGCTGAGCCAGTTGCTATGCTGCACTGGTCGGAATGCTTAAACAGCAATGTTTTGAAATCACCACAGAGCCACAGTGTTTTCAGCAACATCAACCGACACAATGACTTACTCAGAGTTACCTACTAAAGGTGCAGTGTGTAGTATTTATAAGAATCTATTGACATAAATGCAATATAATATACATAACTATGTTTTCAGTGGTGTATAAAGACCTTACATAATGAACTGTTAAGTTTTTATTACCTTAGAATGAGCCGTTTCTATCTACATACACCTCGGGTCCCTGCGGGTGAAGTCACCATTTTGCGCCGTCATGTTTCTACAGTAGCCCTAAACGGACAAACTGCGCTAGCTACTCTTTCCTGTCTCAGACGGCAACATCTTCGTCCTGTGTCGGCCACCGTAGCTTCTCTACGTGCTTCGAAAGGGAGGGGTGAGCGGTTGCAATTCGCAACCTCACCGTTAGAAGCCGCTAAAATTTAGACAGTGCACCTTTAAGTTGAAATAATAGTAATTATTTTAATAACAAAGATTACACACTTCACCTCTACCTTGTTGTAGCATTGATTCTATGTTTCCTAGAGCCATTTCGATCAATAATCGAATAACCTAAAAAAGGAAGAAAGCTTTTTGGTGATCTTCCCCCCCCCCAAATGCCTACCCTTTAAAATAAAAGGCAATACAAATTAGGAGTTGGTAGCCGTGAGGCAGAGTAGCAATTGACGGTATCAAGCTAAAGAGGCAGACACAGCCAGGTTCAGTGAGCTACTCTGAGGCTGTAAGGTAGAATTGGCACGTTTGAGAAAGTGAGGCTGAATGTAAAGGCATTTGAGAGGCAGAGAACAAAAAAAGAGGCACTTACACTGCACTGAAAGCTGTATTGAGGCATTAGTCATCCCAACTATATTCTCTGCAATGCAGGCCAGCATGAAGCTGTTATCGTCTCGGCTGACGTTGACCAGAGTTAAGTTGATGGAGTGGACATTCGGTGGATATTGATTGGACTGGAAGAGAGGAGGACAATAGCTTCTGAAAACACAACCAAGCTTGCACAGATTCAACAAATGGTTTATGGTCTAACTAGTCATTGTAAGGCTCAAGTGGATCATTTAATAGATCTTAGTTATGGTAGACGATATATAATTTATTTGAAACAAATAAAACCAGGCTGTTAGGGATGAGAAGTACAGTCCTTTTAAGGTTGTACTACCCATCCAGCAGAGAAAAAAATTTACAATTTACTAGTTTAAAGTGGTTTAGGCTGGCCTCCAAAATTTTTTTTTGTCTACTAAATTAAGTATGCCATTTAACCTGACTAAAAGCTACAAAAAAAGTGCATGTTTATTTCTAGTCAGAATGCTACAAGCAAAAGTCCGCCTTACTTGGTGTGTGTTAATTGAGTGCAGTCCACCGACAGTCCAATCCACTTCCGGTATCGGCACCCCTGACCCATTGCAGGTGATTGTGACCCTGTCACCTTCAATCACCGTCAGGTTACTGTGACTTACGCTGATTTCTGGCAAATCTTGGTTTGAAATAGACAAGCAGTCATTGGTATGAACGATAATAGAAGGTATTTTATTGATTTTAATATAAATATGTATAAGTTAATCTAAATAAGTGAAATAGCTGAGCTCTATTGACAGCATTTGTGGCAATAATTTCATGATGTCATCAATGTGGGCACAGAAAATAATTTTGATTTATCCTTTGTTTTAAAAACAATAGTAATATTTCAGTTTACCGACTTTTTAAAGGGATAGTTCACCCAAATGCAAAAAAAAAATGCATTCTTTCATGCAAAAAATTGTTTCATGAATTACTCACCATCATGTCCATAGAGAGCTACACAACTGACACTTTAAAAAGTTCATAAAGCGATTGTAAGACTAAAATTTAGCCCAAATTTTCTGAAGAGACACGATCACTTTATATGATGAACAGATTGAATTTAGGCTTTTATTCAATATTTTTTTTATTCAATATCAATATAAACATTCATCAACTCACACATCAGTTATGGTAAACGGAAGCTCAAGCATGTTCGCTTGACGTGCAAGAACCAATGAGGTTCATTCTCGTGTTACGCAGCGCGTTTGAGCTTCTGCAAGATCCAATGAGGTTCATTCTCGTGTTACGCAGCATGTTTGATCTTCCCCAAGAACCAATAACGTTCATTCTCGTGTTACGCAGCATGTTTGAGCTTCCGCAAGAACCAATGAGGTTCATTCTCACGTGTTATGCAGCACGTTTGAGCTTCTGCAAGAACCAATGAGGTTCATTCTCGTGTTACGCAGCGCGTTTGAGCTTCTGCAAGAACCAATGAGGTTCATTCTCGTGTTACGCAGCGCGTTTGAGCTTCTGCAAGATCCAATGAGGTTCATTCTCGTGTTACGCAGCACGTTTGATCTTCCGCAAGAACCAATGAGGTTCATTCTTATGTTATGCAGCACGTTTGAGCTTCCGCAAGAACCAATGAGGTTCATTCTCGTGTGTTACGCAGCACGTTTGAGCTTCCCCAAGAACCAATGAGGTTCATTTTCGTGTGTTATGCAGCATGTTTGAGCTTCCGCAAGAACCAATGAGATTCATTCTCATGTGTTACGCAGCACTTTTGAGCTTCTGCAATAACCAGTGAGGTTCATTCTTATATTACGCAGCATGTTTGAGCTTCCGCAAGAACCAATGAGGTTCATTCTCGTGTGTTACGCAGCACGTTTGAGCTTCAGCAAGAACCAGTGAGGTTCATTCTCATATTACGCAGCAAGTTTGAGCTTCCGCAAAAACCAATAAGGTTCATTCTCATGTGTTATGCAGCACATTTGAGCTTCCCCAAGAACCAATGAGGTTCATTTTCGTGTGTTATGCAGCAAGTTTGAGCTTCTGCAAGAACCAATGAGGTTCATTCTCGTGTGTTATGCAGCACGTTTGAGCTTCCCCAAGAACCAATGAGGTTCATTCTCATGTGTTATGCAGCACATTTGAGCTTCTGCAAGAACCAATGAGGTTCATTCTTGTGTGTTACGCAGCGCGTTTGAGCTTCTGCAAGATCCAATGAGGTTCATTCTCATGTAATGCAGAACGTTTGAGCTCCCTCAAGAACCAGTGAGGTTCATTCTCGTGTGTTATGCAGCACGTTTGAGCTTCAGCAAGAACCAATGAGGTTCATTCTTGTGTGTTATGCAGCACGTTTGAGCTTCTGCAAGAACCAATGAGGTTCATTCTTGTGTGTTATGCAGCACGTTTGAGCTTCAGCAAGAACCAATGAGGTTCATTCTTGTGTGTTACGCAGCGCGTTTGAGCTTCTGCAAGATCCAATGAGGTTCATTCTCATGTAATGCAGAACGTTTGAGCTCCCTCAAGAACCAGTGAGGTTCATTCTCGTGTGTTATGCAGCACGTTTGAGCTTCAGCAAGAACCAATGAGGTTCATTCTTGTGTGTTATGCAGCACGTTTGAGCTTCTGCAAGAACCAATGAGGTTCATTCTTGTGTGTTATGCAGCACGTTTGAGCTTCAGCAAGAACCAATGAGGTTCATTCTCGTGTGTTACGCAGCACGTTTGAGCTTCCGCAAGAACCAATGAGGTTCATTCACATGTGTTACGCAGCACATTTGAGCTTCCGCAAGAACCAATGAGGTTCATTCTCGTGTGTCAAGCAGGTTCGGTTGAGCTTCTGTTTATGTTCGCTGATCAATGTTTATATTTGAATAAAAGCCTAAATTCAATCTATTCATCATATAAAGCGATCAAATGTCTCTTCAGAAAATTTGTGCTAAACCGATCAATTCATATGGATTCGTTTTACGATCTCTTTATGAACCTTTTGAGGAATCAAAGTGGTAGTTGCGTAGCTGTCTATGGAAGGACAGAAAGCTTTCAGATTTCATCAAAAAGATCTTCATTTGTTTTCCGAAGATGAATGAAAGTCTTACTGGTTTGGAACGACATGAGGGTTGGTAAATAATGAAAGAAGTTTCATTTTTGGGTGAACTATCTCTTTAAGGTAATGGCATTAAATTATAGGTTATAATTTTACACAAACAACATCAGGAAGCAATTTTACCACACTAGACTCATGCTTACATTTATAATTGTTTAAGTCTTAAAGCTATATTTTCAAGCAAACTTTTTCCACTTCGAAAATCTAGGAAGAACAACAATTCTGTGGTAATCACCATTGCCATAAATGCTGTTGAAGAACTTAAAGGGATTTCACCCAAAAAGGACAATTCTGTGATCCTTTACTCGCTCTCAATTTGATTCAAACCTGTATGACTATCTTATCTGAGGATATTTTGACAAATGTTTGATTTTGTCCATTCAATAATGGTCAATGGGGTCCAAAACAACATTTGACCATTTTGTTGAAAAAACAAAAAAATCTGCAACATTTCTCAAAATATCTTTTGTGTTCCACAGAAGAAAAAAAATCATGCAGGTTAAGATGTCACGAAGGTGAGTAAATAATGACGGAATTGTCATTTTTGGGTGAAATATCCCTTTTAACTTGTATTGAACCCAAACCATTCTTTTCATGACAACCACAATTTACAGAAAGTGTCCCATACCACACTGAGAGATGTTCATGAGCTGTAGAGGGATCTTGGAGACTCCGTTGTTGCACAACAGCTGCTGGTTATGGAGTCCGGCCTCGCCTCGTTGCTGCCACAGCTGGATCCAACGGATACCACAGCTGCAGTTAAACACCACCCCTTCCAGTTTCCTGCCACAACACAATAGAGTTCTTAATGAGGACTCAAACATATGCACACAATGACAAGTAAGTCCATTCAGAGAACCAGTAGCAAACTAGGTGAAGGACACCGTTATTCAAAACATCAACTTTTCCAATACCCATCAGTCAACCACAGCCTGGAGAGCTGCTGGCGTTGTTCCATTTTGCAGCCAGAACGAGTTCTGTGCCCAGGGCTTTGTGTACGAATGCCTTCTGGACTGCAGCCCTTTCCTGGCCACGTCTGTCCAGCTATTCGGCATGCCAAATTCACCACTGGGGCCCAGGGAGATCTGAGTCCCCGCAAACGAAGTCAAACAAAACATGAGCTTCTGGATTAAGGCAAAAACTAAGCTGCAAGATGTGATATAATGTGGCATAATATTTTGATACAGTCTAAAATTAATTCTCGCAAAATATAAGTATAAATTGTAATTAGCTGGTAACTTTAATCCTGAATGGCATCATATAATGCAACAAATTGTAAGAAGAAATTCAAAGAAAAATCTGTCATGGCTAGCATGTATAACATCTTTTACCTCAATCTTAAATCAACTTTTACATCAATCAAAATCATTCAATCAAGTTTATTTAAAGCCACTTTAAGCCAAATATGACAAACAAAATCACAATGTGTATTCACGTTTTTGTCCAAGATATAGGATTTATCTTGCATACCTGTGTTTTTTTTTTTCACACTTACAATTTCAATTGGGCAGATGTTTGTATCCGAAATGACTTAAAATGCATTCAAGATTCACATTTTATTACTTTAATCAAACTGAACCCATAACATTTGCTTTGCTAGAGCCCAGCATATAAAAAAAAGTAAAAATGAATGTAAAACACTGCAAAAAAATCATCAAGAGAAATATTTAAATATCTAAAACATAAATTTTCTTAATTCAGCCCTCATTAGCAAGAAGTTGGACCTTGTGAGCGAATAAAACATATTAGGCTTTCTAAAAGGATCTTCTCTGTGCTCAGTAACATATGGGATTATAATTGCATACATTTAACTGGACAGACGGAAGGGTGTGGGGTCAAACCCACATAAAACCGGCATTAGATAGCACCTCCACCCACAACTACATCACTTGGCCCAATGAAGGGCTTCCTTTCGGAACCATCTCTATGCCATCTCTATGACTCCAACACCTATTCCCAGAGCAGATATATCGCTGCGAACAACAACCATCTCTAGCCCTCTCAGCATCGCATTTCATGCTCTTTCAAACATCCTTTGAGCGCAGCCACCCCCACTCCTGCACCAAAAACAGACATCATCTACATCAACCTCCTCCAAATGTCTAAATGTCAACTCTGACATATCTCCCCGCGATCATGAAGGCTCCACTGAGAGTTTAGAGGGTCTTCAACTTCCTGGAAATGTTGAGTCAGGGGCGCCGTTCCAGTACTTGAAACTATCCTCTTCCCTACTTATATCTTCTCCTTCACTCCTTCACTTCTCCTTCAGTGGTTCACAACCTTTTTCACTTCAAGGTCCTCATTTGACATTATCCAAAGGCCCTCATTTCTAAGCGGATATGTACCTCTGGTAATAATATAGCAAAGTAAAGTAAGGAAAAACAAAACAAAACAAAACAAAAAATAAAAGATCAACTAGGTGATAAAATATATTTTAATAAAAAAAAAAAACTTGGAGATAGATATAATAAAAGATATAACGTATATCTAAGCTGATATGTACCTTTGGAAAACAAATTAAATCAAATCAAATCAAATAAAAGATCAACTAGGAGATAAAATATATTTTAATTAAAACAACTCTGAGATAGATATACTAAAAGGTAGAATATATATTTTCAACAAACAAACAAACCAGCATGGCAGACAGATAAACCAGATGGAATGTATTTTTATTAAAAAAAATAAAAAAACACTGGGTGATAAACTAGGAGGTAAATGCATGTTTAAAAATAATAATAAATCAAAATAAAAAAATATAAAATATGAAAGCAAAACAAAATAAGATTCAAAAAAAATAAAATAAAAAAATAAATAAAATAAATAAAATAAAATAAAATAAAATAAAATAAATAAAATAAATAAAATAAATAAAATAAATAAAATAAATAAAATAAAATAGGTGATAGATCTAGAAAAAAATACATCCAAACACACAAAACTAAATTGCAATTTCAGCTTTGATTAATTGCGTAGCCCCAAAACAGTGTAATCCATGTTTAAATGCTCCCAAAAAGAATAATGGATTAATAAAATGTCATTGTTTTTAAGCTTTAATATATAACATTAACTGTTAAAATAATCCTTAATTATACTTTTTGTCAGATTACAGGCTAATTTGTCTCTGCAGTCCCCAATTGTAATGATTTAGAAATTTGTATGACAACTGCCTTTATACTTTTATCTACCATAGTTACTGAGAGCAAAGAACAGGGTGTAATCGCCTTTGTTCCGTTTTACGCTCACTCCTCGCTTAAAGGGCTTCCAGCCGGCAGGATCCTGCAGCGCTGCGGAAGGTTCTGGAGCTGATCTCAGTGGGAGTCTCTCCCCTTTAAGAGTACGAAATATTAAACCCGCAGGATATGTCTCACCTGGTCTGAAGCCTGGCGGAGCATGCCTGCCTAAACCTTTGCACGCTCATTCATTCATCAATTGGTGAGAGCGAGATAACCTTTCTCATTTGCAAGATAGGGCAGGAGATAGAGGCATATGAGCTGAATCCCATGAATATGAAATGGGCCGAACTGTAAGCTCTGAGAAACGGAGTTGTTGCTCATTTGCACAAATGAGGGGGACATTTTTCTCGTGAATCTTTAAACAATTTTGTCGGCACGTTCCACACAAGGAAAAAGGCGCAACCTGCTTGTGCATTTTGGAGCTTTGATGAATAATGATCAAAGGAGAGCCTAAGTAGTTTCTCCACCCTTTAAAAACTAAATTAACATGCCTAATGAGAGGAGTGCACATTTCCTTTATACTAAGCAGTGTCATGAACAGTTCAAAATGGAGAAAGAACACACATGACATGCTTAATTTATAGCCCACGTCTTGACAATATGACACTCTAGATTAGTGGTTCTAAACTAGTGGGTCACACAACCCAAAAAATGGGCCACAGATAGCAGGGAACAAAAATGCTAAATGATAACAATAAAATGTAACTAATAATATAATTTAGCTAGGATAACTGCACCAACAAAACAAGCAAGCCTAACCAGTAAGGTTATTTAACTGCTAGAAATAATAACTTAAACCAACCTAAGAAGGTTTGTTGGTTTTACCTGGTTTAGCTTAAGTCAGACCAGCTGACAAGTGCCCCAAAACACTCTAAAACCATCTAAACAGACCGGCCTAGCTGGTTTGGCCAGGCTGAGAGACCAGCTAACCAGATTTAGGCTGGTTTAACTGCTACAAAAATTCAAGTAAGGTGGTATTGCTGGTTTTATCTGGTTTAGCTGGTCTCCCCGCTTATCCAGGTGGGTGTTCAGCACATTTTCTGGTTTCCCAGCTTAGTTGGTTTAGCTGGTCATCCAGTCCAAAAGTGTCCAAGTCAAATCAATATAGACTAACCTAACCAATTTGGCAAGGGTAGACAACCTAACAGCTTAGGCTGATTTAACTGGTCTCACAGCATGGCCAAGCTGGTCCTTAGATGGTTTCCCAGCCAGACCAACTGACAAGTGCCAAAATCCATCTAAACAGACCAGATTAACTGGTTTGGCCAGGCTAAAACACCAGATTTCCATATTAGGCTGATTTACCTGCTACAGAAATTCAACTATTGCTGGTTTTACCTGGTCTTCCTGCCTAACCAAGATTATGTTCAGCTCATTTTCTGGTTTCCAGAAAATAAAGCAAGCGAGATCGATATTAGGCATGGTAAAACATGGTACTCGCGGTAAATCATGAAAACAAGATTTAAACAATAAGACTAACTGTGTTGAGCTATATAACAATGATTCGTTTTCTGTCAGTTAATGTATCCAAACAGTTGCTCACCCGTCTAATAAAACACATAATATATTAAAGCGTCTTTGGTGTTTCCATGGTTTCTACAAAATCGAGGGTAACGCAGGTATGATACTGATAGGCGACGGACATGGTCCGTGTGGTTAAAATTGCTTATTTTTCTAGATTTAAACATTCTTGGAAACATTTGAGATAATGTAAGTAAGTACACAAGTCAACAAAATATAAAATATAAATATATAACATTGTTCTGGTGGTTTTTGGATATTTTAATCCAAAAATCTTACATATTGTGTTTAAAAAAAAACAGCTGGTTTAGCTGGACTCCCCACCTTGCCAAACTGGTGTCACCATGGTAAAGCTGGTCTTTAGCTGGTTTCCCAGCCAGACCAGCTGACAAGTGCCCAAAACCTCTCAAAAATCATCAAAATCAGCCTTTGCCATGCTGGGAAACCACCTAATTAAATTAGGCTAGTTAAAGCTATTTTTCAGCAGGGTGCTCTTGTTTGGAGAGCTAATTCACAGCTAGAGAGAATAACTATTTTCATAACTTGCAAACTTGAATAAAATATCAAATTAACCTTTCAAAAGGTCAAGGTGACTGCTAGCCGGGGAAGAAAAAAGGAAAAACACAGGGGACGTTGATGCATTGAGCCTGGGTGCTTGAAAAAATTCCAAAATAGCGTGGTCTAAAGTACATCCACATAGTAGCATTACATTATGCATGCGCTTCCGTATCCTCACGCAGTCAAACGAGGGGACACCATTGAATAAATCCACTGGAGCATTGAACAGTGGGCCGAGGAATGCACATACTGATAAATAAATGGGAATATACACACATCTCATGCCTTAATGAAAAGTGTCACCGCAATGGAGGTGACAAACAGCAGTTAGCTTCCTAGCTAAGACAGAGAGTATAATTGAGCCTTTATAATATGAATCAATTCAAAAGCACTCTAAAAAATGCTTTTTCATTCTTCCTCTTATAAATTGTTCATCTGCATACAGTAGCCCACACAACACGGGCAGAATTTATACATAAATAATCAGAAGACTGCGTTAGCGTATGTTCAGGGAGCTCTCAAGACATGCTGGGTAAATGTCAGCTATGCATTGTAGATGAGTTAAACCCATATGTACTAACTCAACTAACACTCTCCCTGGAAACACTTTTCCAATAAGAGGGAACCTGGAGGACGAGAAAGACGGCATAATCCAGATTTAATGACAATTGAGAAATACACCTGCTGCAAGTTCGCTTATTTTGGTGCCGGTTAGACAAAGTGAAGCAAGGCAGCAAATAGAAGGTTAACGAGTGCAAGTTAAGTGTAGAGGGCAGCTAGGTACACCTGTAGTGTTAGAAAGCACTTTGCCTTAGGATAAAATGGCTGACAGAACCAGGCTTTAACACTAGGTCTGGATGTAGACCGACAGATCCATTCAGATTCATTATACAGAGCCAATGAAAGGTTAAGTTAGGGGATACGGCTCTGACGGGGTGCTCTACAGTTTCAAGCTGCTGGGGTCATACGTTGTGACATATAACAGTGGGCGGCAGTTTAAGCTACAGCCGTTGAGGTGCTAACCTGAGCATCTAATGCTTTCAGAGAAGACCATTTCATCTACATGCATATGACTAACAATTTAGGCCATATCGCTCCAGGTGAAAATGCAGAGACGCTATGCCGGTGCGTATGGAAGAGGAGGTTGACAACATATAGAACAATAAACCTGCAGAAAAAAAAGGTACAAAAGCTGTCACTGGGACGGTACCCTTTAAAAAGGTTCTAATATGTACACTTTTTTAGCAATATGTATTTTTGAGGTACTAATACATACTCTTTAGGTGTACCTTTTGAAATGGTACAATCCCAGTGATAGCTTTTTTCTGAGTGTATTTAAATAAATAAATAAACACATTTACATATACAGTATATAAAGCCAAACAGGTATAATTATATAATTATATATATATTTTTTTATTAAACAGTGGTTTACTGAACAAATTGTGTCTGTCCTTAAATGAATTCAATTATAACTAAAAGGCTCTTAAAGATAAAAAAAATTATATCTGCTAATGTTGTAAACTATATAGGGAGCCCTTACTTGCACATTATTACAATATAACAACAGAGCCCAAATTAGCCTAAATTCAGTATTTTTAGATATAATAATCAACACTCAAATAACATTGTATGCAAACATGTACATTAGGCAGTTTTTGCATTAGCCTAACTTCTAAATCTAATTATAAAATAATTTTTTTACTCCAATTCGTTGTTGAAATATAATTATTTACACAGTGGCTGTCATTTTCAGGACAGATTCATTTAAACATACATTAAATAATCAAGACATCACTAACAGGTGAAGTAGAATATAATGAATATATAGGCTAATATAGTGCATATATTTAGTGAAAGAGTTGATTTCTCTAGTGAACTAACCAGTTGTGGACACTGAATGACTTCTGAGGTAAATGTAATGCTACGTGACATTGTTTACAAGCTGTTTTATTGACGTCTTACCGCCGGTGAAACACCAATTGAGAAATTACACGACATATGATACGTTTCAGTAAGTTGTAATGTATCCTCAACATACCTTCAGATGTTGATTCATGTTTATTCTTTGACTGAAGATCGTGTTCGCCGCGCTGCCGCTGGAAATGACGCGCCTATACATGATCAGTCACATCACATTAAAGAGCGTCAAAACGGCATTTATCGTTTGAATTTCGTGATGAAAATGGACAGAATACTTAATACGTTCGTGTGGGAATTCGTATTTGAAGTATGTTCCGCACGTAAAACAAGCCTACTGTTAACTGTTAAAGATTGCATTCGGTACCATTCGGTACACACGTGCACCGTACCGGAAGCCCTGTACCGAAACGGGTTCTGTACGAATACGTGTACCGTTACACCCCTAATATATGTTTGGCTTTATATACTGTATATGTAAATGTGTTTATTTATTTATTTAAATACACTCAATACAATTTTTAAATACACTATTAAAAATTACATAAAACATTTACATTATTACATGTATTATTATATAAATTATATATATATATATATATATGTGTAGCCTAAAGTGTGTGTGTGTATGCATTTTTACATGGGAAAAATAGCAACTGTAATTTAGACGACATATGTCTCCACAAAAATTTTCCCAATGAGCCAAATACAATAATTTGCAATCGTCTAAAAAAGCAGTTGGCTTAGGGCAGTGTGAAACACTTTAGTAAATGATTTTATGAACCAAATTGGGTGTCAAAAAAGTGACATCCAAAACGTGCAGAGTTGGGGGTCATTACCTTATATTAAGAGCAAAGAATGTAAAAGAGAAAGTTTCCCATTCTAGTGTGTGCATGTATGTGTGGTAACAGATATAAACCCACAACTCCTCGCAGGGAGACCGAGCCCCATGTGGCGGATATTAGGGTTCTCTCTGCGAGCTCTCATTACTGTTCCTGTGATGCTCCGAGTCATTCTTACAGGGATTAAATTGGCTTTCCTGCATCGTTAGCCTGATCTATGAGGGGGGCATTGTTTAATCATATTATAATTAAAGTTTTAAGTCCCTCCAGTCATCACAACCTAATTATCAATCAAATAGGGTGTCATATACAATCACACGGCACCTGACGGAGGGAAAAAATTAAGGAAAAAAGACAGATTGTTTGCTTAACTCTCCATTAAAAGACAATGAATGCCATTTCATGCCTAACTTTCTCAAACAAAACTGCAAATTAATTCTCACATAGACATTTGTGAGACAAACTGTGGAGAAAAGCGAACTGGTATTTGTAGGGCTCTCACACCTTCTGCATCATTACCTTCACAATAAGCCTGCACTGCCAGCTTCAAAGTATGGAAATCCACATTTGTCTCAATCCATATGGATTTTCTGGATATGCTCCAAACAGCAGGTATCATTTCCCAACCTGCACTTCTCCACCACATCTTGGGACTGACTCTATTACCATTTACGGTGGCAGAAGGCAGTTTGCAGCTTTGGTGTTTTTCAAGCTCTAGACGGGAAGCTGTCAGCGGGCAGTGGGAGCGGCGGGAGTGATAAAGACTCGTCATTGACCACAGCTCTAAATGACACACGTCAATATGGATTGGATGGGAGCGAAACATGCAGCGCTGCTCTGTCAGGCATGAGTAGTGTTTGCACAACAGAGAGCGAGGGAAGGGGAACGACAGAGATTGATGGTGGTCTGCCGTGACCCGAGAAAGCGTGAGTGACGCTGAAATATGCCTACGGGTGGGCAGGGAAGTATGAGATTGTGTTACCGAATGCCCTGGTGACATTAGAACAACAGACATGCTGGTACTTCCATTTTCTGGCATGGAAAAATCTGGAAATGGCAGGCAAGTGTGTAAGTGTGTGTGTGTGTGTGTGTGTGTGTGTGTGTGTGTGTGTGTGTGTGTGTGTGTGTGTGTGTGTGTGTGTGTGTGTGTGTGTGTGTGTGTGTATAAAAAATATAAAAGTATTAATTTCATTCACCAAAAAAAAATCTTTCTGATTATGATTATATACATTTAAAGATGTTAGGGTTAGTAAATACAATTAAGTCATGTTGCTGTTCACTAAATATGAAAAAATGAATGAAAAAAAAAATTAAAAAATTATATATATATATATATATATATATATATAAATAAAATGTTTTATTTCTTTTTTTCATATTTAGTGAACAGCAACATACACCGATCAGGCATAACATTATGATCACCTTCCTAATATTGTGTTGGACCCCCTTTGCCAAAACAGCCCTGACCCGTCGAGGCATGGACTCCACTACACCCCTGAAGGTGTGCTGTGGTATCTGGCACCAAGATGTTAGCAGCAGATCCTTTAAGTCCTATAAATTGCGAGGTGGGGCCTCCATGGATCGGACTTGTTTGTTCAGCACATCCCACAGATGCTTGATTGGATTGAGATATGGGGAATTTGAAGGACAAGTCAACACCTCAAATTCGTTGTTATGCTCCTCAAACCATTCCTTAACCACATTATCCTGCTGAAAGAGGCCGCAGCCACCAGGGAATACCGTTACCGTTGAAAGGGTGTGCATGGTCTGCAACAATGCTTAGGTAGGTGGTATGTGTCAAAGTAACATCCACATGTATGGCAGGACCCAAGGTTTCCCAGCAGAACATTGCCCAAAGCATCACACTGCCTCCGCTGGCTTGCCTTCTTCTCATAGTGCATCCTGGTGCCATGTGTTCCCCAGGTAAGTGATGCACACGTACCCGGCCATCCACATGATGTAAAAGAAAACATGATTCATCAGACCAGGCCACCTTCTTCCATTGCTCCGTAATCCAGTTCTGATGCTCACGTGCCCACTGTTGGCGCTTTCGGTGGTGAACAGGGGTCAGCAAGGGCACCCTGACTGGTCTGCGGCGATGCAGCCCCATACGCAACAAACTGTGATGCACTGTGTATTCGGACACCTTTCTATCAGAACCAGCATTAACTTCTTGAGCAATTTGACCTACAGTAGCTTGTCTGTTTGATCGGACCACACGGGCCAGCCTTCGCTCCCCACATGCATCAATGAGCCTTGGCCACCCATGGCCCTGTTGCCGGTTCACCACTGTTCCTTCCTTGGACCACTTTTGATAGATACTGACCACTGCAGACCGGGAACACCCCACAAGAGCTGCAGTTTTGGAGATGCTCTGACCCAGTCGTCTAGCCATCACAATTTGGCCCTTGTCAAACTCGCTTAAATCCTTACGCTTGCCCATTTTTCCTGCTTCTAACACATCAACTTTGAGGACAAAATGTTCACTTGCTGCCTAATATATCCCACCCACTAACAGGTGCCGTGATGAAGAGATAATCAGTGTTATTCACTTCACCTGTGTTATTCATCATAATGTTATGCCTGAATGGTATATAGTTCTAATATATTATACAACAGTCACGACTATAGTGTCCCACATTGAAAAAAAACACCATTTTAAGCCATTTCAGACCAAACAAAGAAATAATCAAATATTTTCTTATCTGTATCGCCCAGCCCCTACTAATCTGAACAGCTCCCTCACTGTCTTCATGCTCTTGTTACCCACAACCCTTTGCGTCCAGTATTCCATTGAAAATCAGTATTTCATTTAAATATATTGCCCCCATCAGTCCTGGATTAACATCTTGATATAAAACGCATTAAGCAAATTTTGAAGGATGAACATTGATATTGCAATAGATACATGGCACAAAAAGACTGAATAAATGTTTTAGCTTTTTTTTTTAACTGAATTGCATTAAATATGTAAACTAATCGCTGGGGTAAATGGGAAGTAATAATCAATACAGGAGGACATTATTACCAGTGCATGAACATTTTGCCAGGCATCAGTCATGTTCCTCTCTAGTTCTCTGCTGAGCTTATTATCTTCATCTTCTGAGTGATTACCTCAGGCTAACAATCAATATGAAAGCATCGTTCCTATTATTCCACACATAAAGGGCCAAACACCACAAAAGAAAGAGGTAGTGGCAGAGGGAAAGAGAAATATATAGAATGCAAGAAAGAGGGAGCATGCGTTTGCCTCTTTCAAACGTTTGATCTTTTGAGATTTTCAAAATCAACGTGGCACCAATTTATTCTCGTATATATATACTCTGTGTGTACACCAACACAAGGCATATATATTATAATCATATTATGTATAAAAAAAAATAAAAAAAAATGTAAAACGTATTAAAAAAATTATGATTAAAAAGTGTGTGCAATCAGTATGGCCGCTGATCTCTACTGATTTTTTCTACCATTGATGAACTGCAGATATGAATATACAAAAAAAAAGCATAAATAAAAAATCCATAACTAACCCTAATTATCTTCTATATATATTTTCTAATATATAGCCAATCAGTGTTGGGGTATACATATACAAGTAATGTGAGTTACGTCATCAGATTACTTTTTTTAAGTAATGAGTACAGTAATGCATTACTTTTAAATGCACAACAAATATCCAAGTTACTTTTTCAAATAAACATATATTTTTCGATATATTGACTGACACCTCTCCTGTCCCCATGTCGAGAGAAACAGTGAAATGCAAGCTCAGAATATTACACAAGCCTGCAATAATTAAACATGTTAAATTACACAAATATACTTTATGTATTTAATCTCACTTTATTAACCAATGCGTGCTGATAATCCAATTCAACCATACTAATAAGCTGCGCCCTTCAGCCTGAAGCTTATTCATTTAACTTTTGTTGTGAAAGGGCCTTTACATTTGCCAAAAATATAACTTTTTTTTTGTTATTAAAAAAACAAACAAGCAAGCCCAGCCCAGGAAAGAAAAAGTGTAACAAAAGTAACGTCACACATTGCTTTGCCATAAAAAGTAAAGCAATTTGTTTTTTAGATAGTAACGCGATATTGTTACACATTACTTTTAAAAGTAACACAACAGCCAATATGTGCATATAGTATACAGCCATGCACACAGAGCTTTGAAGCATAGCACAGCCTGGCATACCGATGACTTTTTAGCTTATGAATTGCTTATGATTGATTTTCATTTGGGAAGCTTTCATGGTCTGTATGTTCCTTGGAGCAGCGTGTTACTTTAAATGACCAGGAAATTACAGACAGATTTATGTCAAGTATCTCTGTTTTCTTCTTACGCTTTGTTGGTGTAACAAAAGCTTGCCCTTGTCTTAATAGATCGACAAGATCACGTGTAGTCATGGTAACAGGTGGGGCCAGAGATCAATGCGAGAGACAAAAGTACCTCTATACCAGCTAAATTCACTCGGCTTAAAACTGTTTAAAACTGTCAAAACACTTTCTTCACAGTCCTATCTTGCTGTTATATTGTGAAAAGTCACAGCTTTTTTCATGTGTCAAATATTTTGTTGAGTATACCACTAAATGCAATGCAGATATGCAGTGTTTTTTGTGTTTCTGTGATGCTAATTAGCATGTATCCTCTGTACGACATTAAACAAGCCGCCTTTAAAGCATCACAAATGCTGCCAGGTTTGATAGGAATAAGAAATGTCTGCAGGAAGTAAAGGTAGCTGTGAAAAATGGATTCTCAGCAATATTGCCAAGTTCTGTTTAACAGTCCCAAGACTAATGAATATATGCATTTGAATCTTTTTCCACATGCATAATGACTTAAGCATCCTTATAAACCGAGGATTAATGTACGATCTCTCTCCACAATGTGTCACCAGGCTTAACAGTTTTCTCCCAATCAGTAATCCCATTAAGTTGCAGACAAACAAGATGAGTGAATATGTGCTGTTTTTTAACCGCCCTTTTTTTGTGTCATGTTTAACAGGGACTTAAAAGTGAACCCACGCCAGAATCCTTACCTGCTCACTAAATTGGCATTGGTTAGATTGCTGGGCATGGTTCCATTCAGATGATGGACACCACCTGCAGTGCAATCACCACTAAAACGGGCACCGATTCCACAGGTCGCATCGCTGGAGTTGAGGGAGGTCAGGTCCCTTCAGAGAAAACTTTAAAATTATCCAAATTACAACAGCCATAGACTTTCATCTAACTGTCAGTTCCTGCACTATTTCTGACCTTGTCCTGCAGAATAAAACAAGGATAAGAGTTAATTCACGATTCGCTACCCCCATTGTCTCTCATGGTGGCTGGAAATTTTATTTGGGCTGTAAATTTACTTCTGATAGACTGATGAACTCGATTGTAAAATATATTGCTATGGACTGTAAGTCACTTGTGCAAAATGGAAATAAAACAAACATCACGCTGACTTAAAAGGCCACTTTTTGTAATGGCTATTCAATCTGAAGATAAATATTTAAATATGCAATTAATATACATTCATTTGATATATCAATCATCATAACATTATTCATTTTAATTGATTTTATTATTAATAGTAGTGCTGTCAAACGATTAATCGTGATTAATCGCATTAAAAATAAAAGTTTGTGTTTATATATATATTTGAATACACACACATGCATGTATATATTTAAGAAAATATTTATATATGATATAAGTTATATAAATATATATACAGTATATTCATGCAAATATTTCTTAAATATATACATGCATGTGTGTGTATTCAAATATACATATATTATGTAAACACAAACTTTTATTTTGGATGCGATTAATTGCATATATATATATATATATATACATACATACACACATGCATTATTATATGTATTATCATATTTAATATACTATGTTAAAAATATAAACAGTTCTCTACAAAGGTTCAATTTTAAAATGCTAAACTGTTTTATATTTATTTCATATTCTACCCTGATAATTAGCATTCTCTCATCAATTGTTTACATCACAACTTTTTATCTATGCAATTAAAGCCCACATTAGGTCATTCCTACATCCTGTAAAACATAATTACTTTGTTATATTATTTAGCTCCCTTGGCTCATTGACAACACTGGGCCTGCTAAATAATCTGATTAAATTGTTAACCCGGCTCCCTGGCTGAAAACCAAATTGCAGTGTTTTGTTTCTGTTTTATTTATTTTTGTATACATTTTAGACAGCTGTAAATGTGGGAAATAAATGCCTTAAAACAGATTCTCCCCACAGCTTGTTTACTGTCACTATTACTCTTAGTCCTTTTTTTTTTTTTAAACCGTGATGATCCTTCCAGCGATGAGCCAGACATGAAGTTTGTGTCTGTGGGAGCCGCTTTATACAGACTGAGATTAGAGAAAGGTCAACAGAATAAAACGGATTGATGGTGCTCACAGCTGCTAGCCGAGAGGCTGAAAGCGGCGGCTGAGTGACTGAGTCTGCGGACTGTGGCGAATGCGCTTTTGTGCTTTGGCCGTAAATAGGCTTGTATCATATCATCATCCTCCGAGCGGGTACAGAAGATTTACCATTTGTTGCCTCACTCGCACTTGAAAATGCTCAGAAACAAGGGCGCTAGGTTCCGTACCGCTAACCAATTAACTTCAGGTAAAGGTGAAAAGATGAAAAATGAGGTAAAAGCAGCTGGTCTTAACTAGTTTTGTCCTTTCTGAGGATGAGGGCATGTCACACAACCGGTCTTTGTTAGCATCTGGCTAATTTGACTAGCTACTACCAAGTGAGAGATGAAATTGCACCAAATTGTGGCAGTTTTATGATATCAATACCAAAGGATAAGGAAAGAGTTAACACCTCTCGTTATTTTGCTATCTATACACATTAATTATTAGCATTTAGTATCGTTTTTACCCTGCTGTCCATGAGTGTGTCAGATAAAACGTGCTGTGACTTATTTTTAGCCTGTATCCTACTAGTTGAGAATGTAATCTTTACAAGAAAAATATAAAAAGACTTAGCAGTGTGTGCATAAAGCGATCTTAAAGGTGCAGTGTGTGAATTTTAGCAGTATCTAGCGGTGAGGTTGTGAATTGCATCACCCAACGCTCACCCCTCCCTTTCGGAGCACACAGAGAAGCTACAAAAGCTTCAAAAATGTCGTCGGAGAGAGAGAGAGAGAGAGAGAGAGAGAGAGAGAGCAGAGAGTGATTGGCGCTCTGTAGAGAAGTTTGTCCGTTCAGGGCTACTGTAGAAACATGACAACGCAAAATAGCGATTTCACTGTAAGGGGACCCACGATGTATGTAGATAGAAATGGCTTATTCTAAGGTAATAAAAACATAACGGTTCATTATGTAAGGTCTTTATACTCCACTGAAAACATAGTTATGTATATTATATTGCATTTCTGTCAATAGATCATCATAAATACTACACACTGATCCTTTAAAGGAATATTACTTTAAAAATCACTTTTGCTAAAACCCAGTAATCTAGAAAATGCTCAGAATCTGGGGGGCTAAACGCAGTAAAAGGCACTAGCTTTCACTGCTAACCGGCTATCTTCAGGTAGAGATAAAAAAATGAGGTAAAAGAGGCTGTTCTTAACTACAAACCCGATTCCAAAAAAGTTGGGACACTGTACAAATTGTGAATAAAAACAGAATGCAATGATGTGGAAGTTTCAAATTTCAATATTTTATTCAGAATACAACATAGATGACATATCAAATGTTTAAACTGAGAAAATGTATCATTTTAAGCGAAAAATAAGTTGATTTTAAATTTCATGGCATCAACACATCTCAAAAAAGTTGGGACAAGGCCATGTTTACCACTGTGTGGCATCCCCTCTTCTTTTTATAACAGTCTGCAAACATCTGGGGACTGAGGAGACAAGTTGCGCAAGTTTAGGAATAGGAATGTTGTCCCATTCTTGTCTAATACAGGCTCAACTGCTCAACTGTCTTAGGTCTTCTTTGTCGCATCTTCCTCTTTATGATGCGCCAAATGTTTTCTATGGGTGAAAGATCTGGACTGCAGGCTGGCCATTTCAGTACCCGGATCCTTCTTCTACGCAGCCATGATGTTGTAATTGATGCAGTATGTGGTCTGGCATTGTCATGTTGGAAAATGCAAGGTCTTCCCTGAAAGAGACGACGTCTGGATGGGACCATATGTTGTTCTAGAACTTGGATATACCTTTCAGCATCGATGGTGCCTTTCCAGATGTGTAAGCTGCCCATGCCACACGCACTCATGCAACCCCATACCATCAGAGATGCAGGCTTCTGAACTGAGCACTGATAACAACTTGGGTTGTCCTTGTCCTCTTTAGTCCGGATGACATGGCGTCCCAGTTTTCCAAAAAGAACTTCAAATTTTGATTCGTCTGACCACAGAACAGTTTTCCACTTTGCCACAGTCCATTTTAAATGAGCCTTGGCCCAGAGAAAACGCCTGCGCTTCTGGATCATGTTTAGATATGGCTTCTTTTTTGAGCTATAGAGTTTTAGCCGGCAACGGCGAATGGCACGGTGGATTGTGTTCACCAACAATGTGTTCTGGAAGTATTCCTGAGCCCATGTTGTGATTTCCATTACAGTAGCATTCCTGTATGTGATGCAGTGCCGTCTAAGGGCCCGAAGATCACGGGCATCCAGTATGGTTTTCCGGCCTTGACCCTTACGCACAGAGATTGTTCCAGATTCTCTGAATCTTTGGATGATATTATGCACTGTAGATGATGATAACTTCAAACTCTTTCCAATTTTTCTCCGAGAAACTCCTTTCTGATATTGCTCCACTATTTTTCGCCGCAGCATTGGGGGAATTGGTGATCCTCTGCCCATCTTGACTTCTGAGAGACACTGCCACTCTGAGAGGCTCTTTTTATACCCAATCATGTTGCCAATTGACCTAATAAGTTGCAAATTGGTCCTCCAGCTGTTCCTTATATGTACATTTAACTTTTCCGGCCTCTTATTGCTACCTGTCCCAACTTTTTTGGAATGTGTAGCTCTCATGAAATCCAAAATGAGCCAATATTTGGCATGACATTTCAAAATGTCTCACTTTCAACATTTGATATGTTATCTATATTCTATTGTGAATAAAATATAAGTTTATGAGATTTGTAAATTATTGCATTCCTTTTTTATTCACAATTTGTACAGTGTCCCAACTTTTTTGGAATCGGGTTTGTAGTTTTGTAGTTTTTGCGAATGAGGGCATATCACACAACCGGTCTATA
The DNA here is from genome assembly GCA_039654105.1 of Coreius guichenoti. Classification (NCBI taxonomy): domain Eukaryota; kingdom Metazoa; phylum Chordata; class Actinopteri; order Cypriniformes; family Gobionidae; genus Coreius; species Coreius guichenoti. Next base: position 11,467,748 of record CM077191.1, read on the forward strand.
TTAGTATCTGGCTAATTTGACTAGCTGCTACTTGAATTTGCACCAAATTTGCACCAAATTGCCGTTGTTGTTTTTTATACACCAGCAATAAAAGATATAAAAAGTGTTTACCCCTCTCTTGTTATGTTGCTATCTGGTTAATTTCATTTTATTATTAGCATTTAGCATTGTTTTTACCCAGTTGCCCATGACTGTGTCAGATCTGTAACCCATTTTTGAGCAGTAACCAACCAGTTGAGAAGTTTATCTTCATAAAATGACATACAGTGTGCATACAGTGGTCTACATGGACTATGATAAGAAAAAAACTCCTATTAGACCCACTTATCGTGTTGATCGGAGTCTTTAATGTGTCAAGCTCCAGCCACGTGACTGAATGAGATACTGTTTGCTTTGATTTGCCCAACAATGACTCTCCGTCAATAAAATTCTGACAATGCGAGAGATATCAAGGACTTGTCTTGAAGGATCAGGGGACATCTTTAAAATCAAGATCACCTCAAGGGCAAGCTGCCAAACATCCAGGCATACTTCACGCTTGCCTTGAGATTGTAATCACTGAAGGAAAATAACAAAAAAGGGGGATGGGAGTGAGGGGTTAAGGTGTATTCTGTCAGAGAAATGTTCAATCCAACAATGACATCCCTGTTACAGTCGAAGGCATCAATCTCTTTGTTTCTGCTATAAAATAGCAAAGATGTCAGAAAATAGATAATTGAGAAAACGGAAAACTACAGTGCTTCCTGCTGTTCCTCTACAAGCTTATTTACGACAAATGCTTAACTGGATTTGCGGCAAATAAACATAAATGAGACACTTGGCCTACATCTGCACCTCAGATTAGGCTACTCCAGTGTCCTCTGCTGTGTTGTTGTACAAAGCAGACTAATTATGATCATTCACTCTGTACAATATGGTCTGCGCGAGAGATCTGATTTCAGGCCACAATTTTCCTGCTGAATGTAGTTTTCTCACTCTATATCTGTCTTGATTATGCAGTCCTTACTGTTTCTCTTAATTCTTTTTGGGACAGCTAGTGCCCGAGGAGAATGAAAATGTAAATTACGCAGAGCCTGATCCATCTCTTGTGTAAAGTGCAATTTTTACCACAATTTTGCCATCTAAGAAGTTGTTTCAGGGATCATAAAATACATCAAAATCAGTATTTCGTCAATCCTCTCATTTTCTAGTAATATCTAATAGAAGTAGTAATGTTTTAATTTCACAATGTTTATTTCATAATGTGCGGGTCTGAAAAGTCTGATTCGTTCTGGTGAATCATTTGGTTTAGACCAGGGGTGTCCAATCCTGATCCTGGAGGGCCACTGTTCTGCAAAGTTTAGCTCCAACCCCAATTAAACACACCTGAACCAGCTAATCAAGGTCTTATTACAGATACTAGAAACTTCTAGGCAGGTGTGTTGAGGCAAGTTGGAGCTAAAGGTCGTCTTGGGTTGTTTGGTTGTTTGGACTTTCTTGTGTTGGTAAGAATCGCGTTCCGGGGTGGTGGTGGGGGGGTGGTATTGGGTTGTTTGGTTGTTTGGAGTTTCTTGTGTTGGTAAGAATCGCATTCCGGGCGGGATCCCCCTCGGTAGAAATTGCGTTCGCGGGGGCACCGCGGTGCGATGAAAAGGGCACTTTCACTTTCACTTTCAAAGGGGCAGGGGCTCAAGCCCCCCCGGCCCCCCCCTTGTGCACGCCACTGCCCTCCAGGACCGAGCCTGGACACCCCTGGTTTAGACAGTTCAAGTAAAACAATTCAATAATTGAAGTCCCTTTTAGTTCTTTTAACAGAAAATTAAAAGTGTTTTAGGGGCCGTTTACACGACACTGTTTTCCACTAAAAACGTCTCGGTTACGTATGTAACCCTCGTTCCCTGAAGGAGGGAACGGAGACGTACGTCGGACGTCACCGACGAATTGGGATCACTTCTGGGAGCCCCTATCAGCTTCGAGTGTATAGAGAACGGGCCAATGGCCATTGGCGTGCGAGATTTGCATCTCGCGCTCCGCCCCGCATCGCGGGTATAAAGCGGAAGCGGATGCAGCGCACATTTGTTTTTCACTGAGGAGCCGAACTAGTGACTCGGCCGCTGCAGTGATGGTACAGCAACTGTGGCGACGGGACGTACGTCTCCGTTCCCTCCTTCAGGGAACGAGGGTTACATACGTAACCGAGACGTTCCCCTTCAGTCGGTCACGTTCGACGTACGTCGGACGTCACCGACGAATTGGGATCCCTATGGAAAACGCCACAGTTACTACCACTTCCAGCGCCCAGCGAAAGCCCCTCAGACCCCCGTCTGTTCGGGGCGGGGAACCTACGCAGGGAGAGTCACTGCTGCTGTTCCGCAAGACCCACTCAGCAGAGTATTGGATAACGCTGGGAAAGCGTGCCCCGGGGGGCCGCTGCGGAAGCCACATCCTACACGTAGGGAGGTATCATGTGGAATATACATGTATGGACTGGCCGTGGGCAGTACAACATACGGAAGTCCCAGGGGTGGCCCCGGCCAATGCAGGCGGGAGACTACACCGCACAGAGACGGCAGAGCGAGCTCTGCCAAGGGAAAGACACGGGCTCGCCGTAGGGAGCCGTACCGTGGAAGAATACACATATGGGACCGCCGTAGGGGTCACAACATATGGATACCCAGCCTAACACAAGTTCCACCAATGCATACGAGTGTTAGACCTGGCGTCGGACGCTCCGCCACGTCTGACTGCCACGGGTTGCGGAGGACTCAACAGGGTTCGCCGTGCTGGGGAACTCGACTGGAGCATATCAGCGCACGTATCCGGTCCATGAGGAGGGGAATGGCGCAGCAAGCCGACACTAGAACGGGCACTTCGGTGTTACCGGCTATTTGAAGCGAGCACACGGGAAGAAACCGGCTCTACACGGAGGCTATAGAATCTAGCGAACGTGTTAGGTGTCGCCCAGCCCGCAGCTCTACATATATCTGTCAGCGAGGCGCCGTGTGCCAGCGCCCAGGAAGAGGCCACACTCCTAGTGGAGTGGGCCCTCAACCCAAGCGGGCAGGGCACGCCTTGGGTTTCATACGCCAAGGCGATGGCATCCACTATCCAGTGAGCCATCCTCTGCTTGGAGACAGCCTTTCCCTTCTGCTGGCCTCCGTAACAGATGAAGAGCTGTTCTGAGGTCCTGAAGCTTTGCGTTCTGTCCACGTAAGTCCGCAGAGCGCGAACGGGACAGAGAAAAGCCAGGGCTGGGTCTGCCTCCTCCGAAGGCAGCGCTTGCAGGTTCACCACCTGGTCCCGAAAGGGAGTGGTGGGAACCTTGGGCACATATCCGGGCCGGGGTCTCAGGATTACCTGAGAGTTACCCGCCCCGAATTCCAGGCACGATTCGTCGACCGAAAATGCCTGCAGGTCCCCTACCCTCTTGATGGAAGCCAATGCAGTCAGGAGTACTGTCTTCCAGGACAGGATTTTTAACTCTACTGACTGCAAAGGCTCAAAGGGAGCCCTCTGTAATGCGGTTAGCACCAGGGGCAAGTCCCAAGAGGGTATAGAGTGAGGGCGAGGCGGATTTAATCTCCTCGCCCCCCTCAGGAACCTGACGACCAGATCGCGCTTTCCTAGGGACTTACCTTCGACCATGCTGTGATTTGCGGCGATAGCGGCAACATACACTTTGAGGGTGGAGGGAGACAGCCTTCGCTCCAACCCTTCTTGCAGGAAGGAAAGCACAGAGCCGATCGAACATCTTCGGGGGTCTTCTCGACGAGAAGAACACCACTCGACGAACAGGTTCCACTTCAACGCGTAGAGGTGCCTCGTAGAGGGGGCTCTGGCGGAAGTGATGGTGTCTACCACAGCCTGTGGTAGGCCACCTAGAACCTCCGCGTCCCGTCCAGGGACCAGACATGGAGTTTCCAGAGGTCCGGACGCGGGTGCCACAGGGTGCCCCGTCTCTGAGTCAGGAGGTCCTTCCTCAGAGGAATGGGCCAAGGAGGTGCTGTCGCGAGGAGCACTAGTTCCGGGAACCAGGTCCGGTTGGGCCAGTATGGCGCAACTAGCAAGACCTGCTCCTCGTCCTCCCTGACCTTGCACAGTGTCTGCGCAAGAAGGCTCACTGGGGGAAACGCATATTTGCGTAGGCCCCGGGGCCAGCTGTGTGCCAGCGCATCCGAGCCGAGGGTCCCCCCGGTCAGGGAATAGAACAACTGGCAGTGAGACGTGTCCGGGGCGGCAAACAGGTCTACCTGTGCGGTCCCGAAGCGACTCCAGATCAGCTGGACCACCTGGGGATGGAGTCTCCACTCTCCTGGGAGCACTTGCTGTCGTGAGAGCTCGTCGGCTGCACGATTGAGCAGGCCCGGGATATGAATGGCACGAAGCGACCTCAGATGCTTCTGACTCCAGAGGAGGAGATGGCGGGCGAGTTGTGACATGCGGCGGGAGCGTAGACCACCCTGTTTGTTGATGTACGCAACGGCCGCAGTGTTGTCCGTACGGACCAGAACGTGCTTGCCTCGTAGCGGCCCTTTGAGGCGGCCCAGCGCAAGACGAACTGCTAACAACTCGAGGCAATTGATATGCCATTGCAGTTGAGGCCCCGTCCACAGACCCAAAACTGCAAGCCCGTTGTACGTGGCCCCCCAGCCGGTGGATGAGGCATCCGTGGAGACCACAGCATGCCTGGACACTTGTTCTAGGGGAACTCCTGCCCGTAGGAACGAAGGGTCCAACCACGGACTGAAGGTTTGGCGACACTTCGGTGTTACTGAGACACGGAATGAGCCGCTCTGCCACGCCCATCTCGGGACTCGGTCGTGTAGCCAGTGTTGAAGCGGCCTCATATGAAGCAATCCGAGCGGCGTCACTGCGGCTGCGGATGCCATATGCCCCAGGAGCCTCTGAAAATGTTTCAGTGGTACCGCTGTCCTGCATTTGAACGAATTCAAGCAGTTCAACACCGACTGGACGCGCTGCTCTGTGAGTCGCGCTGTCAGATTGACCGAGTCCAACTCCATACCGAGAAAAGAGATCCTCTGCACGGGGCAGAGTTTGCTCTTTTCCCAGTTGACCTGAAGTCCCAACAGGCTGAGGTGACTGAGCACCATGTCCCTGTGTTCGCACAACTGTGCCTTCGACTGAGCCAGAATCAGCCAGTCGTCGAGGTAGTTGAGAATGCGAACACCACGCTCTCTCATGGGAGCAATGGCCGCCTCCGCGACCTTCGTGAAGACGCGGGGCGACAGGGACAGCCCGAAGGGTAGGACTCTGTACTGATATGCCCGTCCCTCGAACGCAAAGCGTAGGAACGGTCTGTGTCGGGGGAGAATCGAGACATGAAAGTACGCGTCCTTCAGGTCGATCGCTGCAACCCATCTTGGGGACGGATGCACCTGAAGATGCGTTTCTGCGTTAGCATTCTGAACGGCAGCCTGTGAAGGGACCGATTCAAGAACCGCAGGTCCAAGATTGGCCGTAACCCGCCGCCTTTCTTGGGTACAATGAAGTACGGGCTGTAGAAGCCTGTCTTCATATCGGCTGGAGGGACCGGCTCTATCGCGTCCTTCGCCAGTAGGACTGCGATCTCCGCCCGTAGCACGGGGGCGTCCTCCTTCGACACGGAGGTGAAGTGAACGCCCCTGAACTTGGGGGGCCGCCGAGCGAACTGAATCGCATAGCCGAGTCTGATAGTACGGATGAGCCAGCGGGACGGGCTGGGGAGCGCTAACCAGGCTCCCAGCGACCGAACCAGCGGGACCAACGGCACCACAGACGTACCCGCAGCGGGGCAGCGCAGCGGAGTGCAGGGACCCGACTCGGACGGCATCGCGGCCCGAAGTGGGGTCTGAGTGCGCAATGCAACACTTACCTGCTTCCGCTGAGGGGGTGCACGAGTGTGCGGAGGCCTCTTGTGTGCGTCCTGGACACAGCCAGCACCCCCTGCTGGCGATAAGAGAGGCACCGGAGGGTGACAAGGCATGGGAGCGTCGTACACCGCCAAGCGCGCTCTCTTGGCACCCAGAGATTTTAGAAACAGCTCTTTTTTTGAAGTTTTGGGTACCACTGGCCCGAAGGCCAGTGGCGGAACAGAAACCAAACAAGAACATAAAATTCTCTCCCGGCCCTCCAGCGGGAGAAGGAGCGGTGCTGTCACCACCTCCTGAAGAGCTGTCTCCTCCATCTCTGGGTGGCCCGTCTCAGGGTCTCTTACGACGACGCTTGCCACCTGGTTTGGCAGCGGCCTGAGCGGGCTGGACGGCCTTCCCGCGGCCGGCTCCACGCCGTTGCCCTGGTGGAGGCTGCTGCTGGGCTGGGGCGGGAGCGGGGGCGGCGGCGGGCGGCCGCCCTCGGCGACGAGCAGGCGGAGGAGCTGCGGCCGGCGGCTGGGCAGCAGCTGACCGCCGGGGCAGGATGTGTTTGATGGCCTCCGTCTGCTTCTGGACAGTCGAGAACTGCTGGGCAAAGCTCTCGACCGCGTCGCCGAACAGCCCAACCTGGGAAATGGGGGAGTCCAGGAACCGATACTTATCAGTCTCCCTCATATCGGCCAGGTTGAGCCAGAGATGTCGCTCCTGGACCACAAGAGTGGACATCGCCTGACCAATGGAACGGGCGGTGACTTTCGTCGCCCGGAGGGCGAGGTCCGTCGCCGTCCGGAGCTCCCGGAGGAGCTCTGGGTCAGGTCTACCCTCGTGCATGTCCATGAGTGCCTGGGCCTGGTGCACCTGGAGCAACGCCATGGCATGCAAGGCGGACGCAGCCTGTCCACAAGCCTTGTAAGCCTTCCCAGTTAGACTGGAGGAGAACTTACAGGCCTTGGATGGGTGGCGTGGGTCTCCGCGCCAGGTGGAAGCGGACGCCGGACACAGTTGCATCGCGACCGCCCGTTCCACCGGCGGGATCCCCACGTACCCCTTGGCTGGCCCGCCGTCGAGAGTAGTGAGGAGGGAGGAGCTACTCGGCCGGTTTCTGGCAGAAAAAGGTGCCGTCCACGACCTTGTGAGCTCCTCATGCACTTCCGGGAAGAAGGGCACCGGGGCGGGACGCTGAGAACCAGCGCGAGCCGCCCCGAGAAACCAATCATCCAGCCTAGAAGGCTCGGGACACGGTGGAGGGTTCCACACGAGCCCGACCTTTTCGGCGGCCCGGGAAAGCATAGCCGTCAGCTCGGGGTCCGTCTCGGACAACGCCACTCTCCCAGAGGGAGGCAACGCAGCCGGGTCTTCATCCCCCGAGGACTGAAACTCCCCCTCCGATGCAGCGATCGACATCCTATCCTCTGCTGGAGCTCCAAAGGTCACCGTTGGACCACCTCGAGAGGGGCCAGCGACTTCCTCCGAAAGCTCAACCGGCTGCGGCACTACAGAGGGTTTAGGGGCCCACGGAGGCTGGCTCGGCGGGTGTGCCCTAAACGTGATCCTCAGGTCACCCTGGCTATTCGCCGAAGTAGGTCTATCCTGCTGGGCAGGGATAGCACTAGATCGGGGCATAGGTAAGGGGACTCCACCCTCCCGAAGGTAGGCGAGTCTCGACCTTAGCGCCGAGATAGTCATGTTCCCGCAATGGGAACACGAACTATCCACAAACGCTGCCTCGGCATGTTGAATACCCAGACATGTCAGGCAGCGATTGTGACCGTCAGCTGGTGACAGGGAACGACCGCATCCAGAAACGCACGGGTGGAATGACATCTTGAAAAAGACGCAATTTCACACCCGTGTTGCTCTTTTAGAAGAAGCTCTTAACGTGCCGAAGCACCCAGGAACAACCGCGGCAAACACAGGGGATAGTGCAGCCTGTGTTTGCACTCACCGTGGAACGCCCCCACCGAACCAACCGGGATGCTGTAAAAACAGCAGTTTGTTTCACCGATTTCGGTGAGCTCGCGGTTGTCACTGCACGTGCCTTCTCTCCCAGCACAAAAGCCTCTTCTCTGCTCTCTCTCTCTCTCTCTGCTGACGCAGGAACAGTCTTCCATGAAGCTTGTTTGGCTCCGAAGTGAATGACAAATGTGCGCTGCATCCGCTTCCGCTTTATACCCGCGATGCGGGGCGGAGCGCGAGATGCAAATCTCGCACGCCAATGGCCATTGGCCCGTTCTCTATACACTCGAAGCTGATAGGGGCTCCCAGAAGTGATCCCAATTCGTCGGTGACGTCCGACGTACGTCGAACGTGACCGACTGAAGGGGAACTAAAGACTTTTTTTAACTTTTGCATGACAATGGCGTTTTGGGGGCTGAAAACGCAAACTTTTGAAAACTTTTTTCAAAGTGCAAGTTTTTGAAAACAACATCGTCATTGTCTCCATGTAAACTACAAATTTGTGAAAACGGTGATGTCATGCGCATGCATATTATGTGTTCAATCTATAGGCGTGTAGTGTTTCTTTACAAAGTGACATCGCCAACTACTGGCCTGGCAGCAGAATACAGCGTTTTAATCAATTTGGCGGACCCATGTGAACGGGGATCGTTTTGACAACACTGTCATCTGTACTTGAAAAACGCAAAGGAAGAACTTTTCTGTTTTTAGTACATGGTTGTCATGTAAACGTACCCTTAGTTGCATTTAGAGGTGTACTATCACTTTTCTAAGTGATCACACTTAAAATTTTCCCTTAAACGCATACCTCGGGTCTTTAGTGACCCGGGACATCATTCACTGCCCTCCTCCTCATACATTTTTTTCAAGTTAGACATCAACCTTCTTAGTATTCCTCAATCAGTTCATTATAAACAATATAACAAGAAAATCTTTTTTATAAAATAATGCCTGTTTTCCAATTAATTTTTTGTAAACATTGTATAGGTTCGATGGTGACCCGAGGTGTGTAATAGTGTAAGTATATTTTTTTCTGCACAGCAATAATTGAATCTTTGATGACTGAATAAGTGCAATTCACATTTATTCCACAAGGTGGCAATGTCTGATACACAATGATGAAGTGACGTTTCACTCATAGTTACCGCAGGCAGAAAACAAAAGAATACGAAGTATCATCAGCAAAACTTGAAATGGCTCAGCGATTTACTGCAGAACAAGTGCTGAACGCAATCAAATATTAGTGTCACTGTCACTTGATGGTGGATCTGACAATTCAGACCTTGCATTCTTGTGGCATGGGTTTCCATAAGACGCATGGGCAATTGTCACATTTCCTACCTGCAGTAGTTTCGGAGTGGGCTGTCTTTTCTGCACGGGTCTTTCCACTACACAGTGATTATACCCTCGGTCCTAAGCCGCACACACACCGCCCCTCTCACCTCCCGGCCGTCAAGAAGAAAAACTGACAGCAATTACATGTGTGAGCACATTTGCGCGTGGGTGTGGACAAACACTCACATTCGCGCTAAGACGCTTTTACAGGTGTTCACATCAGTTCTTATAGAGTGACAGTGCTGGCACTGACTGCAGACATTATGTGTGATTCCCACAGCCTGCATCTCAAATCTTGGCAGCACTGTGACGGGTGTCTTCTAAGAGCGCATATCAAAGTAAAGGACTAATGTGCTTAAACCATTATGCTAGTTATACAGGCCTTTGTGCGTAGTGCGGACTGCTTAGTAGTACTGAATGTGCTTCATATACCAAAACCATCGTTGAAATTACACTGGCAGACATACTTATTGCTTAAATAACAGGCCACTTTAGAGAAAAAAGCAGTAGTTAAGGATTAGCTTCCCATCCAGAGTGCAACAGTGCCTGTTCCCTTTTTCCACGGCGCTTGTGTATTTTATTTTTTTTTTCATTCATTTTTTCCCATAGGGTTTTTAAAAAAGTCTTCGTTAAAGTCTTATAAGCCATGAACCAAGCCAATCAGCTATGAGGTGAATTGTTAGATTAAAAGCTTAAAGCCATTAAGCATTGCAAACAGTATAATCAAATCAAAAACGATGGAGAAATATAAAACTACTCATTTACAAATGTTGATTATTATAAAAACAATATATTTTAAGTTTATTGCAAAATATGCATATATACCAACATTTAAGTATTTTAAGAGCGTAGAGAAATCAACTCAGTTACGCCATTAATTGAGCTAAAGAGCTCTTTTGGCGTGTGTTGCTTTTTTGGCTCTGAATGGTGGAATTCTGTACAGCATCATGGGTAATGTAGTTTTTCACCAGGAATTCCGCTGTATCCGCTTCAGCAGAAGCAAATACCATTGATTAACAACATCATAGCTCACAGTAGGGCTGTCTTTAAAGGTTTATACGTTATTGTTCAAAATCAATTTCCTTTTGGAGAAAATAAATGAGTTTTTACTTCTGGAACCCGACTGTTGCGCTCTATATAAGCTTCAGTGAAATCAGCCATTGTCCAATACACTATTTGTTATTTAAAATATGTAATATGCGGAAAAATAATAGGTATAAAAAAAAAATAATGCATTTAAATAATTATTTTATATAATATTTTAGTAAATATAAAAGCATGTATATTAAGTTGTTATATGGTATTATAAAATAATATGTAAATAAATGTAAAGTTTAAATTTATAATAAAAATTCTAAACCTTGTAAACAGATTTTTTCAAACACAAGTAAAAAGTCTTTATCGAATTTAATCCAAATTCCGTTTTGTATTATGCTCACAAAGATCAAATACAACTATAAGAGGCACAAAAAGAGCACCAAACAGTGTCCTCTTTTAAAGAATGATGATTTCGGCTCCATGCTGGTCGGGGGACAGGAACCGTCTTTCAGCTTATCTGTTTTTAATCAACAGATGTGTCCCCAAGTGGAGCAGCTCCATGACGACTAACTGTCTGTCACAGGCTGATAATAGAAGCACTCAAAGTGCATCAGAAATCAAGTAAAAGTGTATCATCAAAGGGGGTTGTGTGTGTGTGTGTGTGTGTGTGTATGTGTGTGTGTGTGTGTCAGTATCGTTCTAATCTTTTGGGTGGAAGTGGGAGGGTGGAGATGGTTTGGATGAGAGGGGGATGGTTTGCTCAGTACTTGATCATAAAACTACTACATTTCATGTCACTTTGCTCGGGTTCCAGAAGTCAAAATCTCATTCATTTCATACAGAAAATTGATTTTTAAAAGATAACCTATAAACCTTTCAAGACCATAAGCTCAGAAATTGCTAATCAATGCTTTATGCTTCTGTTTAAGCCACAATTTTGGTGTGATTTCAAATTATAATTTTTTTTAAATCACTGATATTCGCGGAAATCCCAGGGAAAAACTACACTGACTATAAATCTGAAAATCCTCTCCACCAATTAGAGAAGTTTTTTAAATAAATGAAGATAAATGAAAAAAAAAAAAAACCTGTAACAGCTGAAAAATCAAATAATATCAAATATTTAAGATGTATAATAATAATAATAATAATAATAATTTGTTACATTTATATAGCGCTTTTCTGGGTACTCAAAGCGCTTTACATATAGAAGGGGGGAATCTCCTCAACCACCACCAATGTGCAGCATCCACCTGGATGATGCGACGGCAGCCATATTGCGCCAGAACGCCCACCACACACCAGCTGATTAGTGGAGAGGAGACCGAGTGATGAAGCCAATCAGTATATGGGGATGATTAGGAGGCCATGATGGACAGAGGCCAATGGGCAAATTTGGCCAGGATGCCGGGGTTACACCCCTACTCTTTTTACACCCCTATTATATATATTATATACACATATATATATATATATATATATATATATACACACACACACACACACACACACATATGGTTGTGTTGTCCCTTTGGAGAGTGTGTCCCACAATCATTATCGCTTCATGGCTCTGGTATTACCCATATGACCTCCATTATGTCACACGAAATTAATTTACCCTCAGTCTAATCACATGACTTGCCCCAAGCGCAGATGTGAATACTAGGAAATTTGTCATTTCCTTCTGTCCTGCAGAATGTGAATGAACCAAGAAGCTAAATGTCATAATATGATGTTAACTGCACATTTAAATGATAAACAAACTCTTATTTAACCTAAGGTTCGCTGGAAAAGTCACTAGACCTAAAGGGCCAAGCAAAACATGCTAACTAAGGCTGTCTCTTGTATATGCAGCTAAATTAGGATAGTTCTTTTTCTAAGGACAACACATGTTCGATATCTCACAGGAAATCCAAAAGTACTCCTCTCCTTGGAGGATCTCCAAAGGACGTGCTAACCCTGCAGAGAAGATGGGCCACCTCTGAGGAGCTGTCCTGCTTCCCTGGCTTAAAATATCACGTTTAGTCACGCGCACACGAATACACACAGACGCAGATGCCTGTATGAATAAAGCCCTATGCACTCAGCTGATTAGTGTTTGCTTGTTGGACAGGACTGCGATGACACCTCCGCTATAATTATGAAATTGCTTTACTTGATTTGCTGTAATCCTGAGACAAAGGCCCAACGACTTGCTAACACTGCCACACACTGATTTTACATAATCGGCAAATAAACAGGTAAACACATCCAAAACTGCTAAACCAAAACTTTTATAATGATTTAAAGATCATAATTAATATAGAGGATAGAGCAAAGACAGTGTGTGTGTGTGTATATATATATATATCTATATATATATATATATATACACACACACACACACACACAGTATAAATTTGGGAATTTATACTTGGTCACTTTTTTATATTATATTATATTTTGTGCTGTCAAACGATTAATCACGATTAATCACATCCAAAATAAAAGTTTGTGTTTACATAATATCTGTGTGTACTGTGTATAATTATTATATATAAATGTATATATACACACACATGCATGTATATATTTAAGAAAAATGTATTATATTTATATAAAAGATATATATATCTTAAATATATACATGTATGTGTGTGTATTCAAATATACATAATAATTATACACAGTACACACACATATTATCTAAATAAACTTTTATTGGTGGATGCGATTAATAGTTTGACAGCCCTAATTATATTATATTATATTATATTATATTATATTATATTATATTCTTTTTTTATGCCATGTCAGCATGTATCTAGTTATTTTCATGGCGAAAAATAAAAACAGTAAAAAAAAAACAAAAAAAAAAAAAACCCTAAAACAAATTAATAAATATATTTAAAAGATACGAGATAGACAAACTTGATAAATAATTTAGAGACAGATAAATTCTATTTGAAATTGTTTAAGTGCACTTAAAAATTCTAGTAGTTTTCCTGTTGATACTTACTAAATACATCCTTTAGATAACAAATAAAAATTCTTTGTCCAATGACATTAAAACCAAGTGTTCTGATCAAGTACTATCCAATCATGGAAAGGCCAAATATAAATGCCCTTTACATTCAATCATCTGCATAATTCGCATGAAATGTATTGTGCATTCCTAGTCGGATCGCAATCCGCTCAATCAATGAAGTGTCCGAGTTTAAAGGGCTCCACTGACGTACAACTTTGAAACCAGCAGACAACCTCAAAAAGCCAAAACGCTGATGAGTAACAATAATTAGCTCATTATAAAAGGTTTTCCTCCCATTTTGACGTCCAGCGAACATACTTGCACTACATGCCACCAGAAGGTCAAATATACTGCAGAGCAAAAGTGGCTTAATGTGCTTTTACGACCTGCAAAAAGAACATTCAATGTTTCACAACAAACACATCACGGTGCATCCTTGGTTGCTTATGGTGTTAGATATGGCTGTACGTCAGTGTTCACCACAGCTAAAATCAATGGAGGCTTGAGAGCATAAAGAAAGAAAGAAAGAAAAAACACATTTAACTTACAGCTCGAAAAGTTGGAGATTCTGAAAGAGTTGCCATGAGAGAGTTGTCAGAGGGTTCCCGGACAAGTTTCTGCAGGGGGGAGAAAACAGAGAGAGAGAATTTAATGATTTAACACGGACTATTTGGATTAATGTGATAAAGGAAAAATAGGGGAGCCAAACAACGGCAGTGCGGCGACCAGCCCAAAGTTAAGAGAATAAGTACAACAGTACAGTACCTTGCAGCCCGGCAATTCAATAAACAGAGACTTGGTCATTTTCAAGACAACAAATTAAATCGAGGAAGAGGAGGCCTGGAGCCTTAAAAGCCACTAAACTCAATACAATGCTAAATGACTGAAGCAGATAAGGTTTTCAGAACTGAGCTTTCAGATGTGGGAGGCCAGATGGAAGTGTTACTCGAAAACAGAGGTGAGGGTCTCTAAGACCGTTTACACCTGGTATTAAGATGCGATTTGGTCGATTGGATCACAAGTGGACGATGCTAAATACAGGTGTAAACGGGATCTAAAACGTTTTGAGCTTGCCCACTTCCAGAGGTAGAAAATGCATTCGACCGGATTGCTTTCATAGTGTAAACGCTCATGTGGTCGAATGCGTTCGAACAGCACAAAAGATCGTCTACTCTCCGCCTACTAACCTAATGCGTTAACATTATGGGAAGCGCGCTAGCCAGACGGGATTTAAACTTTGTCGGGTTTAAACTTTGACGGGATTTAAACCTTTAAAAAGGTTTAAGTCGCCATGAAATCTAATTTTTTTTTGCTTTTAGAATGAATATGTTAGCCTTACTGTTTTCTATAAGCTAGTGTGCTCCAAAACAATGACAAAATTCGTATTTAGAAGATATAAGCATTCAAAACTTTCAGTCTCTCACTTCCGCAAATATGGATCAATGATTTTGATGACATCACCCTGCAATTCAGCTTCTCATCAGATTTTCTGTCCAATCAAATGCTCTCTAGAATCTAAAGCGTCACGCCTACACTATAAATAGACGCTGATGCTCCGGCTAAAATCGGTCACTTGTTCACACATTTACTATTTTCTACATTGTGAATGGCACATAGTGCACTATATAGGGGATAGGGAACAATTCAGACAGTATAAATATGCTTTCCATTAGTGTCACACGAACCGCCGTAGCCGCACACAGTCTGCTCCGGTCTAGAGACACGATAGCACAGAGCGGATCATATGCTTGAGTTGACCCAAACCACAACACATATCGGACCCATTTGAATTCTAAACAAAATGCTATATTTTAAAACGATAATGGAGGATATTAGGAGGAGAAATGATTAGAGATTAGGAGGAAACTGCTCTCGCGCTCTGGTCGAGCTGTGATATAAACAAAATGCTATTGGCCATTTTAAAAAAAGGGGAGGGGTTGATCGATATGTCCCGCCCTCTCTTTCTGTTTCAGTGGAAATTCACTCTTCGCCGCGAGTTTGATTGACAGGCGATCTGACGAATCACATCGGCAAATCTGCCGTTTTGTCCGACAGAGGAGTCAGGAGAGTTTGTAGATTAACGTCGGTGGACTTTAACTTGAAAAACTGTGTGTACTGACGTCTTTCCAAGGTTGAAACAACAATTATTTTAGTGTTCATTCATGTTAATTTGATGCTTATCAATGAACTAGAAGGAAGAGATGATCGGTTCACGAGCAGCTTTAACTGAGGCGCTACAGTGATCACGACACATTAAAGAGCCACAAAATGGTATTTGTTGTTTAAATTTCTTAAAAATTAAATTTTAAAGTTGAGACTTTGTTTCATATCAAAAGTAACTTGCTCTGTCCTGTCTGTCGGCGTGTTGTCAGTGTCCTCTTTGCTCCGTGATGTATTTTCTCTACCTGAGAACATGTGTGTGGTGTGAGAGCGCCATGGCTTGTCAGACATAGCAACAGTAACTAAAGGGGTCAGGTCTTTGCGAATGGTCAATTAATGTCAACACATTGAATAATGCTGCGCGTTTCAAGGCACTTCAGTGGCCCTTTAAAAAATTAAAATATTAGTATTTTTCTTATACACACCTAGACATGTGCCGGTATACGGTAATACGATATATCACGATAATGAACATGCACGATATTGTTATCGTAGTCACTTCAAAATACCGTGAATAATTATTTATTACAAATTATTCAGATTTTTAGAATGCATTTTAAGAATACTTTACCCATCTACCGTTTAAAATGAACAACAGCGCTGTATGCTGCATCAAAGAGGTATGCGCACTGATGTAAACAAGCCCAACGCGCATGAGCAGCGCATGGCGGAACGAGTGAAGGAGACGCGCTGAATGAAAATGCACATTCACTCTCTGACAGCAGATGGCGCTGATGGAACAGCAGAAATGCAGCCGTTTCCCCGGTAACCCTTGTAACAAAGCAGACTCAAGCTACTAAAAAGTATTTAAATGTTTCAAACAGCCATTCAGTTTTCTGTATTCGCTACGGTGCTCATCACATCACCAAATACTTAATACTTAAAGACTTACGGCTATTTATTTTAAAATTTTAATTTTAATCTGGACTACATGCCTTAGATATTGTTTGAATATGTTCTGATTCTTTATTGTTCAGTCACACACTTTACAATAAGGCTCCATTATTTAACATTAGTTAATTCATTAGTTAACTGTAAACTGACAATGAAAAATACTTCTAAAGCATTTATTAATCTTAGTTAAATGTAAATTTCAACATTTAATAACACATTATTAAAATCAATAGTTGTATTACTGTATTATTTAATGGACCTGAGCTAACATTAACAGTTGTATTTTTTAACTGACGTTATCAAAGAATAATAACTTTGTAACAAATGTAGCTATGTGCTCTTTGTTAATGTTAGTTAATGCATCAACTAACATTAACTACTAGTGAGATCTTATTGTAAAGTGATAGCCTACCTATTGTTCTTTATAATTCTTTTGCACTTTAATCTGTTTGAAACACTTGTTTACTTTATACATTGTGCATTGCTTTATTGTATTTAAATTTTCAGTTCTTTTTGTCATAAGAAAAAGATATTAAACCTGTTTCAATATCGTGATAATACCGTATACTGTGATAAAAGCTTCAGCAATTAATCGCAACATGAAAATTTGATACCGTCACATGCCTATACACACCTATCATTTGGCTTCAGAAGACATTGATTCATCCGCTGGGGTCGTATGGATAACGGTCACAATCATTGTGTGTGCAAATGAACAGCAGCACCTGTTCATTTGCATATTTTAGGTGAACATCACTTAAAACTAAAAGAAAACATCAGTTCAGCTCTTAGATCTTTCCTTTTGCATACTTACATGCACAACAACACAACGCCTTGTGGGACGGCAGCAAGCAATGCCCCTCCTGGGGCTGAAACAAAAACCCTGGAGCCTCACTAACAGGCCTTCATTATCAATATTTATTGAATACTTCAGATCACTTAATACCCCCAACACTGGCCCGCTCAGATCCTATCAGGAGCAGTTGACAGATAATCAATGCACCCAGATGCATCCTTTCGCCCCAGTGCTGCCCAGGGGACCAGAGCATGCTGGCTGCCTGTCCCTGACCCGTCCCTTCACCTGCATTTTCTTTCAGCATCTACTGACAGCAAAACAAAAGATCATACAGCTAACTAGAACAACTGTACATAGAACAATGGAAGTCGAGCCCTATCACCCTAAATGCAGATCGCGCAGATCTGCATTATCTGCATTATCTGCATTATCTGCACACACATTCAAAGATTTGGTGTCAGTGATTTTATTTATTTATTTATTCTTTTTTTTTTTCAAAAGTGACAGTTAAGACTTTTGGTGAGAAGGCAACAACTGTTGCCGCAATTATTAGAAAATGGAAGAAGTTCAAGATGACGGTCAATCTCCCTCGGTCTGGGGCACCATGCAAGATCTCACCTCGTGGGGCATCAATGATCATGAGGAAGGTGAGGGATCAGCCCAGAACTACACGGCAGGACCTGGTCAATGACCTGAAGAGAGCTGGGACCACAGACTCACAGCTCAAGCCAGCGCATGTCCAGGCCCGTCTGAAGTTTGCCAATGACCATCTGGATGATCCAGAGGAGGAATGGGAGAAGATCATGTGGTCTGATGAGACAAAAATAGAGCTTTTTGGTCTAAACTCCACTCGCCGTGTTTGGAGGAAGAAGAAGGATGAGTACAACCCCAAGAACACCATCCCAACCGTGAAGCATGGAGGTGGAAACATCATTCTTTGGGGATGCTTTTCTGCAAAGGGGACAGGACGACTGCACCGTATTGAGGGGAGGATGGATGGGGCCATGTATCGCGAGATCTTGGCCAACAACCTCCTTCCCTCAGTAAGAGCATTGAAGATGGGTCGTGGCTGGGTCTTCCAGCATGACAACGACCCGAAACACACAGCCAGGGCAACTAAGGAGTGACTCCGTAAGAAGAATCTCAAGGTCCTGGAGTGGCCTAGCCAGTCTCCAGACCTGAACCCAATAGAAAATCTTTGGAGGGAGCTGAAAGTCCGTATTGCCCAGCGACAGCCCCGAAACCTGAAGGATCTGGAGAAGGTCTGTATGGAGGAGTGGGCCAAAATCCCTGCTGCAGTGTGTGCAAACCTGGTCAAGAACTACAGGAAACGTATGATCTCTGTAATTGCAAACAAAGGTTTCTGTACCAAATATTAAGTTCTGCTTTTCTGATGTATCAAATACTTATGTCATGCAATAAAATGCTAATTAATTACTTAAAAATCATACAATGTGATTTTCTGGATTTTTGTTTTAGATTCCGTCACTCACAGTTGAAGAGTACCTATGATAAAAATTACAGACTTCTACATGCTTTGTAAGTGGGCAAACCTGCAAAATCGGCAGTGTATCAAATACTTGTTCTCCCCACTGTATGTATATATATATATATACACAAAAATATTAAGCAACACAACTGTTCTCATAATTGATCATTCTTTTTAATAATCATTTTGCCATCACAGGAATAAATTACATTTTTAAATATATTCAAATAAAATCTTACCAAATATATTAAAAAATATATTACATTTTCAAACTTATTTTAAACTGTAGTAATATTTCACAATATTATTGTTTCACTTTTACTGAGGTTTCTTCCAAAAACATTTAAAAAAAAATCTTGCCAACCACAAACTTTTTAATGGTTGTGTGTGTGTGTGTGTGTGTGTATAAGATACTGTTTAATGCAATTCAAATCAAATTACGAAAGTAAAAGGGTTCATAAATACTGTTTCTAAATAAATAAATAAGATTAAAATGTGAATACAACAATATTCAAATATGGATGTTCATATGTTAATCTTTTATGTTGAATCTCATGATTATGA
This sequence comes from Coreius guichenoti, assembly GCA_039654105.1. Classification (NCBI taxonomy): domain Eukaryota; kingdom Metazoa; phylum Chordata; class Actinopteri; order Cypriniformes; family Gobionidae; genus Coreius; species Coreius guichenoti. The sequence continues at coordinate 11,486,836 of CM077191.1, forward strand.
TGTCAGAGTTATGAGCAGAAGGAAAAACAGGTTTACCAAAATGCCTTTTAAAATGTGATTAGACTGTATACTAAATAGCTGCTGTCTATTAGATTTGGCCTGGAATATAAAAATTATATTAGCCAGGAATATAGATATTATAAATTTAATACGTTTTTTTTTTTTTTTCCCTGCAGGTAACGTGTATTAATTGTTTTTCAATTATGTCAACTTTGTTTAGCAACCTCAGCATGCATATTTTTTGCAGCTAATAAAGTCATAACAGGGGAAAAAAAAAAACTGCGCTTACAGGGCCCTTTGGCATATCATGGAAAAAAGTTGTAAGTGCCGCCGAAAACAAGGTGTGCTTCCTGGAGAGCTCTTGAAAGGAACCAAGTGAAACGAAAACAACCACTTGTTGGATATTTTCCAAGACAAAGTCACTTCAACATGCTAATGTGCCTAATCTGAATCTGCTTAGCCGGTCCCTAGTGTGGCGCATAAGGAATCTCCAGCAGCAATAAATAAATAAATAAAATAAAAATGTGCTTGCTGCTCTGACTTGTTGCCATAGCAACTTCAGTCTGCGAATCCTCACACTTTCTTTTCTTTCCATTTCCTGTGTCAAACGATGGGAGGCAGGGAACCAGCTAACCAGTCACGGAGAGCGTCCTGACACCCAACCTAGACACGAGAAGGTGGCGGGTGGGAAAAAGACTGACAAAAATATATAAATTGACAAACAAAATAACCTTCGGTTCCTCAAACTAAAGTTTCTTGGTAATGCACCCACTCCTGCGTCGCTTGCCCTCGGCATTCTAATCACCTCATTAAATTGATAATGAGATTATTAAGGTGGCCTCCACAGGGACACACAATGGCTCCGTATTTTGGCGAGGACATTATTATTCTCGGCACACAGAGAAGTTCAGCTGGACAGTGGGCTTTAAAGGAAAGGGGTCTGGGGGATCAGGACAACTAAATAAACTGGAGCGCTGTCCATCAAGGCTTGATTCCTGCTAGACCCACATACAATAACAAATCTTAAATGGAAAAATGACTTCCACAGCTAGGGGAACTGGATCATGAAAAACAGAAGATTCTGAATATTGCATAAAGCAGTTAGTCAGTTTGACTTGCTAACAGAGCTCTAAAAGATTTGAATGTATTTAGAGACAGGAAAAGTTGAGGGGAGAGAGAGAGAGAGAGAGAGAGTTGATGGAATCATTTCACTTTTTCTCAAAAAAGCATTTCAGGCACAAAAGTTAAGATTTTGGCCTGTTTCACTAAATCGTCATACTAAATATGCCAAAAATCTCTAGAAATATTAATCTTTTAAAAGCATGGCAGAAAGACAAATAAATAATCTCTTTCAATTTCAATTTTCTGAGTTTTTACACAAGTTGTATTGTTACTAACAATAGTCAAACTCAGCTAAGTCAACCCTTTTAGTTGTGTAAAAAAAAAAAAACATCAAAAATAGATTTTTTTTTTTTTCCTTTAATTCATAAGAAAGTCTATCAATAACTACAAACTAACATATGGTTTGGCTGAAAAAAGTTTATAAATAAATTAATTCATTAATAAATAAAAAAAATCATCAATCTCTCATAATGCGCTGTTTCATATTTCTCCCTACTCCTACGTAAGAGTAGGGAAACCCCGCCTATGACTGTTGATGATCTGCCCTTTTAGCACACACCCCTGAGTGAGAACACAGAGACCGCCATTTCTGTTTACTCGCTCTATCAGCTAGCTAGAGTATTACAATGTCTGCGCCCAAAAACTTTACTAATGTTCTGTTGTTGGAGGTACCAACAAGTCTCCATAGACTCCCGGCATCTGAGCCACTGAGGACACCGTGGTTGAATTTCATTTTTGAAGGAAATCAAAAATGAAGAATGTCGATAATATGTTATATATTTGCACAAATAATTTGACGCATTACCACTATACCAACGAGGGTCAGTACAACGCTGGATTTGCGAAAAAGTTGTTTCTGAAGGATGGGTCAATACCAACACTTTGTGCTCTAACTTCATATCCAGAACAAGTAAGGATGGCACTTCATATTTTGTGAATGTTTGCAAATTTCCTTTCTGGATGAGAACGTTGTACGGCTAATATGGCTAAAGTTACCATAGTATCTGACTGTATTCACAGAGACTAGAGCTATGTTGTTAGTTTTATCCCGAAAATGATCACCGTCTGTGTAATTCATAAACGCACATTTATTATGCATTGTATAGTAAGGTGATGGTCTTTTTTATAAAGACAACTCCACAACAACTAACGCTACATAAATGTATCCACTAACCATTCAGAAACATCCAGGTGCAGTCTAAAAGTTGCATTTAAAGGGACACACAAAAATGGGGCGTTTTTTTCTCACACCCAAATAGGGGCAAATTTGACAAGCTATAATAAATTATCTATGGGGTATTTTGAGCTAAAACTTCACAGACACATTCTGGGGACACCAGAGATGTATATTACATCTTGTGAAAAGGGGCATAATATGTCCCCTTTAAATGACTACAAACCAACATATGGTTTGGCTGAAAAAAATAAAAATTAAATAAAAAATAATAATAATAATTATTATTATTATTAAATTAACTCAAAATAACAGAATCAGGATTTTAAATAGTACAGTATTTCAGGGTTGTTAACATAAAAATTATCAAATAAAAAAAATAAAAAAAAACATAGAACAGCAAAAATATCCCAGACTAAAAATCTTGTGTAATATTTAGTTGACAAATTGTTCTGAAGGTTAAGTATCTACTTTCACAGACAAAAAAAACAAACAAATATGGAGAATTCCACTTATTCATTAGCAGAAAACCTCTGTGTTCATGTTTTTATTCTCATAAATTGTAATTCAATGAGAATACAAAGGTAGATTTCCAAGGAACGGAAAATAATCACACACGTTGTTAGTTTGAAAATAGAGCACAATAAACAAAGATGTGTTTGAACCGTCTTACTCCCTTGAGGGAGTTTAGCTCCCAAATAAACCTTTTCAGATTGTCGCAGACTATCAGTTACGGTAATGACTTTCAGAGAAGAACGAGGCATGTGCGAGTGGTGAATGAGAACAGGAGTGCCTTTAAACACTTCCTGTTAGCCGGATAATGACTGTACGCGTATATGTTTACATGTCCGTTAGCACGCCTACATGTGCTTGATGCACGTGTAAAGGTGGAGGGGGTCTCGATGTGTGCCCTTGCATACGAATGATGTCATTACCGTGTCATCCATTCAGAGTCAGGCGCATGTGGGAAGTGGGAAGGAGGGTTAAGGGCCTTATTGAGACAGATCATTCACCTGCATTAGCATAGAGAAAGAGGAATTATTGAGTCCCTCTGAAAGCTTCATTAGCTCCTAACCAGACATTGCACTCTCCAAGCACATGCTCCCGTGCGCTCTTTTCTGCTGTTCTCTGGTGTGTGACGGTCAGCCTCGGAGATGGTGATGATGATAAAAACGTCAACAGAAGCACAGACAGCTTCAAAATGAAGGCCTTCTCATGAAGCACCGCAAACACATGAAAGCGGAATCGGGCCTTCACTCGTCTGAGGCGTAGCAAAGCTGCCCAAACCGCCTTCTGCGTGCAGGAAGTGTCCTTTTCAAAGGTCATACTTCGTTACAGTCAGAAGAAATGTCAGCTAAAATTGGATTTGGAGAAGAGGCAATAAAGAAATAAATAATCAAATCACACATCAAACGTGACATGCAACCTAAATACAAAGGTTGAGATCGTTATTAAAGATAGAAATAGACAATATTTATGAGAATACTTTCAGAAAGTCAACTTAACAGGTGATATTCATCGTAATAGCAGTGAATTAATTCCTATGTTAAACGGACATTGTTTATAACCAGTCTAAAGCAAGCTACTCAAAAAATAGCTAAGATGCTAAGCTACCAACTACTACACAGAAAAATGAACTGAGCTAATTATTATTATTATTATTATTAGTAGTAGTAGTAGTAGTATTAAATAATGTATTATTAAGGGCAAGCTACTAAAAAGAGCTAAGATGCTAAGCTACCAACTACTGTACAGTAAATAAACTAAGCTAAGCTGAAGGCTAGCCTTTAGAGAAGCTAGGCTAAAGTAGCTTGCTACATTTAAAACACATGAAAATAGTCAGCTGTAATTTGAAAACAAAAATATAAGTATAATATGTATAATAAAGCAAAAAACATACCCATGATACAGAAATCTATATTGTCAGCTTAAAAAAGAATCAGTTAACTTCTAAGTATTTAATTGATTTTAAAATAGTCTAGCAAAACCTACTTCAAATCCTATATATATACACAGTAAAATTATAATATGTAACTAAAATTAAACATTGTTATATCAAATTTATTGGTACCTTAAGGAAAAAAGCTTATAAATCATACAAAATTATGTTTTTTGAAAATGTAAAAACGCAGAAAGTTTTCTGTGATGCGTAGGTTTAGGGGTAGGGGGATAAAATATACAGTTTGTACAGTATAAAAATCATTATGTTTATGGAAAATCCCCATAAAACATGTTAAACCAACATGTGTGTGTGTGTGTGTGTGTGTGTGTGTGTGTGTGTGTTGTCTCAAACTGACTCTAATGAGTAATTCTTTCACAAATGAGACTGCAAATTGCTAGCTGCTTGCAGATTGCTAGCTCTGATGCTAAGTAGCTAACAGAAAATACCAGAGACATATCTTGCTTAAATGCTGTCAGATAGAATGTACTGCTGTAGTAAGTGTAAAGCTACCCCAAGCCACTCAGAAACTTAGTCATACTTGGCCTTCAACCCTTTTAATCTTGAAAATTAAATAAAAAAACGATCAAAAGATGATCAAAAAACACCAGCCCAGACTAGGCTAAATTTGTATTACTTAACAATTAGCTATGCTACAATTTCACTACGTTTAGTGATGCTACTGCTCAATTCCGCCTCTAACATATATTTACTTGATGATTCATTTCCTATTTCTTAGAAATCATGTGACTAAATGGAGTCAGAAAATAAGGAAATACAAGAATATATGTCCCACTGCACAAAACTCAGTAATTAAATTCCAAATCTCTGATTAACTCCTCAATTAAATGAAAGCATCTTTGTGAAGCTGGAAAAGGGAGCAGACACAATGGAGAGCAGCAAAAAGCCACATTATTTTACCTGTGGCACAGCTGTGTCTAATTAGCCTCAATATTCACAACAACCGTGTTGTCCGTGAACGGCCATGCCGTGGTTTTGGCATATACACACATGGAGACGCATAAGCCTCACAATGACGTGACAGAGAGCTGTGCTCTCAATGCCCGAAAGCATTTGGTGAGCTGCTCTGGGATGGCAGCGCCTCATCAATAATACGCGCCGAAGGAGTTACGGGGAAGGCAAGGGCTAAACGACCATAAAGCGGCAATTAGATACATAGCCTGCAGTCCCGGGTAAGGTAACTATGCATGAAGGGGTAACCGAGGGCCAGGGGCAGGCCAGGAGCTTCCCTCAGCCAGCCAGCGGACCATGGGAAAGGCTTTTCTACCTGTAAACAACAGACAACAGGTGTTACTCCCTCAGGAGGAGAGTGTTATCTGCGGGACACCGCGTATGCTAGACAGACACCAGAACGGACTGGCAGCGCTGATGAGAAAACATCTTTTATATCAGACACCTGTGAGACAGTAATTGCCGCTGTGGAGTTCTTGGGAGAGCATGATGCCTTTTGCGACCTCAAATAAACCTTGAAGATCATAAAAGGCAGATGTTCTTGCTCTACTATGTGTTTCACGTATTTTGTGCAGTCACAGGTCCAGTTTTGAAGGATAACCAGCTTTTGGCTTCATATACAAGTTGCTTGGGAATGAGCCGCAGACATGCACAATCAAAGCCCACACCAAAGAGTCCCATCAAAAATAAATAAATTCATATGAATATTTCACCAGTTTCTCTGTGACTATTAGACCAATACACATTCATCAAATGCGTCTTCAAGGTCTTCAAAGTTTCTTCTCCAAAGCAAGGCTGGCCTTCCTTCCCACACATGGATATTCAAATCCCCTCTGTCAGCAATGTATCGCTCCGTTTGCTTTGTTCAGACTCGTTTCTACGGCATCCTCCACGCTTGTCTGCTTTCTACAGCTGTCAGTTATTCATGGCTTTTTGCACTGTCCCAGATACTATAAGCCTGCTTTAAATGCTAATTCACCCAGCCTTAAACCTTGGCAATAAAAAATAAATTAAAAGATAAATAAATAAATAGCCTACATACAGTTAAATGGGGATACATGCATAGCGAAACACTCTTTAGGGATTTAGAGTTTTGAAATAATAGATTTTCTCTGCATATCACAAATATAACAAAAAATGCTTTCTCATTATATACACTGCAGCATCATCCCTTTTCTTACAGTATCTGAAACTATTTGGTCTCTGTAAATCCCTCCTTTACAGAGCCTACTCTGCTCCAATTGGTTATATGGCCCAGTCTGTCGTGATTGGTCAACCGCTTACTGCACATGTCGGAAGAACGAAACCCCCATTACTACATTATATTGCCAAAGGTTTTGGGATGCCTGCCTTTACATGCACATGAATTTTAATGATATCCCATTCTTAATCTGTAGGGTTTAATATGGAGTTGGCCCACCCTTTGCAGCTATAACAGCTTCAACTCTTCTGGGAAGGCTTTCCACAAGGTTTAGGAGTGCGTTTATGGGAATTTTTGACCATTCTTCTAGAAGCGCATTTGTGAGGTCAGGCACTGATGTTGGACGAGAAGGCCTGGCTCACAGTCTCTGCTCGAATTCATCCCAAAGGTGTTCTATCAGGTTGAGGTCAGGACTCTGTGCAGGCCAGTCAAGTTCCTCCACACCAAACTCACTCATCCATGTCTTTATGGACCTTGCTTTGTGCACTGGTGCGCAGTCATGTTGGAACAGGAAGAGGCCATCCCCAAACTGTTCCCACAAAGTTGGGAGCATGAAATTGTCCAAAATGTCTTGGTATGCTGAAGAATTAAGAGTTCCTTTCACTGAAACTAAGGGGTCAAGCCCAACCCCTGAAAAACAACCCCACACCATAATCCCCCCTCCACCAAACTTTACACTTGGCACAATGCAGTCAGGCAAGTACCGTTCTCCTGGCAACCGCCAAACCCAGACTCGTCCATCGGATTGCCAGACAGAGAAGCGTGATTGGTCACTCTAGAGAACACGTCTCCACTGCTCTAGAGTCCAGTGGCGGCGTGCTTTACACCACTGCATCTGACGCTTTGCATTGCACTTGGTGATGATAGGCTTGGATGCACCTGCTCGGCCATCGAAACCCATTATATGAAGCTCTCTACGCACTGTTCTTGAGCTAATCTGAAGGCCACACGAAGTTTGGAGGTCTGTAGCTATTGACTGCAGAAAGTTGGCGACTTCTGTGCACTGTGCGCCTCAGCATGTGCTGACCCCGCTCTGTGATTTTACGTGGCCTACCACTTCGTGGCTGAGTTGCTGTTGTTCCCAATTGCTTCCACTTTGTTATAATACCACTAACAGTTGATCGTGGAATATTTAGTAGTGAGGAAATTTCAGGAATGGACTTATTGCACAGGTGGAAACCTATCACGGTACCACGCTTGAATTCACTGAGCTCCTGAGAGCGACCCATTCTTTCACAAATGTTTGTAGAAGCAGTCTGCATGCCTAGGTGCTTGATTTTATATACCTTTGGCCATGGAAGTGATTGGAACACCTGAAATAAATGATTTGGAGGGGTGTCCCAATACTTTTGGCAATATAGTGTATATCTGAATCTCTTATCAGGAGGTTTCCTCAGCACTTGTATACATAGTGATTTGAACAGTAACGATGGCATAGGTTTTACCGTATCAGTTTGAGCCAGAGTTCTCATCCTTTGGAAGTGAATGTAAAGTGAATTTGCAGCACAAAAAAAAAAAAGCGTCTTCTCGACATGTCGACAACACAAACCAAACTCTTCCAGGCCTCAGCTACGACCAGGTCAAAGTAGACGTTGTTCACGGGCAGCTAATGAACTCCATTTTGTCATGCACTTTGATCTTTGAAACTAGCAGACCTTTTACATTCACAAACAGCTACTATATTACACACTACATGAAAGGTTATATCCAAAAAATCATAATAGGGCACTTTAAAAGGTACTATACTCTTATGACATTCTCTTTTCAAAAACATACAGGAACCAAAGGGATGTTGTTGTTACACAAATGGTCATGGTATTGTGCTAATCATCAGTCAAACTCAAAAAGGCAAGATGAGTTTAGCAGTTGTATCAGTTCATATCAAAGCTGAATAACTGGTCAATAATATTAGCCATTACATACAGTACACTACAATGGAAACAGGTTTTTATATAGAACCCACATCATGTGGGCTACTCTCATGAGACGGCTAGCCTACCACCTTAGGTCATTACCGCTACAGTCACATCCATGATACATCGCAAATCCCTTCCCACAATCCAGCAGAGGCCTGAAGGTGCCTGTGACACCACTGTCCTTACCATGGCCTTCAAGGACTGAGGAAAAGGACAGTAGGCAGTGGGACATGAAAGAAAAATTTTCTTCTCCACTCAGTAGGGAGCAATTAATCAGTCTAAATAAGTATTAGCGCCCCCAGAGACGGCCTATGATACTACACCTAGCTGTCACAGTAGCGGATACAAGAAGGAAAACAGTAAAGTGTATGTAAAAGTATATACTCGTGCCGAGTGGTGGGCCCCGGGTCTGTGCGCTAATCGTCTCTTTAATAATCTCTGACCAGCCCTTGTCTCAGATTCGTACTTCACAGTGAAAGATTTATGACTTTTCAGGAATAATCCATTCAGGGCGTTTCTAGCGCAAGGAGTGTGAGATTGTGAATGCTCCTTTGGGTCCTGGGCCAGGGGCATCAATTAGTGTTGTCAGTGCTCAGAGCTGTGAAACAGTGGGTTATGGTTTACTATGGTGTTTTTGACATCTGAAATTTATAATTAGGGGATAATTGGTGCTACAGGAACCAAAAAAAGGAAAACCGTTGCTCATATGAGACATAACCCGACAGAATATGAGCACAGCGGTGAGAATTAATGTGTGGACGTATCACACACAGACCCACAAGGATGTTCTCATAATGAACAGTTAGCATGAATAAGCCAGCGCTTAGCCACAGGCTAACAGGGTTTTTTTTATTTGTGTGTGTGTGTGTGTGTATGTGTGTGTGTGTGTGTGTGTGTGTGCGCGCATGTCAGAAGAGAAACCCATGAAGCAGCAGCACCGTGTTTCTCTTGCCCTTCTCAGTTGGTCCATTGGGAACAGTTGGCAGCTCAAAACATTCTATATGAAAACACTGACCTGGAAAAAAAACGAGGATTACAGTAAATATACACTGAACAAAATCATAAACACAACACTTTTGTTTTTGCCCCCCTTTTTCATGAGCTGAACTCAAAGATCTAAGACTTTTTCTATGTACACAAAAGGCCTATTTCTCTCAAATATTGTTCACAAATCTGTCTAAATCTGTGTTAGTGAGCACCTGTGCAGATAATGCACGGCTCCATGTTGCAAGGATCTGTACACAATTCCTGGAAGCTGAAAACATCCCAATTCTTGCATGGCCAGCATACTCACCGGACATGTCACCCATTGAGCATATTTGGGATGCTCTGGATCGGCGTATACGACAGCGTGTTCCAGTTCCTGCCAATATCCAGCAACTTCGCACAGCCATTGAAGAGGAGTGGACCAACATTCCACAGGCCACAATCAACAACCTGATCAACTCTATGCGAAGGAGATGTGTTGCACTGCGTGAGGCAAATGGTGGTCGCACCAGATATTGACTTTTTTTTTGGACCCCTGGGACCCCCGCCCCGGCCCGGACCCCCCCAATACAGTAAAACTGCACATTTTAGAGTGTCCTTTTATTGTGGCCAGCCTAAGGCACACCTGTGCAATAATCATGCTGTCTAATCAGCATCTTGATATGCCACACCTGTGAGGTGGATGGATTATCTCGGCAAAGGAGAAGTGCTCACTAACACAGATTTAGACAGATTTGTGAACAATATTTGAGAGAAATAGGCCTTTTGTGTACATAGAAAAAAGTCTTAGATCTTTGAGTTCAGCTCATGAAAAATGGGGGCAAAAACAAAAGTGTTGCGTTTATAATTTTATTCAGTGTATATCACCAGCAGCAACAATTGTTTGTGCCGAGAGGCTGGATAAACAAAAATATACCGTTTAAAGGGATAGTTCACCCAAAATTGATTTTTTTTTTTATTTATTACACATGACAGCATAAAATCTAAATTGAAGCGTTGTGGTTTTGACACACGTGACTGAATATATTTTGAGATTAAAAACCTTTTGATCTGTCTTATTCTCAAATGCTTGATGTATGTATGTATGCACTGTAAACCCTAATGCTCAAAATAATTAATTGGTTTGAGTAACTCAAATTAAACAAATTAGTTCAATCAAATTAACTTTTATGAGTATTTAGAACTTTCTTTTTCTTTTGAGTTCACAAAACTGACGAATTTTAAGTAATCTGAATTATTTCATTGTTTTGAGTTTTGTGAACTTGTTTCTTTTAATTTAGACAAACTTAAATTAAATTTAGACTGGGCTGGGATTTCTATTTCCCAGCATGCTTTGCCATGACACTCAAAAGGGACAGTAAATGCTAAAATTAAGTGTTATATAATGTTGTTTTGTGCAATATTAATGTTAAGGTGGAGATTTAGTAGTGTTTAATGTTTTGCTATGTTAGTTTAAGAGTTTCTGTTATGTTGGGTTCCCTTTCAGTCAGTCAAGTTCGACGTACTATTAAAGTTGATCATTTTAATTTAAATGTATGAATTAGCTTACTCAAATATTTAGAGCAATTAAAATGTATGAGTACAAAATCAAAATCTGCAAGTTCTGCTTAAACTTTAAATTTCTAAACTTAAATTTTTTTTGATGTAACCGATTGCCTCAATTTTTTTGAGTTTTTGTCAACTTATTCGGGTTTACAGTGTATGTATGTATGTATTTATTTATTTATTTATTTGTCATTACATTGTGGTCATTACATAATTCCCATAGTTCTATTTAATGACTCAGCTAATATTCTTAAAAAATAAAAATAAAAAATAGTAAAGATATTATATACTGTAGCTATGCATATTTCAGTGTGTTCCTACAAAATGAAGAAAAAAACCCCCCACTAAAATAGCAGCTTTCTGTTCTGGGAAAACGGACCAAATGTATTGCTGACTCATCCTGGGTGCAGGGGCGTAATGCACATTTTTGTCTAATCAAATACTCAAATGTCTCCTCCACCATTACCACCAACAAACAACTAGCAATAACAAATAGAAAGTCATGATATTCCGGGCTATGAAATACAGACTACTGACTTCCTTTTTTTCCCAGCCTGGTCTTATTGGGAAAAAAAAAAAAAAAAAAAAACATTACTACATTTTTGCTAAACTCAAAAAAACATTCCTATACTGTAAATCTAATTCACTGCAGTTTCCAGTTGAAATGAGCACTAGAGGAAATAAACACCAGATTAAATTTTGACACTGTGATGTTCATTTGTTGTGTAGAAAACACTTTTAGCACCATGTGTACATTTAACTTCTGAACTACCTCGATGTGCAAAAAAAGCAATGTAACATTTCACAAACATGTCATGTTTATTACGTACACCCCCACTAAAGAAATGAAAAGGCTGATTTTCACTCATATAGCAAAAGCATTGGTCCTACAATAAACCCTTCTAGACTTAACTAAACTGCATGTTTAGTTAAGCAAACTGTATGTTTTTGGGCCAGGTATGCTACATTTTTTCATGAATAACTTCAGATTTTGAATCAATTAAAAAACTTAAAGGGTTATACTTAAATGTATAATTACACTGTAACAAAGACACCTTAAGTACTGAGTAATATTAAGTAACTACATGTACTTACTATAGGGTTAGGATTAGGGGTTACATTTTATTTTAAGGTGTCATTGTTACAGTGTAATTATATATTTAAGTACTGAGTAATATTAAGTACATGTACTTTAGGGTTAGGGTAGGATTATGATTTGGTTGAGGGTTAGTTGCATGTAATTATGCATAATTTACTGTTATTACTATGGTAAGTACAGGTAACGTGTAACAAGGACACTGTAAAATAAAGCGTTACCCAAGTAAGTTCTAATTTAACCTTAAATTCTCAATGTAACGAAGCAGTGGCAGACCTTTTCATCCGTATTGTGATGTATATCCAAGTGAAACGGATTATCAGAGAAAAAAAAAAACTGTGTTGATTGAAAGGAGGCAGATCTTAATGCGAGTTTGCAGTCGATTGTAATAAAGGGATGGGCTTTATGCAAACAATATCATCTGAGAAGTACAACATACAGTACGTCACTAGATTTTTCACAAGTTTACTGATTTACCGCAAGATCGATGTGATTTTGATTAAGAATTATGAGCTCAAAAAACACATGCGTGGATAAATTATTCACAAGATCAGTAATATGCCTTTAGAAAATTGATATAGGGTGAATCTCGATTTGATGTTAACTTTAATTTACTGTTAGTGAATCACAGCAATGTGTCCTAAAATTTGCCAAAAATGTAAGTGCGGTTGGATCACAGGGTCTTGTTTACAGGCCAGATTTGGCCCGTTCAGTATCTCTATTCTTCTCTTCCCATTTGTGTGTCTGCACATTTGTTTTGGTAGTGAAATGGGCTTTTGAGCTACATAAGCTTAAGTGAAGCACAGTCACATACAGCCTGGCTCCCACTCGCTCATATCTCTCAAAACAATGAGCTGTCTGGTCTGGCAATGCCCCAGACAATGGACATTTGGGTCAGGGGAAATACAGTCTTCCAATGTGTCCAATGTGAGGCCAGTGGAGCCATCCACTACCACAGCTGGAAGCGGGTAGAATAGCATGTCTCCATTGCTTCCTTCTCCTCCAGTGCCACGCTATCTCTGCTAGCAGACCCGAAAGGTATTGTAGGACGATGAGGTCCACTCCAAGTATCTCTCAGGAGCACACTAGACGTTATTGGCTCCTTCTGAAGGTATCAGATAAAAAGATTGATGGAGTGTTCGAGAATCTGTGAGATACTAAACTGCAGGGTGAGGTTTGAGTGCTGAATGCCCACAATCAACATTCACAGGGAACCAATCAAAGATTGGTATCCAAGCGAACAAAGTAAACAAACATGCTTCTTTCTCGCACAAAGCCGCCATATTTTTTTTGTTTTGTTTTTAAATCCCTGTTTCCATGGCATGGGCCACCACAATCAGTGTGGCAGGAGATGAGATGCATTTAATTAGGACTTAATGAGATGACAGAGAAGGGATATGAGTCAGTTGCGGGGAACAACACGGCGGCTTCACACTCCTCAGGTGACTGACAGGCTTGCGGCAAACACGGGCAGAGAGGGCAGTCATGCCTAACCACGACGCTCTCGAATCGCAGGCATTAATAAACAAGGATGCAAATCACAGCCACCTCGCAGGAGTGGCTCCGCCTCGAGGCATTTCCTGGTAAATATAGTGTTGCTGGGAGAGGTTACACGTGTGCCCTGTCAATCAATATTGTGAGTAACGATATAAAGGCTAATGTTAGCATAGCACGGGCAAAAATGTGCAGATGTAAATGCAAACTCAGAGTCACCTACCGCATCCTAATTCAGTATATAATTGCGGTATGATTTGTAAAGTGCAAAGCAGGTCATGTATGCAGGCGAACGCAAGTATAATTAACTATTAATTGGTACTTCCTGTTTATACAGACAGGAGAACTGAAACATTAAAAGAACATTTCATGTTAAGTTTAATCAACGGCATTTCTGGCATGAATGTTGATTACCGCAAAAATTTATTTCTGGGGGGAAAAAGCAAAACTCTGGGTTACAGTGAGGCACTTACAATGGAAGTGAATGGGGCTAATCAGTATATGCTAGAATACACACCGTTTCAATAGTATAACCACAAAACTTGATTTTGTTTAGTTTGGTTTAGTGTTTTCACGATACCAAAATTATGAGTTCGATACGATACCAGACTAAAATACCTCGATACTGAATCGATACCACAGCAAAAAAAAAAAAAAACAGTAAAAGTAATTGAATAATATGACAGAACTTACTATTCATTGTTTTATATATTTTTTAAACTAAAAACTCACTTGGCCAGCATGTTCCTGCCCTGTTTTTGATAATTCCCTCCTCTTATTGCAATAATAATTGCATGCCAGTGTAAACATCCTTACAGAGATGTTTGCAACAATCACACTATCAATCATGTTAACATTCACTAACCTTTCACTATTCTGAACAGGTTGGGATGGGTTTCATTTTAATTGTATCTTTGTTTTTGCAAATTACAAACAATATTATTTAACAGTAGCATTCAAGAAAGAAATTAAATAATCAAATAAAAACAAAATAAAAAAACTGCCTAGTCTTCACTGTATAAATTAATAAATATATTAACCTCCTAAACTCCAAGGACCCTGATCAGGGTCCGGAATGATGTCATCAAGTATATACTTTAAATTTTAAATGTCTGTGGAGGAGCTCTGACCTCATATGTGGTACCATTTGAAAGCTTAGAATGTCTACTTTCAGGAGATTTGCATCACTTTGGCATTTTACACAAAGTAACTTATTTACACTAAATTACTCTGGGACCATTTCCTCCTGGATTTGGCCTACCCAAATTGAAAGCTTCTCATACCCAAATACAGTGGTCTAAATACACAATTTTGGTGTCATTTTACAGGAAGACCTTTGAAGTTACATAAAACACTGCTAAAATAAATTCATTTTTGAAAGTGTATAACTCAGGCCCTGTGTGCTCTAGCACCCTGCAGACAGTTTTGGCTTTCAAAAATGAATTTATAACCAAAAAAAAAAAAACCAAAAAGCGCCTCTTTTTTTGGGGGGGTGTGGGGTTTATTACAGCTCAGACAACATATACTTAAATGTTTATCACTTTTAGCAGTGTTGTATGTAACTTCAAAGGGTTTCCTGTAAAATGACACCAAAATTGTGTATTTAGACCACTGTGTGTGGGTATGGGAAGCTTTTCAATTCGGGTTGGCCAAATCCAGGCGGAAATCCCCAAAAATGGTCCCAGAGCTTAAGATGTTAAAGTTATTCAGTCAAGCATGGGGTGATTTTTCTTTTGTTGTTTAATTAACATTAAATCACACAGAATATTAGGTCCGGCTTAAGACCTGCACGGATCCAATTACCTCAACTGTATAAGTTCACTAAAGACATACCCGACGGTGTTTACCTGAATACTCGCCAGGACGTGCATTTTTAAATATTTTTGACCATTCAACCTCAATAATCCGCGAAAGAGAACTTAATCATGATTGCATGTTGTCTGAAAGGCGTGCGTGCGTGCTTCAGGTCAGAGTCCAGCAGCATGCATGCATCTGTTGCTTTCTTTCTCAAGCACTGCGCGTATATATTTGACTGTTCTGCTTCCATTGTTTAATGAACGTAAACAGAGCTCTGCACACACGTCCTGACTCCTGCTGTCACACATCGACGCAAATTAAGAAATACTGCTCTTATTAGAGTGCTGTCCTTCTTAAAGTACCGGTACTAATAAAATTTCATATCGTACCGTTTTTAATAGCAGGGTATCGTGATACTTTTCTAGTACCGGTATATCGTGCAACACTAGTTTGGTTAGTTGCTTGCAATTATGTATAATTCACTGTCATTACACTGTACAAGTAATGTGTAACAAAGACACTGTAAACATATATACACACACACACAGCCGTTCAAAAGTTTGGGATTGGTACGTTTTTTAATGTTTAAAAAGAAGTCTCTTATGCTTGCCAAGGCTGCATTTATTTGATTAAAAATACAAAACAAACTATTGTCATATTGTGAAATATTATTACAATTTACAATAACTGTTTTTTATTTGAATATATTTTAAAATGAAATTTATTCTTGTGATGCAAAGCTGAATTTTCAGCATCACATGATCCTTCAGAAATCATTCTTATATGCTGATTTGCTGCTCAATTAACATTTCTGATTAATAACATTTTAAATGTCTTTACTGTCACTTTTGATCAATTTAATGCATTCTAGCTGAATAAAAGTATTAATTTCTTTAATTTTTTTCCAAAAAACAATTCTTACTGACCCCAAACTTTCGAACGGTAGTGTATAATGTTACAAAAGCTTTCTATTTCAGATAAATTCTGTTCTTTTGAACTTTCTATTCATCAAAGGATAGGAAAAAAAAATTACACAACTGTTTTCAACATTGATAATAATATAATAATAATAAATGTTTCTTGAGCAGCAAATCAGCATGTGACACTGAAGACTGGAGTAATGATGCTGAAAATTCAGCGTTGCCATCACAGGAATAAATTACATTTTAAAATATATTCAAACAGAACACATTTATTTTTAAATTGTAATAATATTTCACAATATTACTGTTTTTTTTTTTGTTTTTTTATTAAATAAATGCAGCCTTGGTGAGCAGAAGAGACTTATTTCAAAAACATTAAAAATCTTACCGATCCCAAACTTTTGAACAGCATTGTATCATATATAAAAAGTTGGGAACCACTGTTTTAAAGGAATAGTTAAATAAATACATATATTTAAAGTCAATGGGGTCCAAAACAACACTGCTGACTTTCACTGTATGGACAAAAACTCCACCGAGACATTTTTTGAAAATAAAAATATCTTGATTTGTATTACACAAACAAAAAGAAAGTCATACAGGTTTGGAACGACATGAAGGTGAGTAAATAATGACAATTTTCATGTGTAGGTGAACTATCCCTTTAAAAGCAGCAGATACACTGGATGTTACAGGGAGACCAACTGAAACTGTCTTCGAAAAAATGAGCTTGCTTAATGAAAGACATAAGCATGTGCAGCACCGAAGTCAGAAAAATAACAAGTTGACTGAAACAGAGACCATTTCTCACGGTAAAGGTGAGAGGGGTGCGCTTTAAGAAGATTTATAAAGAATTGAAGTGAACAACGGAGGAAAAGACAAAAAAGGATGCGGAGACAGACAAAAGAGGGACATTTCAGTTGTCATACAGACCATTACCCAGGACCCTATAGCATCTTTTTGAGGTTGCAGACTGACCGTGACATTAGTATGGAAGGAATATATACATTATGTCATCTGCCTGTCCAGGAGATGGGCGGCACCCACTTGCCCGTCCAATCAGAGCTCTGGTACATTCTCACAACATTTCAGGTGACCTTCCAGCTGCAGTGCAGAGCAAATCAGTCACTGAAGGTCAAGGAAGCCCCCAAAACATGCTTGCGAATTTCAGAAACAAGGACAGAAAAATCCTGTGAGCATGTTCGTCCCCTCTAAAATCATGGCTATTACCTGAAAGGAGAGCTTTAAAGTCTAAGTGAAGCAAATGTGGGCTGATTGATTATTTTAAAGCACTTTCAGGGACTCTGCCTCTCTGACCTCCAGTCTGCCTTTTGATCCTTTCTCAACATCCTATTTTCAAAGAAAGGGAGCAAAAGCAGAAAAATCAAACACTCAGGCACTTACTGACAGCCGTAGACTGTGTGCACGAGGCTGGTGTAAGTGGTATAATCTTGATTGAAAGATCCAATCCACAGAAGGCACAACAGGGCCCCACTTACAGGCTGTGTTCTATTCTAGTGCTACACAATTGTTGGTAATTACTTAAACAAGCTGCATTATTCAGAGTAAGAATAGTCCATAACAGTGCTATTTCATGCACAATAACGACAGATTACAACTCTGTGTTCCACCTTCTTCAGGCACCGCCTACCAAAAGGGCACTACACAAGCAGCAATAAATTTAATAGTTTTTAAGCGTTTCCTCGTTTTGCTGATGCTTTTTTATTTTCTCAAATCAATAAGTTAGTGAGTATTCTGGGATCTATCTATCTATCATGCAGTATACAGTATGTATTGCACACTATGTAGTATTCTAGTATTCTATTCTCATGTTTAATTCATCGAGTGTGTACAGATTGCCATTATAGTTGAACTCTTTTGTACAGGTGGTTTGGACTACATGTGATTTCTGTTAAAAGGGTCTTATAATGCCTTTTCACAAGATGTAATATAAGTCTCAGGTGTCCCCAGAATGTGTCTGTGAAGTTTCAGCAAAAAATACACCATGGATTATTTATTATAGGATGTTTAGAAAGCCCCTATTTGGGTGGCAGCAAAAACACGCTGTTTACGTGTGTCTCTTTAAATGCAAATGAGCTGCTGCTCCCCGCCCCCTTTTAAGAATAAGGCGGAGCCTTTACAGCTCACGCTAGTTTGGATAAACGACAACAACAAATGGCAACACGATTTCATAGTCCTGCGCATCTATAGCACGTATTGTATTTGTTGTGCTATTTATACGCAGAAATTACTTTTCGCGTGCATATGATACGCACTGTTAACCCCTTGGGTAGGATTAGTGGTGTGGGTTTGCGCGTATTACATGCCACAAAAGTGCATATCATATGCACGCGAAAACTTCATACCATATGCACACGAAACCTACTTTTTGCGTATAAATTGCACGGCAAACATAATTCGTGCTATTGATACGCACTTTCATGAGATTCGGGCTGCAACTGGGGTGTGGAGAACCTCACACAGCAAGTAGAATTCGCAAAGATGGATAAAAACCAACTGTTTGTGTTGGTTTTACATTTTGTGAATGTACGCAAATCGCCTTTGTGAATGTGCTGGTTAGGACGCTATACGGTGGCTAAAGTTACCATTGTCTGTGTATTCACAGAGATCAGAGCTATGTCATTAGTTTTATTTTTAAGAAGTACTCAAAGTGCTCTTTTGAATTGTACAGGCGGTGAACATTTTCAGGTTAAAAATAACAAGCTCTGGTCTCTATGAATACAGTAAGAGACAATGGTAGCTTTAGCCACATTAGCACATTTAGAAAGTCGATTTGCAAACACACATACATTATAAAGAGCAGTACTTACATGTTCTGGATATGAAGTTGGATCAAGAAGAGTTGGATTTGATCCATCTTTGAGAAGCAACTTTTGTGCAAATCCTGCGTTTACTAACCCCCATTTGCAAAGCAGCCCAGTGTACAGTGATTCACACAAACATATACGAATTTAGCTAATTTCTTGGGCACATTCCCTTCACAAATTAAATGAATCCACTGCATCCTCAGTGGCTCAGATGCCGGGAGTTTATTATTACAGCCAAAAACAGAACAGTTATAATGTTTAAATACATGAGACATTTTATGACTAGCTTCTCTCGTGTCACTTGTGAAAACAAAATGGCGGTGCCATGGTGGAAACGTGCAGATTAAGGGGCGGTAATATTATAATAAGATCCCCTTCGTAAATCACTAGGGGAGCGAAATCTGAGCGGCTCGTTTTTTCACATGCTTGCAGAGAAAGGTTTACCAAAACAAAGTTACTGGGTTGACCTTTTTCACATTTTCTGGGTTGGTAGGTGGACCAGTGACCCGATTATAGCACTTAAACACGGAAAAAGTCAGATTTTCATGATATGTCCCCTTTAATTTTCTGTATGTTTGAAGGCAGGATTATTCATTAAGCTGTAGCAGGAAGGTCAAATGTTTGGCCTGATGATCCATTCACACGTGTTCCTCTGAGATTGGGTTTTATGTGACATATGTCATCTAGGCAGGTGGCTCGAACTAGTGCAAAATAACAACTCCAACTGGAGGTGTCACTATCACTTCAATGACCTCCCTTCATCCTCACACCCTTGATTGACTGCATGTAACATGAGCCCTCAGCATGATGTGTCAGGATGGCAAAGCCCACACCACATGTAATTCACAGCATTGGTCCACGACCAAGCATCATGCTGAGCTCAGTGATGAAACAGCGGCTGACATTAGTAAACGGGGTGTACAGGAACTACACAAGATGGTCATGCCTGCAGCTTTCACAGCTGATGCCGACATGTAGGACTCTTTCTTTTGCCAACATCAAATACAATGGAGAGGTCGTCCTCACTCTAGGCAGCATGAAGATTTTTGTCTAAGAGCCTATTCCCAAAAGGAAGTCCCCTCATCTTGTCCCAAATGTGCTTGAGTTTTATTTAGTTACTTTTATACACACTCAAAAAAATAGCTCAATAGACAAACTCATTTTAATTGAGGGCAGGATTTCCATCCAATAAATATATGTAGCCCCAACTCATAAAAAACAAATTCATGCAATGTAGTTGAGTTGGTCCAACTCAATTTGATCAAATACAGTTTAAATGAAATTGATACATTTATAACTTATATTAAATGATCAATTATAAGCAGTTTCATTCATCATTATACACAATGTATATAATGAACAAATAAGAGTGAAAGAAAAGAGTGGTGACACTCCTGACATTAGCATAGATCACTGAGTGCCCACAGCCTAAACACAGGCGCCACTCTTCTGTATAATGGTAACCACAAAATTCAAAAACATTACAGAAACTCCTCAAAATGTCCAACATAACTGAACATTAAACACTAACAACATCTTTCCCTTTGCTAAAAAAAACATAAAATAACACTTTATTCCCTAAATTTACTCTCCTAATGCAGTCCCTTGCAATGCATGCTGGGAACTCCAGATTTATGTCAACAAAAAGGATTCATGTAGGTTTAACACAAATGAATTAAGTAAACTTCAGGTTTTTTTTTAAAAATATATTAGGTTGACTGAACAATTAAATTAAGTTGTGACAAAATGTTAAAAAAATGTGTTACTTTAGCTCATTTTAATGAATTAAACTGAACAAGAGTCAAAGAAATTAATTTTTTGAGTGCATATGTAATTATATGTAAATTATAATTTCATATAAACTTGCATATATAAAAGTACATACACACACACAAATATATATCTATACACTCTCCGTCCTCTACTCGCAATGACCCTCATCACACAAATCCACATTTACACTTTTATTTTTCTATAATCGCTTATTTATCTCACAGCGAGATGAATTTATCATGGGAATTTGATAAACGACCTGTCACAACAAAATGTCTACTTGTGCAAGCAACCATTTACTGGCCTACGGTCCGCCCACTCTATTAAAAGCAGGATTTTCAAAGCTGTTCGGTTCACAGCTGATTAAGGTCATTAAATAGGTGGGCTGGTTTACAGACATGCCATGGAAAGCGTTTAGGTAGAACAACATCTCTTACTGAGCGACGAATGTTCAGTGAAGATGCAAACCTCTCTCATTAACGGCTCTGTATATTCATTGGCGTTCTCGGTTAGATTGTGCTGTTCTGAACCCCCCTGAACGTGAGGAATTTTAATGGCTATGCTACCTCTGATGGCATGAGGCAGTAACATGCTGCCAACTGCCCCTCTTGGCTTTTTGTAGCTGCTTTACGATTGCAACCGAGGCAACAGGCCAGAAGGAAAAAAGCAGCATGTCCGAGCACGCATTGGATGAGGAAGGGGCCATCTTGAACTGTTTCCGAGCTGAGACATCCTGAGCTGTAGGCACAGATGGTATCTTGAAACTGGCATGTGTGACGGTTTGAAGGCGCAGCGCCAGAAACAACATCGGGGAAATCCATTTGTAGCACACCTCCACCACTGACGGGACCAGGGAAACTGGAAGTTTTGGCTACCTCTTCCTCAAGCAGAGGTGAATCTGGCTTAAATCATGGAACGCATTGCATAGTACCCACTCTCTGGACGACTTATGAAATATGATGATCCCTTTGCAAGGGTCATAGGATCTACTAAAAATATATGGTATTATTTCATGAATAAAGACCCATATGTATAATGTGAATGAATGAATGAATGAATGAATAAATAAATAGTAAACATTAAATTTAAGTATTTAAATATTTTATGTATATATATATATATATATATATATATCAGTGAATAACACTGATTATCTCTTCATTGCGGCACCTGTTAGTGGGTGGGATATATTAGGCAGCAAGTGAACATTTTGCCCTCAAAGTTGATGTGTTAGAAACAGGAAAAATGGGCAAGCATAAGGATTTGAGGGAGTTTGACAAGGGCCAAATTGTGATGGCTATATAGAGATATATATATAGATATATATAGACCGATCAGGCATAACATTATGATTACTGACAGGTGAAGTGAATAACACTGATTATCTCTTCATTAGTAGCTCGTCTGTTTTATCGGACCACATGGGCCAGCCTTCGATACCCACGTGCATCAATGAGCCTTGGCCACCTGTCACTGGTTCACCACTGTACCACTGTTCCTTCCTTGGACCACTTTTGATAGATACTGACCACTGCAGAACGGGAACACCCCACAAGAGCTGCAGTTTTGGAGATGCTCTGACCCAGTCGTCTAGCCATCACAATTTGGCCCTTGTCAAACTCGCTTAAATCCTTACGCTTGCCCATTTTTCCTGCTTCTAACACATCAACTTGGAGGACAAAGTGTTCACTTGCTGCCTAATATATCCCACCCACTAACAGGTGCCGTGATGAAGAGATAATCAGTGTTATTCACTTCACCTGTCAGTGGTCGTAATGTTATGCCTGATCGGTGGATATATATATATAATAATTAAAGGCTTGCTGCGGTAGTCTAATCTTCACTTGTCACATCGCAAATTGTAAAGCGAAAGAAAAAATGAGCATGCATTCAAAAGTGATTTCAATACCCAACATATATTGATAGAGACTCCCTGATAGTCCATCTCACTACAGTGGTTCTACAATAATTTTATGAAGCGACAAGAATAGTTTTTGTGCGCCAAAAAAAATAAAAATAACGACTTTATTCAACTTTATTCTTGTCTTCCATCTGGGCCTCTGACGTGAACTCACGAAGCACCACGACGCATGCGCAAGAATATGACGTAGAGCCGGCGTTCAGGCATCCAGGAAATGCACACTTTAGCACAATTTTGAGCACTACGACAAGACCTAAAGCACAATCAATGTAGAATTCAACAGCTTAGATACGGCGCATCTTCCTCTGCTTGTAAACAAAGTTCCTCGCTTCCGCCGTCTCTACGTCATATTCTTGCGCATGCGTCGTGGTGCTTCGTGAGTTCACGTCAGAGGCCCAGATGGAAGACAAGAATAAATTTGAATAAAGTCGTTATTTTTATTTTTTTTGCACACAAAAACTGTTCTCGTCGCTTCATAAAATTATTGTAGAACCACTGTAGTGAGATGGACTTTTTAACGACGTCTTTAGTACCTTTTATGGGTCTTGAGAGAGGAAATGTCATTGCTGCCAATGGAGGCCTTTCTGAGCCATCGGATTTCAACAAAAATATCTTAATTTGTGTTACGAAGATGAACAAAGGTCTTACGGGTGTCGAACGACATGAGGGTAAGTAATTAATGACAGAATTTTCATTTTTGGGTGAACTAACCCTTTAATCACACCTAATACTTTCACATTTAATCTCCAAAATAATGTAGAAACAACATACAGACAGTATATTTTAAACATTTGTTTAATGGCATCTTTTTACTAAGCACTATGAATGAAGGCCAGTATCACTTATACCAGTACTGATACTGATGTCTCTTTTTTTTCCTCAATTTTAGCCATTAATTATAGCCATTCAACATCACAGTATAACTGAATGCTATCCATTTTAACATTTAATAGGCTTTAAAAAACATAACAACATTTAAAACAATCTTCACATAAACCCATTGTACTAATAATAAATGTCACATTTAGCTGTGCCTTTAATATATCAGGGTTCAACACCAGGCGGGACAGTTCAAATGTTTACCTGCCCTGCTAAAATGCTACATTTTTTATTGTTTTCGTTGTTTTTGACCCATGTAACCTTGTAAACAGTGCTTTAAGACTTTCAGGTAAGTCTAACAGGTAGGAAATATACAGAAATTGAATAAAGTTATCAAACACTTCACAGGCTTCACTGCATAAATTACAAATTAAATATAGATTAATCCTTATTAAAGCTACAAACGTTATTCAGTCAAGAGCAGTGAGTGATTTTCTCTTTGTCTTTTGTTCTTTGATTAACATTAACATTAATCACAGGTTTATTAGGCTGCTGTCACTTTAAGAACTCACGCACATGACCTGGATGTGACATGCATCCTATTTTCTCACAACTTTTTGTGTTCATTTAACACTTTTTAACTCATTTAAGAGTGTGCTTACGATGATACTCGACAAAACTCAATGCGACGCTGCCGTGCTGTCTGACTCGGCATTCTGTGCACGTGTTTCAGGTGTTTGTTCACAGAGAGCCGCTTCACAGACAGCGCGCTAGTAAAGATTTGAGTTCTTTTTTTGCTTCTTGTCTATAGTTATCTTTGTTTGTTTTTGCCTTGTCTTCTGTTCTGTTTCATAGTTGTTCATTGTTTGATTATGCACCGCACCTGTTTCTCGTTTCTTTCATTGGTTTGAGTTAGTATATATTGAGCCTGTTTTCAGTTAGTCTCTGTACAGTTCTCGTCCATGTATGGTGGTTGTTTTGTTTGTGTTTTTTGAAATCTACTAGTATCCTGAGTATTGTGTTATTTTGAGATTTTATTAAACACTGCTGCGATTAGATCCTGCTTTTATCTTCCTTTGCTGCAACCATTGGTGACAACTAATTGTTAAAGAAAATTAAATAATGTGGAAAATATTTACTTTTTTTTTTAAAACTTGACAGTGTGTCTATTTCCCATGCATTATTAATGAAAGGTATATGTAATTGAAGAGAAACATATCCAATTAAATCCAATCTAAAAAAAAACATTGTTCTTGTCACACTAAGTCACACTAAACACTTGTCACATTAAGTTACATTTTTACAGACCAATGGCACCATTAAACTTGTGTTAAACAAGTGTTATACAAATACAAATTAAATGTAATAAAATGTCATTAAAAATGTCTCTCTTAAAGCTTATATGTTTAACATTGTCAACATGGGTCAAATAATAAAAATTATGCACTGTCAAAATACACAGTAAATATATATATATATATATACATATATATATATATATAGAGAGAGAGAGAGATAATTAAATGTATAAAATGTATATGTAAATATTATAAATGAAAATGATATAATCCTAAGTATATTTATTATTTATTTATACACTTTTACATTATTCACCTATTTAATACTTTTCAAACACTGTATTTTTCCTCACACAGTATAAATGATTTATAAAGTATAAACTTGTTTAAACGACGTTGTGCTTTTGGATGCTGGTACCTGTTTTTAACTGTTTTAATCAGCAAGAAAGACCATACTTTTTGAGTAATTTTTTTTTGCTGGTGAACAATATGTCTACAGCACCAGCACTAACCATCTTGAACCAGCATGGGTCTAAGTTGGTCTTTTCAGCAGGGTAATGACTTATTAGTGGGCCTAACTGGGACACTTCAGATTGGTGAAGACATTTTCTCAGACTAGCACTGCAAGCTATCTTCTCCGTACAGTGTATTGTAATGAACTGGGAGATGGAGGCTTCCTCCAAGCTCGTATGGGCTGGCAGCTTTTGACAGAACCCAAAGGGACGTCTTTCTGCACGCCAAGCACAAGAGCACACAGCCCTGACCTAATACCCCCACCGTTTTTCCCCGCTCTTTTCTTTTTTTCAACCCAAACATGTTTTGTATGATAAGCCTCCTTAACCGCGGGAGATTCTGCATGCTTTTTGTCTGTGTGAAAACGGATTAGAAGAGGAAAGCAGAGCGGGAAAAGCCATAAAAAGTGAGGGAACGAACAACTGACTTTTCTTTTCTTTTTTTCTCCGCAGAGTTCTTTCAGAGATTTGAGCCCGATGACGTGCGCAATGGGTTTCAACCGAGGGAACGGTCTTGAGGTATGTCGAGCCTACAAGAGAGGACAGCGGACTCCAGTGCCAAAGTTCTCCAGTCTTTCGTGCCATTACTTAATGAAAGTGTCGTAGTCCTTTCTTCAACTTCCTGTGGGTTTTAATTAGATCATTAGCAGAACAGATTTAATTATAGCACGGGCAAATGCGCGGCACATTAGAGGTACACCTGGCAAACTTGGTCCATCATCAAAATACTGGGCGCAGAGGAGCCCGGCTTTCCAATGGTTGGCAGCAAGTTGGGATGCAGTGGCCTTCTGGGAATGCAGAATCATAATGAAGTATTATATTCATACCTTGCTAGGAGCTAAACATTTTCCTGAGAGCAGTAAACCAGCAGGGATGCTAATCTTAGACCTGACTGGCCTACTTGACTTGGCTGGATTTGACTTGAACCGACAAGAACCGCATTATTGTGCTTTTATGTTATTTTTGGACTTTTGACACTTATTCTGTGGGCAAAGTAGAGAGATGACAGGAAATAATGTGGGGAAAAGGGACAAATAGGACTGACATAACCCATGTTCAAACTTGCATTCAACAATACAGCTCAGTTTAGAAAAATATGTGATATGTGAATAATGTGAGAAAATAGTAAGCATAATATTGCAAATGTATTTACACTAAAGGTGTCAAATTAAAACATATTTGTGCAATATCTATGTTGTATTAATCTGACAGAACATCTTTTTTATCTACATTCCACATTATAGTAATGCTGAACATACAAACATGAAGAAAATAATTTTGTAAAGAATTCAAATGTAATGTAAGTAATTTTATTTAGGCTTTAGTACAGCAACAATATAAAAGCTAACTTTCTGATTTTATTTTAAATGTAAACTTTCATGCTTCACAATCACTTTCACTATATATATATATATATATATATATATATATATAATAAATGAACAGCAATATATATATATATATATATATATATATATAAGGGGTGTAACGGTACATAAAATTGACCGTTCGGTTTACTGAACGAACTGTGTCTGAAACTAAAAGTTTCTTAAAGATAAAAAAAATGATATCTGCTAATGCTGTAAACTATATAGGGAGCCCTTACTTGCACATTACTAATATAACAACAGAGCCCAGACTATTAGCCTAAATTCAGTTGCTATTTATTTTTAGACATAATAATCAACACTTAAATAACACATTGTATGCAAACATGTAAACTTCACATAAGGCAGTTTTTGCATTAACTTCTAAATCTAATTATAAAATTATGTTTTTACTCCAATTCATTGTTGAAATATAATCTATATAATTTATATATGGTTGACATGTAGTTGCAAAGTTACTTATAGTTAGTATAATGTCTAAAGTGGACCATCGAAATAAAGTGTAACCCAATAATACTCGTACATAAATCCAAAATTCACTATCATGCTTTCGTCAGGCAGATGTGCTGACATATTAGTTTTGCTTTGATATTTTTCATTAACTTTGCAGGCTGTCGTAGTCTATTTACCAAATGAATACACACGGTTTACAATGAAGATGCAAATGGAGGAGAGGAGTGTTTGACTTTCCGCCCTGGCACAAAACAAATGTGAATTGCGCATTCCGAACATGGCAGACAGAGAGGAACAAACAAACTCACGCAAACAATGATATTTGCATTCGCAGAGCTGTCAGTTCTACTGTCATGTGGCGGTGTTTGTATGCATTTGCGTCTCTCTTTCTGTCGCTCCGTCTCGCCATTCTCTCCATCACTGTACTCCTAACTTCATTTTCTCTTACTCCATTATCTTTACTTTGCATCATTTATTCCAAACCACTGTAAAATGCTAAACTATCTCCCTCCGCATTTCTATTACTGTTGATTTTTATACCTAGTGCTTACCGACGGCTTATATGGATGCCAAAAAACGGGGCTGTAAAAAGAAAGACTGCACTGACATTCCCCTGGATTGGTTTGCAGGAGGTAACAGCTCAGCAGCCGCAACAGATGTATTGATCCGTACAGTGTCAGCAGGGTTGGCGTGACCTCCCAGGGGAGAGCACAGGCTGTGCCCGGCGCATCTGAGCATCACAGCCCATTAGCCCAGCTGATATAGGGAGCACCGCTCTACCGGAAAAGGAATGTAAGAGGCCAGTCGCTACAGTGGTTTTTCAGTCCAGCGAGAAGACTGAGATATGCATACCTACATTCACTCACACACAAACACACATATAAACACAGAATTAGAAATATTATGACTGTTTTCATACTGGTTTCCTCCAACCAGTTTCCACTGGTCAACAAATAGAGAGTCCCGCCCAAACTCACACCATTGGTTGAGCCCATGTTGCAGTGTTAAGCTGCTCAAATAGAGAAACGTTTGGAAAGGTTTTCAACCAACGGTTGGCTCATTTGCAGTTGGCTCTGCATATTAATAAATTAATAACTTTGGAAATCATTATTATAATTTATATCATTGTAACTAATATTTTATAAAATGTTTAAAATAATATTATAAATGTATAAAATAACCTGCAGTATTTGTTTACTAACAATAATGTATACTGTAAAAGCTGTTATATAATAAATGTATAATGAATAATATAAATTACATAATACATATGCATTATTATAATCAGAATGATTAATAAATGACTATTAAAAAACTATAATAATGTACAGAATGTATTATACATAATAAATTATGCAATATAATTAATATAAATAATATAATTGAATTAATACAAATAAAATATGATTATAATTTTAATACATAAATAAAATACAATACAAAAAGAATTAATGCAAATAAATTATTATAATTTATTATCATTTGCAATAAATAAATAAATAAATGCTACTCTAAAGTATCAACATAACATTATGGAGAAAAAATACAAACCCGATTCCAAAAAAGTTGGGACACTGTACAAATTGTGAATAAAAACAGAATGCAATGATGTGGAAGTTTCAAATTTCAATATTTTATTCAGAATACAACATAGATGACATATCAAATGTTTAAACTGAGAAAATGTATCATTTTAAGGGAAAAATAAGTTGACTTTAAATTTCATGGCATCAACACATCTCAAAAAAGTTGGGACAAGGCCATGTTTACCACTGTGTGTCATCCCCTCTTCTTTTTATAACAGTCTGCAAACGTCTGGGGACTGAGGAGACAAGTTGCTCAAGTTTAGGAATAGGAATGTTGTCCTATTCTTGTCTAATACAGGCTTCTAGTTGCTCAACTGTCTTAGGTCTTCTTTGTCGCATCTTCCTCTTTATGATGCGCCAAATGTTTTCTATGGGTGAAAGATCTGGACTGCAGGCTGGCCATTTCAGTACCCGGATCCTTCTATGCAGCCATGATGTTGTAATTGATGCAGTATGTGGTCTGGCATTGTCATGTTGGAAAATGCAAGGTCTTCCCTGAAAGAGACGACGTCTAGATGGGAGCATATGTTGTTCTAGAACTTGGATATACCTTTCAGCATTGATGGTGCCTTTCCAGATGTGTAAGCTGCCCATGCCACACACACTCATGCAACCCCATACCATCAGAGATGCAAGCTTCTGAACTGAGCGCTGATAACAACTTGGGTTGTCCTTGTCCTCTTTAGTCCGGATGACATGGCGTCTCAGTTTTCCAAAAAGAACTTCAAATTTTGATTCGTCTGACCACAGAACAGTTTTCCACTTTGCCACAGTCCATTTTAAATGAGCCTTGGCCCAGAGAAAACGCCTGCGCTTCTGGATCATGTTTAGATATGGCTTCTTTTTTGACCTATAGAGTTTTAGCCGGCAACGGCGAATGGCACGGTGGATTGTGTTCACCGACAATGTTTTCTGGAAGTATTCCTGAGCCCATGTTGTGATTTCCATTACAGTAGCATTCCTGTATGTGATGCAGTGCCGTCTAAGGGCCCGAAGATCACGGGCATCCAGTATGGTTTTCCGGCCTTGACCCTTACGCACAGAGATTGTTCCAGATTCTCTGAATCTTTGGATGATATTATGCACTGTAGATGATGATAACTTCAAACTCTTTGCAATTTTTCTCTGAGAAACTCCTTTCTGATATTGCTCCACTATTTTTCGCCGCAGCATTGGGGGAATTGGTGATCCTCTGCCCATCTTGACTTCTGAGAGACACTGCCACTCTGAGAGGCTCTTTTTATACCCAATCATGTTGCCAATTGACCTAATAAGTTGCAAATTGGTCCTCCAGCTGTTCCTTATATGTACATTTAACTTTTCCGGCCTCTTATTGCTACCTGTCCCAACTTTTTTGGAATGTGTAGCTCTCATGAAATCCAAAATGAGCCAATATTTGGCATGACATTTCAAAATGTCTCACTTTCAACATTTGATATGTTATCTATATTCTATTGTGAATAAAATATAAGTTTATGAGATTTGTAAATTATTGCATTCCTTTTTTATTCACAATTTGTACAGTGTCCCAACGTTTTTGGAATTGGGTTTGTATTTCAATAAATAAAATACACAATACAATACAAAAATTATTATTATTAGAAATAAATCATTATAATTTATTATAATTTGCAAGAAGGAAGGAAGGAAGAAAGGAAGAAAGGAAGAAAGGAAGAAAGGAAGAAAGAAAGAAAGAAAGAAAGAAAGAAATTTACAAGGATCTAAAGTATAGTTGCAATATATGATAAGATCCCAAAGCAACATGAAATTGTAATCTGTTTGGTATATGTTGCAGATCTTATTTGAACCTTTCTCTCCTGCAAGAGCGGCACAGTTAATTTCATTCCAGTAAAAGCATTTCTCTCTCTTTCTGTAAAACACCCTGAACTTCTAGCCTCCCGAGCAGACAAAACCTCAGACAAAAGGATGACAAACCACCAAACAGAATATACTGCAGCGCAAGTCAATACTGTGGTTTTGACGTACAACACAAAGCAACCAGACGGCGTCACGGAGCGAGTGACTGACAGCCGAGAACGGGGAGGCCAGACCCCAGCCTCACAACTACCACTCTCTATGTATGATTGACAGTTTTAATCGCTGTCACACCGCTGCATAACTTAGACCCCAATCTATTTTAGTCAAAAAAGACACATCTGACAAATGGACAACGTTTCATGTTTTATAAAGGCAAGAAAAGCATTGTCAGGTGTGACATGCATGCTGATACTGTAAGTTGAAGATGGTTTAGAGGTATTGTTTCATGCCATTAAACAAGTCAAAAGTGATAAAATAAAATAAATAAATAAATAAATAAAATAGTAAATAAAATAAAATAAAATGTGGATTAAACTGACTGGCTTTAAATACATCATGTTGAGCAGCTGCTTTTTAATATTATAAATATATTTACTTTCACTTTTGTTCAATTTAATGTTCAATTCATGCTTGCTGAATTCAAGTATTTATATTCTTTAAAATTAGTCTTGCGATTGGCAGCAATAAAAAAAAGTATGTTTCCTGATCGAATAAATTTTTTGATAGCAATACATACAGCACCTGTCAAACCTTTGGAAACATTAACATTTTTGGAAAAAAAGTCTCTTGCTCACCAAGGCTGCATCTATATGATCAAAAATACAGGAAAAAGAGTAATATTGTGAAATATTATTACAATTTAAAATAATTGTTTTATATTTTAATACATTTAAAAATGTAACTTATTCCTGTAAAGCTGAATTTTCAGCACTGTACTGTAAGTGAATTTCATTATATTATATGGTAGATGTTTCACAGGTGACAGATTATTTATTTGAGCAATAAAAACAATAACGTACATACAGTATGATGGTATATGACGGAGCTGACAACTCGTGAAAAGCTTATAAAATGTGTAAAGGAGTGAAAACAGTGTCAGGAATTCCTCCGTCACACACAAATGAAGATCTGCTGCGAGGAGACATGGTTCTGATGCCTGTACCGAACTATGATGGGCAATATCACGACTATGATGAGAAAAAACAGGTATGCCTAAGCATTCTGTAGTTTTTGGTTCGTTTACATGCCTTTGGTCCGTGTTGCATTCATATTTCATTCGAACCGCACCAGAGTTCGTTTGGAAGCGGACCGAGACCCATCTTTTCAGCGGCCTCTGTCCGCTTGTTTGGTGCGCACTAGGGTTCAGATGGCAGTGTTCACACTTATTCAAATGAACCGCACAAACAGAGCAATCGCACCAGAGTTTGTTTTAATCGAACCAAACATGCCAAGTGTGAACACACCCTAAATGTAGTATTATTCAACCAGAGTGGTCCGCTCTTGACTTCAGAGTGGAATCAAATGCACGAAAGTGAGTATATATTAGATGTTAGCCAGCCCTTATTTTTGGGTGTCAGTAATTAAAGCTTCCTTCCTGCTTTTTGCAATGCGAAAATCTGTGAGTCAGCTGCCATCAGACCTTGCTTGTCACCCCAACATGCTCTTTCTCTCACACGTGTCACCGGGATACTATCAGAAGCCTTGGCTATCAAAAAAAGAGACCTCCTCTTCTGACACATCTCTGACAAAGAAGCCAATTAGTTGGCCCTCTCAAGGCACAGACCTGTTCTGGTGTATGCCGGAGAGGGCTTTTATCCTGCTATACAAGGACATCTCCCCATGGAGAGATGACGTTGATGCTGAGAGCTAGTGGCGCAAGGGTGTGAGTTTTATGGGGGCGAGCGAAGGTTGGTGTGATGGACCTTTTTGTGTCTTTGAACACCGATCTATACTGAAAAAAAAACCAAACAGGAAGTTATAAAAAGGATAACCTGCCTGTCCACTCCTACACAGTTTTTCCTGCACTGCAACGTGACAGAGATGATTCAAGAAGGCTGGTTTGTCACTGAGGAACACATTCCCACATCATTCACTGAGTAGTGGCACACTACCATTAAAAAGACCCCCTGTGGTGAAAATCAAGTTTTTAATGTTTATATGTCTATGTGGTGTTTTTAATATGCTTTAAGACAAACCATGTGCAAATTCATAAGTCAACATCATTGCTGAGTACTTTTCTCATTATATACAGTGGGGAGAACAAGTATTTGATACACTGCCGATTTTGCAGGTTTGCCCACTTACAAAGCATGTAGAAGTCTGTAATTTTTATCATAGGTACTCTTCAACTGTGAGTGACGGAATCTAAAACAAAAATCCAGAAAATCACATTGTATGATTTTTAAGTTAATAATTTGCATTTTATTGCATGACATAAGTATTTGATACATCAGAAAAGCAGAACTTAATATTTGGTACAGAAACCTTTGTTTGTAATTACAGAGATCATACGTTTCCTGTAGTTCTTGACCAGGTTTGCACACACAGCAGCAGGGATTTTGGCCCACTCCTCCATACAGACCTTCTCCAGATCCTTCAGGTTTCGGGGCTGTCGCTGGGCAATATGGACTTTCAGCTCCCTCCAAAGATTTTCTATTGGGTTCAGGTCTGGAGACTGGCTAGGCCACTCCAGGACCTTGAGATGCTTCTTACGGAGCCACTCCTTAGTTGCCCTGGCTTTGTGTTTCAGGTCGTTGTCATGCTGGAAGACCCCGCCACGACCCATCTTCAATGCTCTTACTGAGGGAAGGAGGTTGTTGGCCAAGATCTCGCGATACATGGCCCCATCCATCCTCCCCTCAATACGGTGCAGTCGTCCTGTCCCCTTTGCAGAAAAGCATCCCCAAAGAATGATGTTTCCACCTCCATGCTTCACGGTTGGGATGGTGTTCTTGGGGTTGTACTCATCCTTCTTCTTCCTCCAAACATGGCGAGTGGAGTTTAGACCAAAAAGCTCTATTTTTGTCCCATCAGACCACATGACCTTCTCCCATTCCTCCTCTGGATCATCCAGATGGTCATTGGCAAACTTCAGACGGGCCTGGACATGCGCTGGCTTGAGCAGGGGGACCTTGCGTGCGCTGCAGGATTTTAATCCATGACGGCGTAGTGTGTTACTAATGGTTTTCTTTGAGACTGTGGTCCCAGCTCTCTTCAGGTCATTGACCAGGTCCTGCCTTGTAGTTCTGGGCTGATCCCTCACCTTCCTCATGATCATTGATGCCCCACAAGGTGAGATCTTGCATGGTGCCCCAGACCGAGGGAGATTGACCGTCATCTTGAACTTCTTCCATTTTCTAATAATTGCGCCAACAGTTGTCAACAGCCTTCTCACCAAGCTGCTTGCCTATTGTCCTGTAGCCCATCCCAGCCTTGTGCAGGTCTACAATTTTATCCCTGATGTCCTTACACAGCTCTCTGGTCTTGGCCATTGTGGAGAGGTTGGAGTCTGTTTGATTGAGTGTGTGGACAGTTGTCTTTTATACAGGTAAAGAGTTCAAACAGGTGCAGTTAATACAGGTAATGAGTGGAGAACAGGAGGGCTTCTTAAAGAAAAACTAACAGGTCTGTGAGAGCCAGAATTCTTACTGGTTGGTAGGTGATCAAATACTTATGTCATGCAATAAAATGCAAATTAATTGTTTAAAAATCATACAATGTGATTTTCTGGATTTTTGTTTTAGAGTCCGCCTCTCACAGTTGAAGTGTACCTATGATAAAAATTACAGACCTCTACATGCTTTGTAAGTAGGAAAACCTGCAAAATCGGCAGTGTATCAAATACTTGTTCTCCCCACTGTATAGTTGATTATAGTTGACTTCTTGATGGTCGCCGGGCCTTTACATATAGGTACATACATTTTTAAGGGGGGGACAGTTTTTATAATTACCTTATGAAAATCTACTTGAATCTGCATATCTGTGTTGTACAAATACCTAAATTACGCTACTTTATTATGGTTATAATGCTCAAAATTGCAAATTACACATAAAAGAAAATGACTATAAATACGATCAAATAACACGGACAAATCTACTCTAAATGTAATGCCGCAATCTTCATATTACGGGTAGACTACTTTCTTTGACCCCCACCAACATCTTATTTTGATGTCCTTCAGAGGGGATCAAGCCTTCATTAGCCCCCTCCCCTCCCCTCAAATATGAGTTTTAATTGATAAAATTATTGACTACAGGGGGATATTATTTAATGTTTTTAAATAAGTTTCTTATGCTCAAGAAGGCTGTATTTATTTGATCAAAAATACAGTAAAAACTGTAATATTGTGAAATATAATTTATTTTGACTGTTTTCTATTTGAATATATCAGCTGCGAAATCGCCATATTGGAATGATTTCTGAAGGACCATGTAACACTGAAGACTGGAGTAATGCTGAAAATTCACAGGAATAAACTGCATTTTAAAATATATTCAAATAGAAAACAGTTATTTTAAATTCTAATAATATTTCACAATATTACTGTATTTTAGATCAAATAAATGCAGCCTTGGTGAAAAAAAAAAAGTCTGCTAATAAAATGAAGAGATCATGTCAGATTTCTACAGAACAGACGTAAGTGAAATATTATACAATTATTTCAAAAGTTATGGACCCTTTAAAGTGACAACTGCAGGGGGAAAAAAAACTTTCACTGAAGTTTCTAATGGAAGCACTAAAATTCTACATATTCTACAAACAGCTGATTCTTGGACATTTTTTGAGCTAGCAAAATGAGATGGGAGCCTGCAGATTTTGGAAACCTATTTTTGCATGAATTTCAGGAAGAACTACCAAAGCATTCTACAGCGACCTGTGCTCCTGAAGAGAGAGTGTGAAACAAAGCACATAAAACAGTGAGGAATGACAGCCAGTGACACAGAGAAAGTAGTAGAAAGAGAACGACTGGTGCAGTGACAGGAGAAAAGGCGAGATTTGGGGACAGTCAGTTAAGAATATAACTTTACGACCTCTATAGACAACTGACTTCATCTGTGCCATTCTGCTGCTCTGAGTTTTATGGAAACTGTCTTTCAGAACTTTGTAATGTGGCATTGCAATGCATCATGGGTCATGAGTGAGTGACGGTCTCATTGCCTGGATTCATTGGTTGGATATACTCTGCAGGAGCAGTTTCAATCACGATCCATGATGCATGGTAATGTACTGTAGCTTATCGAGTCCTAAAATGTACTCAATTTGTATAGCAATCACGTCAGACATTAGCTTTGGCTTAGCCAACCACATTTCTTAAGCTTTACATTTCACCTGACACAAATGAACAATGCAAAAATGCAAATAATGTCTCCCGGAAATGCGATTAGTCATTCCAATCTGATGGCAACATTTCATAAAGCTCATCGAAATCACCACCAGGCATCATCATTAATATCCAATTCATATTTCAATGAGCGAAGAGGACGCGTCAACACATTTAATGTGTTCTCTCAAAGCACTCAACTTTCATCAAGCCAAATAAAGCTCTCATTGGGGCTCAGGGGCCTTCGGAGCCCGCGGAGACAATGGAGCATCTCTCTTTTACTGATGAGCATCCTATCAAATTTCAGAGAGGGAGACATGGCTGACTGACTAACCACAAAGTCAAAGGCTCATTTTGGAGTTCTTTCACAGAGAAGGAAAAGATGTAAGCTGTTTTAACGTGCTCCTCCCGTTGCGAGGGGAATAAAACTGCAGCCACATCAACGGTGGCATGAATAATAAATAATGTCATCTCAGAAACAAAGAGATAGATGGATGTAGCGAGAGAGAATGATGGAGGAAGATGAAAATACAGAGTTTGCATGCCAAGGCCAGAAAAAAAAAGGAAAAAGTAACGGGTTTTAGAGAAGGACAAAGAATGAGAATGAATTGGCATGAGACAAAAGAAAGAGAAACGACCACCAAAACTATCCTCAACTCAGTGTTATCCTTCTAAATAACAATAAACACAAAAAACAAAACAAAAAATCTAATCAAAAGCAAATCAAAACTAAACTATACAAAAAACTAAATACTAGTTGGTTTGTCTGACAAGGTAGTAACTTCTAAAAAGTAGTTCATATTTCAGCTTAGTTGGCATTAGCTATGTATTAATATTTTACAGTATGTGCAGTTTTCATATTTTGTTTATATTAGGGCTGTGCGATTAATAGCAATTGATTTTCGGCTTCCAACGATTATGAAAACAAGATAATCAAGGTAATTCCGTTCAGTGCACCTTCCTTTCCTTCACAGCGGTGCGCTTTTGTTCCTCCCTAAAAGCCCAAATTTAACATCCAGATCAGCCAAATAAGTGAGTGTTGTAAAATGCAGTCTACTGTTGCTAAACTGCGGGATGTGTTTGATATTAAACAGTGTTATTAAAAGCGCATTAAGCCGCAAAAGAGACACTGTTGCCCAGACGCAGATAAGCAAATGGACTTCAGATATGCGCATAAACACATACAGAAAAAATATCAAAAATGGCTAAATGCCTTTTTGGCGATATCCACGTAAACACACTGGGTTATGTCTTAAAGGCACAATATGTAAGATTTTTAAATTAAAATATCCAAAAACCACTAGAACAAGGTTTCTTGTGTACTTACATTATCCCAAATGTTTCCAAGAATGTTTAAATCTAGAGAAATAAGCTATTTTAACTAGTACACGGACCACCTATCAATGACATCATACCCGCGTTACCCTCGATTTTCCATTTTTATTTTGTAGAAACCATTGAAACGCCAAAGACACTTTAATATATTATGTGTTTTATTACACAGGTGAGCAACTGTTTGCATACATTCATCAACAGAAAACTAATCATTGTTGTATAGCTCTCAACACAGTTAGTCTTATTGTTTAAATCTTGTTTTCATGATTTACCGTGAATACCATGTTTTACCATGCCTAATATCGATCTAGCTTACTGCAGTGTGCAACAAGTGTCTCATAGTAGCCGCCGAGCGAACGCATAGAGTAGCATTATTTTTCAAAGATTTTTTAACTGTTTCTGAGTAAAATTGACTAAATAAAATATAACATGACGTCATTATGACTGATTAAATGTAATTACAATTTTTATCAAAAGGCTACAAAAAGAAAAACTGACAAATGACAGCATGCAAGTGATCCATATAAAGGAAAAGTGACATTTTGTTGCAAGGAGATGCAGTGAAGGACTGGGAGTTTTTAATGAGAGTTACTCTCTGGTCTCTCTTTCTCTGCCATTTCTCATGGGAATAACCTTTACAGGATACCTAGGAAAACCATTCCTAGATATATTGAGTCCTCTCTCCATCGTCCAATGAAAAAAGATTTTCATTGTAGAAATACAGAAGGCAACCTTTCATTTCGCCACACATGGCCAGTAGACACATGAAAGCAAATGCCCCACTTCAAAAAGCAGGTCGACCAAAGCAATGGGCCCCCGTATTGATTTCTGTGTCTTTTATCTAAAGCTGCTGAAAACAAATTTCCTTTGGCGGTCGGGGCATGAAAACATGGAATAAACACAAGCCAACAGGCCCCTCGACACCAAAATTCTTACTGCAAGGGTCACAAAGCTTGGTGAATCTCCAAATCAAGAGGCTGCCAAAATTAGATTTAGGTCTTATTGTGCATGACTCACCAAAATAATTAAAAAAGAAAAGTTTTCTAATCTTTCATCAAAATGTAATTACTTGCTTCACTACAACCTTTCAGTTAACAGCTGAAAATAAATTGTCAGTGGGGTAAGAAAAACAAAACTTAATACAGTATATATTCTCTGAAATAAGTATAAATCTTACGCAATTACACAGCAGTATACTAATGCCTTTTTCAACAAAACAAGTACTGGCAAAATTTTTTTTGAGTGTGTTGATCCAGATCAGCAATGGCGCATTTCTTAATACTTGAGTTCCCTGTGAGTACAGTGATGTATGAATTATTACCGATGTCAAATATTTGGGCCATAAAAAAGAA
Source organism: Coreius guichenoti (assembly GCA_039654105.1). Lineage (NCBI taxonomy): Eukaryota > Metazoa > Chordata > Actinopteri > Cypriniformes > Gobionidae > Coreius > Coreius guichenoti. The sequence goes on from CM077191.1 coordinate 11,525,406, forward strand.
ATGGGAAACGGTTTCGAACAATGCCGCTTTATTCTCGAGACCTGACCCTGTGTGTGTTGTGAAAGGCATGTCTGGAAATCTCTGGGATTTTTTTGCTCATAAAAGTCAGCTCTTTCAAGACCACACAGGATGGAGAATAAAAAAGGGCCCTAAAAGAGATACTGCCGTTACTGTAGTTATCTGCCTGCCTACTGACTCTCACACACATACACGCACATTGACATTGTGTTGAATGTATTCTCAAGGGAAAACCACACCAATATCTGTTGTCTTGGTCACCATTGTTCAATCACTAGTACTAAATAGGTTAAACTAAACAGGTTTCATTTTTGTGGCTGTGTTCAGACTGGAATATAGTATATACAACATTCTGCCTGCTATTTAAAAAGAAAAAACATCTGATATTATTTCCTGTTTATTTGTCACACTAGAAATAAAAAGTCTAAGTTGAGCGCATTTTAGTAATACGATTTCCACAGGATTCTTATGGCCATCATGTACTAATTATCAACATCCTTGATATTATATTTTGGCTCGCTTGAAAATGGTTTAGCTAAGAGTCTTCAATTTTGGGCATTTTATGTCCAAGGGATTATTATATTCCATTAAAAAAAATATTACATTATTTTATATTATTATATTATATTATAATGTGTTTTTCCCTCCCAGACTTTCAACCCTAAACTATAAAAATCCATAATAAAAAGTAAATACATTTAAAATTATGATGATCTAAAACAAAAACTAAAATAAACCTAAATCTCTTAAAAAAAGTGTACATCACTCTTCATTTCTTCCACAACTAACAATTTTGCCCCTAATAGTCACTCTACAAGACAAAAGAATCAGGAAAACCTGAAATATGAGACGTGATGTGTGAAGAAAACAAGAAATGTCACTTCCAATCAAGTTGTAATTTTGTCAAGTTATGTATAAAGGTGAAGATATTCAAATGTGTTTATTCAGGATGCACAACATGCTAGCTATGAAAGTAGCCTCAGAAAGACAAATGAGTGTGCTATTTTGTTCCAAAAAAGTTTAAAGTGTCATTTCCACCACAATTCAATGTGGTGGAAATTATACTGTGGTGATAATGACAAAAATGTGTACAAAAGTGTGCAAATTCTGTGTATCCCAAGTCTACACATAGTTTGAGCTGGAACAGACTGCTACTGTCCAGGTCATACTTGAAGCTTGACATGAAAAATTCTACCGCACACCCTACTGAAGTGGTTACAGTGGACACATGTAGTGACACATACCTGAACATTCTATACAGAAGACATTCACCAACACAAATCGCATACGCGTCGGTTTATGACAGAGAGAAAATAAGAAGTGCATTTGCAGGCCGTGATGGACAGCACAAATTGTGTGTGGAGGTGACTGTGTGATTCCATGTCCTTTCCACCGCTGACCGCAGGAAATTGGGAAATAACAGTCCTGTCACACTCGTCCAATTCAGCCTTCATTAAGTAAATCATTTCTCTCTCTCTCTCTCTCTGTGCCCACATTCTCCACCATATTCTTCCCCACAACTCAGGCAGCGCTACCTCAAACAAACTTTGTTTATTTAGAGCACACAACAGAGGGTCTTTGCTGACTGTCAGAACGAGGAAGTGAGCATGCAATCTAACGCAGAGAATTTCAAGAGGCACACATCGCCGCTTTATGGCACAGACTGTTAAGCCAATTATCGAAAGGAGTCATTTCGGTCAAGCAATTTTAAACCATCAAACGACTATAGACAAAGGCGATATGTTAACAAGCACACTGCAAAGCTGCTCTTTAGAGATTAAAACCAACGTATGTGTCTGCTGGCCTGCGCGCAAAGCTCACTTTTGAGAAATGGCTGCGGGTGGTGCTCAGTAATACATTGAGGAGAACTTTATCATCATAAATTATGCACGGAGGTCCAAGGCATCTCTTGAATAAGAACAGCCGTGATACCGTGAGAGTATCCAAAGATGGAAAACGCATTGTCCCCATTTACCAAACATGTCCTACTTAAGAAGATCTATTGCCTGGTGTAGATGAACGAGTGAACCCAACTTCACAATCTCTAACAGTACGAGTCTCGAGGAACAAACAATTGACTTTCAAATGAGGTGTTTAATCAGAGGGTGTGAGAACATCCTAGCACACAGGACTCACATGTAGTGCAGGTTTGGGTTCTGAGCGAAGGCTCGTGGCTGAATCACATGTAAGTTGCAGTTCACAATGGTCCTGAAATGGAAAGGACAAACAAACATGTATTAGTAGTTTCCCAACATTTTTTCTTGCTGGCCATTTTTTTCAGTTGAAACACTTTTAAATGATAACATTAAATCTTAAAGGGTTAGTTCATCCAAAAATGAAATTTCTATCATTAATTACTAAATGAAGATCTTTTTGATGAAATCCGAGAGCTTTCTGACCCCACATAGACAGCAACACATTGACCACTTTCAAGGCCCAGAAAGGTTGTAAAGAGATCGCCATTCACGTTGTTGGTCTATTCACACAGTGCAGCGCATCCGGGTTCTATGGCAGAACGCCGGCTCACTATTGGCTGAGCACCACATGCATGTGTTGTGGTGCTTACATGATTCGCGTAGGAGAGTGACACGAAAGAGAAGAGATTGTTGAATAAAGTCATTATTTTAGTTTGTTTTTTGCACACAAAAAGTATTCATGTCACTTCATAACATTAAGGTTGAACCACTGGAGTCACATGGACTATTTTAACGATGTCTTTACTACCTTTCTGGGCCTTGAATGTGGCCGTTGTGTTGCTGTCTATGTGGAGTCAGAAAGCTCTTGGATTTCATCAAAAATATCTTAATTTGTGTTCCGAAGATCTTACGTGTTTGGAACGACATGAGGGTGATTAGTTAATGACAGAATTTTCATTTTTGGGTGAACTAACCCTTTAACATTAAACACATGCAAAATGCTGAAAAATGGTCTTTAACCGTTTAACGCATACCTCGGGTCTTCATGACCCGCGACATCATTTACTACCCTCCTCCTCATTCATTTTTTAAAGTTAGACATCAACCTTCTTAGTATTCCTCAATCAATTTATTATAAATATAACAAGAAAAATATAATTAAATTATAAAAGAATGCCTGTTTTCCCATTCATTTTTTTGTAAAAATTGTATTGGGTCACTAATGACCCGAGGTGTGTAACAGTGTAAGTATATTTTTTCTGCCCAACAATAATTGAATCTTTGATGACTGAATAAGTGCAATTCACCTTTATTCCACAAGGTGGCAATGTCTGATACACAATGATGAAGTGACGTTTCACTCATAGTTACCGCAGGCAGAAAACAAAAGAATAGGAAGTATCATCAGCAAAACTTGAAATGGCTCAGCGATTTACTGCAGAGCAAGTGCTGAACGCAATCAAATATTAGTGTCACTGTCACTTGATGGTGGATCTGGTGAAGAAGCTGTCAGCGATCAAAGTATTGATTTTGAAGATAGTTTTGAGAATATGTTTAAGATCGCGAATATGATCCAGATGCTGAATGTACTGGAAATGAGCTCTGACGAGGACAGTGATGATGGTATAAAACATCTGCTCAAACTGAACCCTTCCAAGCTCCAAAAGGTAACAAAATATGATTTATTTTATACTTCTGTAATTGTTACTCTAATATCAGGAGAGTTTTATATTATCGCGACAGGTAGAGATCCATCCATGTTAGACATAGATCTGGGTCGCTAAAGACCCGAATATGTAATAATGATTGGCGAAACATGCATGCGTGAATTTGAAATATTCATGGTTACGTTCCTTTCACAAAATAATCTCGCTATGTGTTTCTATATAAGATTTCACACAGCTTCAGTTTCATACTGATCATTCATTTATCTCTAATTCTAGCTTTTTTTCACACAATAATTTTTTTTATCTGCGCACGAGCAACATCAAAAGTCCAAGAGATGTGATGGTATCTTGGGAAAATGTAATTTTACTTGCGCTACAAAAAAAAAAAAAACATCAACCACCTGTGGCAAAGGACAATTAGGTTATGCTAATGTCAAATGCTGCACTAAGTTGCTTTGATTAGCCTAAAAGATTTTGCAAAAAGATCTTATTTGAGCAAATCATAGGTCTAAGATGAGGTGAGCTGGTAAAAAAAAAAAAGAAAAAAAAAAGTGAAAGATCAGTTCACATTCGTCATTTTAAATGGATCTGACAGCAGCTAGGGGCTAAACGGGCTGCTAATTGTCTACCCGTCTTGCAGCAGTGTCAAAAGGGGAAATGTGGAAGTAAAAGAGAGAAGAAAAAAAAAAAAACATCTAATCTTCTCTTCCAGTCTGTCTGCTCTCCTCAAGTAACATCATTAAGGGCAGAATATCATCAAGAGCCTGCATCCTTGCTTCTGGAGTTATTTACACTGGCAGCTGGAATCAATTATGTATATTGAATAATTTTTTTTCATTGGCATTTGTGAGATGTTTATTTGCACGAAGCACTCTCGGCTCTTGTTGTTAGGGGCTTTTGCTGGAGCGATTGCATCGAAGTATTTCTTTTTGCATGAGGTTGGAGACTTAAGCCCAGTGAACACGATGCTTAACATGGATGATTATCAACTGCTAATTTTGAATCGCGAATGGTGGCCCGAACGGATGTCTCAGACCAGACTAGATTGATTCTGAGGAGGATGATTTTAAGACACAAGTTTGCCTAGCAAATTATTTAGAGCATAGGAGCTTTTAACATGTACACCCAAATCCCATTGGCTCCTTAAAATGCTGACAATTGCAGATTAATCTTCTACATCATTTGATTAATTGGTCCCACGTTATATTAGGTGTCTTTAACTACTATGTAGTACAATTTACTTATTGTGTTTATGTTGTATTGCAAAACACTTGCTGCTCTTGAGGTGGGATACGGATAAGGTTAGAGACAGGTTTGGTGGTATGGGTAGGTTTTAGGGTGGGTTAAAAGAGAAGGGAAGGCTTAACAGTGTAATTATAGCTGTAATTACAGAAATTAATTACAGATGTAATTACATGCAGGTAATTATACTAATTCAAGTACAATGTAAAAACATGTACATAAGTGCACTGTATCAAATCATTAATTTAAATGTTAGCTGCAGTAGCTAAAGCTAGCCAAGTTTTCCACTACTAAAAATTATTAAATTAAGATTACATGATAAATAAAGTTAATATGAATTGGCTTACTCATATATTTCAAGTTAAGAGTAATTAAAATATATGAGTACAAATAAAAATCTGCCAGTTCTGCTTAACTTCTTAACTTAAAAATTTTGATGTGACTAATTACCTCAAATATTTTGAGTTTTGCCAACTTATTTGGGTTTTCAGTATAGCATGATCACTAGAAAATGTAACAAACATGCCTATTAAAATCCGTTCACACCAAGGACGATAACTACGTTTTAATAATCATTTTAATTCTTTAAGAACAGAGACTTCCACAACACAACTAACGTTAACGACACAAACGACTAACGTTAACGACTTTCAGAAATATTTTTTTCATCTGATAAAAACAGTTTCAGACGATAAAAACAGTCAGAATCCACTAGACTTTAAAGAGACTGAACATTTACAGAACGTTATCGTGCATTGGTGTGGACGCTAATGTAGTCATTGTTCTTGGTGTGAACGGTAAATTTTCATATTCTCATCCTCATGTTGTTCTAAACCGAGTCTGATTTTCTTATGTTTTGAAAAAAAGTGCTGGTCTAAACTTTAAAAAAATATTTTTACTGCCTGCTTTACACAAGCGGTATTAGCACAACATTAACTGTGTCAAAGAAATATCACTTTAGTTAAGTTGCGAATAAGGTGTAATAAGCCAAATTTGCACCAAAAGCTCAAATAATACCAATGATTACATTTAAATATGGGTGGGTGAAAAAACTTTTTGTGCTAAAATAGTGTGCTAAATGTTTGATGAACTTGCCTTTGCATTAGAATGCAGGAAGAGCAAGAATGCAACCATATGTAAATTTCATGTGCGTAAGTTCCAAATTTTGGGTTGCAAATTTAAACAATGAAAAAAAAAACTTTTTGACCAATAGAATCTCTGAAATATCGGAGATTGACTTCTTGCCTCAATGCGAAGAAATCAAACGTCAAAGCTTCATGATTTGTAGCATCCCAGGAGTAGTTACACTTGCATTTTAAATGTTTTATTTGTTATTTATTAAAAACACAAGCCCTAGAGTGTGACATCATATCATGTTCCGACATAAATTCACATGCTAAAAGTCTAGAGTGATCACTATGAAAGCTTGTTTCCGCCACAGAATAAAAAATAAAAAAGGTAATTGCGACTTTTTATCTCACAATTCTGACTTTTTTCCCTCAGAATTGCGAGTTTATATGGTCAGAATTGCGAGATATAAACTCGTAATTGCGAGTTATAAAGTCAGAATTGTGAGATATAAACTTGCAATTGCAAGAAATAAAGTTAGAATTGCGAGTTTATATCTTGCAATTCTGACTTTGACTCGCAATTCTGACTTTATATCTCACAATTCCGACTTTATATCTCGCAATTCTGACTTTATGTCTCGCAATTCCGACTTTATATCTTGCAATTCTGACTTTATATCTAGCAATTCTGACTTTATAACTCACAATTGCAAGTTTATATCTCGCAATTCTGAGAAAAAAAGTTGCAATTATCTTAAACAGTTTTATTCCGTGGCAGGAAACCAGCTTCCATAGATCACACATTCACTGTGGGAAAAAAAAAAAAAAAAAAACTTTAAATCTTCTTAGCTCAGAAATTCCCTCCTGTGACCAGGTTCTGCCACATCACCTTAATAGTGCGGGTTACAGTTAACCGCTAATGAGAACCTTATTAATCATTGCTCCTGGCCTCCATTAACCAGTCGAGCTGTAATAGGAAGGAAGAAGGAGGTTTGAGGGGCTCTTGTGAGGGAGGAAGCCCTACTTATGAAGAGCCAAGTAAAGATATGAGCATCACTGCAGCAGACTGAATGAGGTAAAGCAAGTCTTGACCAGATGGAGGGTGTTGGGGATGTAATTAAATTTTCTGGCTACTTCAGCAGCATTATTTGATAATTTTAAAGCAGGCCTTGGGGAGACACTTTTTATGTGGGGCTGGCTAGAAAAAGCATTTGGATGCCACTGTGAAACTCGCCCATGTTAGAATGCCATCGCTAGCAATACATTCCTGCAGATGTCTGATCAAAAAGATGTGGTAGCAATGTGGTACTCACAGTCTCTGAAGCCCAGTGTACAATGCCATGTCAACGTCCCTCAACGTCTGCAAGCCCGACCAGTTCTCAATGTGTCTGCAAAAACAAATCCAGAATATAGAATTAGAAGATAGGCATCTACAAATTCCCATTAGCCTGCAGAGAAAGGAAAGTTGTTGTAATTTGTTCAAAGAAAGAAAACAAGAACATGATAAATGTTAGGAATTCACTGATATTAAAATCCGGACCAATAAGCCGATAATTATTAATTTACAGAGTGCTTGACTCTTGCATTGCCAATACAAGATCTTGACCAAAAATCGATGCAACTCTTGATGGAAATAATCTTTTGTGCATCAATTTTTGGTCAAGATCTTGTAATGACAATGCAAGAGTCCAGCACTCTGTAAAGTCTCCTCCAGCACATCCCAAAGACTTTCAATGAATTTAAGGTCTGGACTAGAAACATAATAATCACTGCAATAATGATCCAATCACAGACTCTTAAGCATTTGCCTATTTAAATCCAAACAGTGACTTTTTATGACCGGGCAGTGTATAATTAACACATTAAAATTATTAACCAATATGCTACAAATGGATTTAGCACATCAAGTGTATTACATCATAATAAATGCACAGTATCAAAAACAGATTATCTTTTTTAGATTTACAAGAGACTACAGACTACTTTAGTTAGTAAAAATAGATATATAATTGCGCATGCTCATTTATACTAATATCCACTGAGAAATAAAATAAATTTCCAACTGATAAAGAACATCTGATAAAGCCATAAAACATTTCATTAGATCCCAAGAACAAAAATAGACAGCGTTCATGATTTTTTATTAGTACTGGTGCCAGTAGTTGACTGAAATAACTAGACCTCTTCAACGCAGCTGTGACAAGAGCCAGCTGGCATCATCATTTTGTGAATTAGCGCCCATTACAACACAGACTCTGATTAATAAATGTTTTCAGAAGTTTCACCAACGCCATAACTGTGTTTCTAGAAGTTTCCCCAGCTTGAACACTTTGGGCATCCGCTGCTAAATGCTGATAAACACAGCCACTCAGAAGACAACGATGGCTTGCCGGCAAGTAGACGCAACTCAAAGTGAAATGAAACTGAGTTATGCGCATCACATTTTAGTGAAATATGTCAACACAGATTAACTACAACTATTTCAAATATAGGGGCAAATACTTAATTTCATTACATAGACAAAAAAATATCAAACCAAGAGACATCTGCAAACAAATGATGTTTGACTCCCTTTGCTTGACCAGGCTGTTTAATAGCAAATAAATACAGATGGTAATTTCCCATTCACAGCCAAAGTCAAAACCATAACACACTTCTCGGCTGTTTATTTTTATAAGTTACCTACGTCACACGCTGACACTTTGCATTCTGTGAACATCGGGATCCAGCAGAGTAATTAAGTCCACACTGGCCTATCAGACAGAATCGGTCATATGCAAACCAGAAATTAGCCTGGATAGATGCAGACACAGACCATCTGTGGAGATTTCAGAGCAAACGTGGGGGGAAAAAAGCACACATTTCTCATTAAAGAGACTTATTTTACTGTAATGCTGATGTTCAAAGCATGCACACATTTACAAACGTTTCAATTAGCTAAACAACTTTAGTAGTTGGGGGAGAGGCCAGAACGCCAGGAAAAACTGTTTTCCTAATCAATGCCGTACTGTGAAATGTGGTTTTGGAAGCCCTTCGGTTTGAAGGACCCTTTTGGCTGCAGGAAAGTGTTTTCCAGTGTCAGTGACGAAGGGTTTTAGATGAAAAGCAGGAGGCTTCTGCCTCACCAGCATCTGTCTTCTGCTGGCTCATGTGCCATAGAGGACAGCCTGGAGACATATGTGGATATATTGTACCAGGAACTCATTATAACAGTAAACATCAATTAGATAAACTACTAAAAAGAGAAGAGGGGGTGCACTAATGGAATAAAATAAATATAATGAAAAATAATAAATATATAAAAATAATAAATAAAAGAGTAATAAAAATATCCATGGTTCTTTTGCTACTGGCAAGAAATGCAGGCAGGAATTTACTACAGTCAGTGTTAATTGGTATACATTTATCCCCCGGTTTCACAGACAGGCTTAAGCTAGTCCCAGACTAAAATGCATGTTTGAGCTGTTTTAACTGAAAGCAACTGAAGACGTAAATGAAATTTGTATATAATCGAAATAAAAGATATAGATTGTACTGGATGTCAGCTTGCTTATTTTGCTCAAGATAAGGATTTATTAAGTCCACATGTCATGCAAACAAGAACTATGTCACTTGCAGTGACATATATTAAAATATATCAGTGCCATTGTTTTGTCTCAAGATGTACACTAGTAATGTTTTTTTCTAAGGCATGCAGGGCTTGACATTAACACCCGCCAACCCGCCATTTGCGGGTGGATTTCAGCTGTGGCGTGTAACACAGTCACTCCCACTAGCCACTTTGGCGGGTCAATCACACGCGATTCTGTTGAGCTAATGAATGCAATGTCTAATAATCAGAGGCGTTCAGATTAGCCATTGCAGAAACGCCAGAGTTTTGTTCAGAGCGCGCTCTCACTCACTGAAATTTGCACTCTCATCTTAAACAACAAAGCAGAGATGTGCGTCCGATACATACAGTGGGGAGAACAAGTATTTGATACACTGCCGATTTTGCAGGTTTGCCCACTTACAAAGCATGTAGAGGTCTGTAACTTTTATCATAGGTACACTTCAACTGTGAGTGACGGAATCTAAAACAAAAATCCAGAAAATCACATTGTATGATTTTTAAGTAATTAATTTGCATTTTATTGCATGACATAAGTATTTGATACATCAGAAAAGCAAAACTTAATATTTGGTACAGAAACCTTTGTTTGCAATTACAGAGATCATACGTTTTCTTGTAGTTCTTGACCAGGTTTGCAAACACTGCAGCAGGGATTTTGGCCCACTCCTCCATACAGACCTTCTCTAGATCCTTCAGGCTGGGCAATACGGATTTTCAGCTCCCTCTAAAGATTTTCTATTGGGTTCAGGTCTGGAGACTGGCTAGGCCACTCCAGGACCTTGAGATGCTTCTTACGGAGCCACTCCTTAGTTGCCCTGGCTGTATGTTTCGGGTCGTTGTCATGCTGGAAGACCCAGCCTCGACCCTTCTTCAATGCTCTTACTGAGGGAAGGAGGTGGTTGGTCAAGATCTTGCGATACATGGCCCCATCCATCCTCCCCTCAATACGGTGCAGTCGTCCTGTCCCCTTTGCAGAAAAGCATCCCGAAAGAATGATGTTTCCACCTCCATGCTTCACGGTTGGGATGGTGTTCTTGGGGTTGTACTCATCCTTCTTCCTCCAAACACGGCGAGTGGAGTTTAGACCAAAAAGCTCTATTTTTGTCTCGTCAGACCACATGACCTTCTCCCATTCCTCCTCTGGATCATCCAGATGGTCATTGGCAAACTTCAGACGGGCCTGGACATGCGCTGGCTTGAGCAGGGGGACCTTGCGTGCGCTGCAGGATTTAATCCATGACAGCGTAGTGTGTTACTGATGGTTTTCTTTGAGACTGTGGTCCCAGCTCTCTTCAGGTCGTTGACCAGGTCCTGCCGTGTAGTTCTGGGCTGATCCCTCACCTTCCTCATGATCATTGATGCCCCACGAGGTGAGATCTTGCATAGTGCCCCAGACCGAGGGAGATTGACCGTCATCTTAAACTTCTTCCATTTTCTAATAATTGCGCCAACAATTGTTGCCTTCTCACCAAGCTGCTTGCCTATTGTCCTGTAGCCCATCCCAGCCTTGTGCAGGTCTACAATTTTATCTCTGATGTCCTTACACAGCTCTCTGGTCTTGGCCATTGTGGAGAGGTTGGAGTCTGTTTGATTGAGTGTGTGGACAGGTGTCTTTTATACAGGTAACGAGTTCAAACAGTTGCAGTTAATACAGGTAATGAGTGGAGAACAGGAGGGCTTCTTAAAGAAAAACTAACAGGTCTGTGAGAGCCGGAATTCTTACTGGTTGGTAGGTGATCAAATACTTATGTCATGTAATAAAATACTAATTAATTATTTAAAAATCATACAATGTGATTTTCTGTATTTTTGTTTTAGATTCCGTCTCTCACAGTTGAAGTGTACCTATGATAAAAATTACAGACCTCTACATGCTTTGTAAGTAGGAAAACCTGCAAAATCGGCAGTGTATCAAATACTTGTTCTCCCCACTGTAGGAGATTCATTCATCACACAGTGATTGACTGTTTTTGCTCTATTTCAGCAGCGAAAATAGCCTCAAACAAAGATCACAGCAGAACCAGAGCGCATCTGATGTGACTGGCATAAAGTTGGCTTGAAGTTGGACGTTCAATATTTGCGAATTTAGGGACCGTCTCTAAAGTTACATACGACATTGGTATACACGTTTCTAACTTCAATAGCATTTGAAGAGAATGACTTAGTCATAAAACCAACTGTAAAGTGTTCATCGAAGTGTCAGGTATGATGCACATCTATTAGATTTTTGATATTTAATAATATAAACTGTCAAATCACATGAAAATATGGATATGTATTTCACTAGGCTACTGTATGGGCCCATACACAAAATATTCTAGATTTAAATATGTCATAGTTGACAGAACACTGATGAGAATATTTTTCAGACAAACATCTGTTAGTGTTTCTCTGTCTAGATTAAGGATCTTTACACACAACCTTATCAGAGCTATTTGATGACCTGTCATGTTATACATTTCATGTAGACTAGATTGTGGCCAGTGAAAATGCTGAGTGGCTAGTAACTCTGGAAAACCACTAGCCACAGTGGCTGGTGAGCAAAATAGTTAATGTCAAACCCTGATAGGCATGTATATAAAAGATACTTAAATGTCCTAATTGAACTAAGGCCTAATCTGTCTGTGAAACCAGGCCTAAAAGTTGTAATCAGTCTATGCCTTTTGGCAAAAAAAGTTGTCAAAATTGTTTCATGTCATATTGATTTTAAACTATTTTACTCTGACAGAAATGGCATTTCATTTTTGTTAATATTGTATTACTTTATTTGATGATAATAACCCGTCAACTGTAACTGAAGAAAGTTTTAGAAAATTTTAAAAACACTATATAATCATAACAATGTATAATCGTTCATTTAAAATATGTAACTTATATACAACATTATAGAATTTATATATTATAAACTATCATTTCTGTCATGACAACTGTTGGAGTGTTCGGCATGGTAATGAATATGACAATGTTGATATGTTTGGTTTTGGCGGAATAGATCTGCTACGCTGCTGCTGCTGCAGAACAAGTACAGGACTTGCTACTGCCAATACATACACGACACGCTGCTGTGAGCAAGTAAGACATGCTGCTGCTGTACAATATAGCATACATGAATTACCCATAGCAGATCTATACAGGTGGAGCTGGGGAAGGGTTTCTAAAAGCACGCTGCACTGCTAAGGCAAATGCTAACCAAGTATTTGAAGGTTGAGCAGCGAGCTCATTGACTACTGATACAGCAGGAACCAATCAGCTGTGCCCTAGAGAATGATGTGATTGCAAGCAGTTTGAGTTAAGGAGCAGCCTGCGCCATCTAGAGTTTCATGACATGAATCACCACTTATAATATATAATATTTTATATAGAACTTTATTATAATACTTTTAGATATTACAGATAAACACTTAAAATGATACAAAATATTTATATTTCAGATAAATGATGTTCTTTTGAATTTCTATCCATCAAAAAACACTGAAAAAAGTATCCCAGTTTCCATTAAAAAAAAAAAAAAAACATTAACCCTCAAACGTATACCTCGGGTCTTTAGTGCCCCGGGACGTCATTCACTACCCTCCTCCTCATTCATTTTTTAAAGTTAGAATTCAACCTTCTTAGTATTCCTTAATCAATTCATTATAAACAATATAACAAGAAAAACTAATACAATTATAAAAGAATGCCTGTTTTCCCATTTATTTTTTGTAAAAATTGTATAGGGTCGCTGGTGACCCGAGGTGTGTAACAGTGTAAGTATATTTTTTTGCACAGCAATAATTGAATCTTTGATGACTGAATATGTGCAATTCACCTTTATTCCACAAGGTGGCAATGTCTGATATAGGGATGCGCCGGTCCGATACTCAGTATCGGTATCGGCTCCGATACCACCATTATTTGCCGGATCGGGTATCGGTTAGGCAGGACCGATCCAAATCCGATACTGTGCATATAATATTCTGTGTTATTGTTAAATTTATTGCGGTTTCTAAATCGTGTTACTTTCTACCGGGTGTCTGTTAGATCACAACACTGGACTAGAGATTGTATTGTTCTTCACACGCACGGTAACTGAATTTTTAAACTGTTAAAAGAAAAGGCTCAGTAAAATATTGCATAGATAGATACACTTCGCATCGATATATCTTTTCAATGCGGAGCGCTGCGCTGTGACTCCATGTTGCTTCAAGCGCATCATCCTGCGCACGGGATGCGCATAAGCGCTTTGTGCCACTCTGTATTGGAGCCTTTCGTATTATAATACTTTTGCACAAAGAAAGATTATTAATAGCCTTTCTTATTCTGCCCTATCTATAATATGTTGCTGCCTCATTAAAAAGCTGCGCTATACATTTAAAATAAATGTGTTTTAATTTCTTAGTATATAGGCCCTATTTTTATAAATATATTTACTTGTTTTTCATGAACGTATTTTACAACAGTGTGTAACATTTTACCAGATTCCTTGCTACACTTATTCACTTTTTCCCCACTAAATGTTTTTTTTTTTTTTTCACTAAATGTTTAGATTTTATACAATTATTGTGCACTCATGATTTTTCTAGAGTAACTTTTACTGCTGAATTATCCACTAATCTAGTTTATCCACCATCTAGTTTATAGTAGTATTTTTGTCATAGATTGTGATTGTTGTTTTTCTTTATAATGAAGTTGTCTGTATTTAGTAGATTGTGTTTAACACACAAAAGAGTGATTATCAGATCAACACACTGAGGTATATTAATTCTACATTGAATTTTTAAACAAAACTGCACTGGTATCGGAATCGGCCGATACTCAGAATTTTTGGTATCGGATCGGTTCTGCATCCCTAGTCTGATACACAATGATGAAGTGACGTTTCACTCATAGTTACCGCAGGCAGAAAACAAAAGAATGGGAAGTATCATCAGCTTGAAATGGCTCAGCGATTTACTGCAGAGCAAGTGCTGAACGCAATCAAATATTAGTGTCACTGTCACTTGGTGGATCTGGTGAAGAAGCTGTCAGCGATTAAAATATTGATTTTGAAGATAATTTTGAGAACATGTTTGAGATGGCGAATATGATCCAGATGCTGAATGTACTGGGAAATGAGCTCTGATGAGGACAGTGATGATGGTATAAAACATCTGAACAAAATGAACCCTTCCAAGCTCCAAAAGGTAACAAAATAAGATTTATTTTATTCTTCTGTAATTGTTACTCTAATATCAGGAGAGAATTATATCTGTGTTAGATACAGATCCGGGTCGCTAAAGACCCAGATATGTAATAATGATTGGCGAAACATTCATGCATTTAAGGGTTAAGCAGCACAACACTTTTCAACATTGATTATAATAATAAGCGCTTCTTGATCAGCAAATCAGCATATTAGAACGATTTCTGAAACATCATGTGACACTGAAGACTGAAGTAATGATGCTAAAAATTCAGCTTTGCATCACAGGAATAAATTATATTAGAAATATTAAAAAATAAATATATTAGAAAACGTAATGATATTTCACAAATTACCGGTTTAACTGTATTTTTGATTAAATAAATGCAGTCTTGGTGAGCATTTTGTCTTCATTATTATTGACAAAACCAAAAGTATCTTTCATCAACACACATTTCTAATTTCATTGACAAGATCAACATTGACTGTATTTCACCATTACTCGCTGTCTGGTGCTCCCAAACGACTAGTTTAAATTACCCACAATGCAATTACATCTAAGCTAACGACAAAGCGTTTAATTGAGGAGAGGGCTGCCACATCCCCTGGAGCATTTGGCTTGTCAGCAATGCAAATGCGTGCACTTGTAGTTTGCTGTCATGAAAAGCGATTCTCAGAGGTCTCCCCTCTCGTCCGCTGACAGGAAGTACTGCTTGGCATCTGGTGGCGAGCAAATCGAACGGTGTAGGCCATTTTGCCACACTCCTAAAGGAATCTCAAGTCTTAAACGCTTATTTATCTCTGGCACTTAACGACAAATGATTTAAAACTTCTGGGACTTTCCACTGTGTCATGCTCTCGATACTGTCAGTTCAATCATTCAGTGGCTCAGGCGCTTCTCTTTCCCGATCACTCATTCGCTTGCACATACACACACCCAGATGCTGTTTTTCTTGACACCGCGGTAAGCAGCTGCATGACACGCATCTCAGATAGATGTGCCCGGGAAATTATGAGCTGCCCTCCATCTGTTGCTAGCATCAGGTTTTCTGAGCTCGGCTTGCACATATTTACATCAGCCGTAGAAATTTAACAATGTCCATATCTGTTTTGAACATGCTAACAGTCTACACTTGATCTGTGTCTGTATGAGTAGGCGTATGTGGGTGCATTTATGAGAAAAACAGACCACATCCAGCACAAAGACACCTCGACGCACATCCCGATTGGTTATTATGCGTGATTCTACTCGTAAGTGATATTTATGACAGGTGGTTGGACTATGGCTGTTTGAGCTTTGAGAAGACTGAGGGGCCAGTTCTACAAATATTGATCTAAAAAATTAAAGGTCATGTGATTAGGCAAAGCAGACAGCCAAAATGTCCAAATGATTTACCCAGAAATAAAATTCTGTCATTATTTACTCACCCTTATGTTGTTTCAAACCTTAATTTCTTCTGTGGAGCACAAAATGAGACATTTTGAAGAATGTTATACTGACCATATAATATAACGTGTCTGTCAAGCACTGTTGTTATTGTTAACTAAAAAAGTTTTTGTTCATTGAAATATATTTCATTAATTAAAACGAATAAAATATACACATGGGATGAAAAACAAATTTACTAAATAATTTAAATGAAAATTAGAAATGCTGCCTTGGCAAGGAACTGAAATAAAATAAATCTAAGTTTAAGAATTAAATTTACTAAAAAAAAAAAAAAAGAAAAAGAAATAAATTAATAATTAATAAACGTGATTGTTATTGTACTAAAAAAGTTTTTGTTCGTTGAAATATATTTCATTAATTAAAATAAATAAAGCATACACATAGAATGAAAAACAAATTTACAATATAACTTTGTAGCACCAGAAAAGTGATCCATATCTTAAAGGCATAGCTCATCCAAAAATGTTGTCATCATTTACTCACCAATATGTATGCGCATGCATGCATTTATTCAGCAGAAATTAGGGCTGCACGATTAATTGCAATTAACCCGAAATCACGATTTGGCTTATTGCGATTATGAAATCGCAAAGACTGTGATTATTTTTGTATGCACAGCTTGTCAGTGAAGCATGGCTCTGTGATCAGTAGTAAATTCTGCTCCATCTGAGTCGCTAATAACGTGCATTTGAAAAAGCAACATGTGTCAAACATCTTTCCAAACAAGAGAAGCATTTATTAACCTCTTGTCCAACAAAAAACAACATTTATTAACATGTTTTTACTCCAAACTCACATCTAACAACAGTTGAGCATCCTTCTGTGAGATGTGGCGGCTTCTTACACAGAATAAGGCACACAACATATTATTTCATAGTATTCTATACAGTGATAAAGGCTATGTCGATTAGCATTGAAGTATAAATATACTTTATTATCATGAAAATAAATGAGAAGGCCTGAAGAACTCAGATAAACCATATGTTGTTGCAGTCGTGTGTTTATTAGTCAGGTTTAATCAATCAGAGCGTTTCAATCTTCTGTTTATTCAGCTATAGGGATTTCCTGGAATGACGTTTGGGTGAACTATTCCTTTAAAGGTGTCATGAACTGGCTTTTTTAATTTTTTTATACTGTTGTCTGAGGTCAACTTATGACGTTTGCGTGGTTTTTACATTCAAAACCATCATAATGAATAAGTAATAGGCTATTTTCTACCCTGGTTTTGAGCCTCTCTCCTGGAACGCTCGGTTTTTATGGGCGTGCCGCACTGAAGACTTGGAAGTAAACGCCCACTGCTATGATTGGATAACAGTTTTGCATATTATAATTAGTTTCAACTCCCCCGTCAGTACACGTGGGGAATTGTTTTGAAAACGTCCGATGTGGAAAAATGGCAACCGGAATGATTCGCCCATACATGTTCGACCCAGAGTCTGATCCCGAATCGCAGGACAATAAACCAAGAACACCTCAAATACAAAGGATATTACAGCCTGTGACAGCTTGGTAAGTTATCCTTAATTAGGTTTATTTCTAATGTATCTTTTAGGTTTTTCTAATCTTTTAACTGTCTGTCTGACAAGCTACATCCTTCATAGTTGGACCCTTCTGTGACTGATTAGACACGTACACATAATCAATAGATATCAAACAATCTGTAACAATGCAATACTATCACATATAAAAAACATAAGTGTGTTGCACCATTCCTGTCGGATCCAATATAGAAGGCACAGCATTGTGTTTTAATCTCAATATGTCTGCAAATCCAGTCTCGACCTGTGTCTTGTTTACAAACGATTCCACGGTGAAATGAAGCGAACAAACGTGCAATGTCTTACACACGTGAGCTGGAACTTCATTAAAAATAAAGTTCAACCACACATTCCTAATATTAGAATCCGAAGGAAGCTTATGCAGCGACTGTGTTCTTCCACAACCAGGCACAGCGCAATATTTTGCTATCTTCGGCATGTTTATTGCTCGGTAGCGCGATCCGTTTAGCTCCACGAGTCGTGGGCGGGGCTACAGAATCAGGCGTACTTATTCTTGTGTTGAGGCGGCGTTTAACCACACGATGACGTCAAGGGTTGGCATATTCTGAGATCGAGCGTTTGCTGGGCATGGTGTCAATAAAAGCTTTTCTTTGACTAACAAGGAAGTCTTCAGCTCCGGAACTTACAGGATATTCTTATATCACGATGAACATTTATATATCAAAGGCTGAATGAAAAGTTGATTTCTCAATTCATGACCCCTTTAAAATATAGCGCACAGGTCATACGGTCTACACTTTGGTGCTTTTACAGCAAATTTTTGGTCCTTTTTGGAGCTTCACAGTCTCAGTACCCATTCAAGTTCATTACATTCAAAAGAGCAGCGTGAACAGTCTCCTTTTGGGCTGCACAGAGGAAAATCATACAGGTTTGGAACAACATGAGGGCAATCTGGCTATCAGCTAACAGGATGATTTTTCACAGTTCTTTGAGTACTCATCAGCATTTCTTTAAACGCTAAAGAGATTCTGCAGACTGCGCTTAAACTGAAAGTTGAAGGCATGGAGAAATCGAAATTTGGAGGGGAAGTTGGTGGACGGTGATTGACTAGACAGATCCGAAAGTGTGAGCTGGGTGTTCGCCCCTGTGACTAACTGACACATCGACTAATTGATGGCTCCATTGATTGTACTGTGCAGTTTCTAAATGACCAGTAATGAGTCAAAGAGCAGACCCCGAGCGTCTAAAGAACAAGTATCTAAAGTAGACACGACTTCCTGTGGCTCCTGTACACTTCCAGACCCATTTGGCCCTCTTCAGTCATCATATCATATAATGGATTCGTAAATCTTTCTGGTAAGCACACATAAAAACAAACTTGTAAACAAACATTCCTGTGCGGATTCATTAAATATGTGCAACGGTTTGCCACAATAAACATTCATGAGAGCTAAAACCTTCTGCAGACGGCCACAGAATGACTTGAATTAATCACAATTTGGTTTACTGTAGAGATTTAAGCATTACTTTTATGGCAAAACTGTCTCTTTGACACTTCAAGTCTGCCTTAAAAAAAAACATGCTGCCATAAAACGTTTTAAATTCATTCAAATACGACGGCTTATATTGCTGTCATATAAGGAAATGGTTATTCTAAAAGAAACCGTCAAACTTGAATTTCCTCCATCCATAAAATTTCCAACCATAAAATGAAGGATGTTTTTCCTATTCCGGGCAAAAGCTTTACATATCCATAACAGTGTCACTTAAGCTCTGTTACATGGGACACAAAAGGAGATATTTTGTAGAGTGTCCAAGCTGCTCTTTTCCATTCAAGAAAAATCCACAACAGAAAAGCTAAAGCCTAAAGCCGCGTTTCCACCGCAGGAACGTTCTCCGGGAACTAGTGACTTTGGGGTGGTGTGTTTCGACCGCAGGGACCAGGGTCTAATTGAAGTTCCAATTTTCAGAAAGTCCCTGCTCGCAAGGTAGTACTTTTTCAAAGTTCAGGAACTTTCGGGGGTGGGGCTTGGGCGCTGATCATGCTGATTGGTTGAGTTCACGCAGCAATTTGATTGGTTGACTCCACGCAACATTTTATTTCAACCACCATTTTTAAAAGTCTGTTGCGGTGCGTGCAGTAAGAGTTGTTTGCTATTCGAATCAACAATGGAGTTTAAAAAAATCAGACCGATGGACCGACGATGAGGTTCAGGCTTTATTAAGCTTATATGTGGAGGACGAAATCCAGCGGGAACTGGAAAGTCGCGCGCAGTCCTACGTCACCGGACTAATGTTTAATCTTCACGGTACTTTAGACCACAATGGAAACGCCGACAGCAACAGGTCTGGGGGGAAAAAGTTCCTGGGACAAACCCAATATAAGATACCTCCTTTTTTGCAGCATGGCTTGTTTTAAGTCCCAAGTTAGCATAAAAAAGCTTGAAGCAACATGAAGCGGAAGTCAGACTTGAGCATATTGCTTTAAATTTGCATCTATCACTATCCACACAAATTCATGTCTGCCACAACATTACATTTAATATGTTGTTAACCAGGTTCTACAATATCAAATAGGAAATGTGCATGTATATATGAAATGCTGATGCTCATGAGAAAGATTTTCATCAGGCAAGCCCTTTTTGTTTGTCTGGCTATCACCAGACCAAGCTCAATCTTTTAAGATTGAACATTGGTCTGGGGAGTCTGCTATTTTTTACTGCACAAGAGGCGTGATCAACGAGCATAATTCAAATGACTCTGTACGCAATTGGATAGTCCTTCAACCAATCAGACCACAAGAGGCGTGATCAACGGGCATCGATCCGTCGCTTCTCTATCCGTCATTGTGTTAAACCCGCCAATAGCGCACCAGGTGGATAAGCCAGTCTGTGATTGGTTCCCGCAAATGTGTAACAGAAGCAGGATAAATTAATGTACAGGTTTCCAGCCTGAGCTGCAGGGTGAAATCAAATCGCTGGCAGATCAGGCTGGGTTTACCCAGTCTACCTTTTTGTTGCACACAGGAGGATTTCCTATTTCACACTAACAAATTTACTTCTGACCACTACCTAAAAGCTAGCTGATGCGTTCTCTGCCAAAAGTACAGATTGCTCTATGAATGGCTAAGGAAGTACATCATCACATCCCAAACCTCCAAAAACATCTAGTTCCATCTCCAAAATGGTGTCGCAACAGGAGGGATTGGTCTGCTTTTCATAAATATTTCAGTATTGGAGATCTGCATATGCGCTCTGTTTGATGTAGGGAATCTGAGAGACAGTGCGAAACACTGGAGGACTGCCAGCTCTAAATCTTCCCTTCACTTCAGCTTTAGGTGAAGAATGAATACAAAGTCATAGTGAGTTACCGAACCATTCCAATAATTAACTTCATGTAGCAACACGCTGGCGTAGCGAGATCTGACAACCCCACAAAACTTAATTTCTCTTTTTATTGTTGTTCGGTTCCTTCTTTCCTTTCGGTCGTCAACATGACAGATGCACAGCCAAAGTTATAGGAGTCCAGACATTTATTTTACACATCAATGAATCCAAATTCTTTGCACACTAAAAGGAAATGCTAAAAAAATAAACAAGGAGCTAGAAATTAAACTCCAAGCAACCACGGATCTACTGATGCATCTGGGACCAGCCTTCGATAAAATATAGGCCTATAATAGACTTGTTAACATTACATAAGCAAAGAGTGATTTTTATGAGTATATAATATTTAAAGCCAAGTCTAGAGAAAACTTCCACTAAGCTTTAAAACACTACTTTTTTACATCATTGGCTCACAGAGTGTTTTTTATATATTAAAATATAGTGAATGTTTTATGAGCAGTAGGATAACCATATTCATGCACACAAGGCCAAAGCACAACCAAAACAATGTTCTTCCGCAAAATGTGTGCAGTTTTGTTTTTTAACCGTTAGAGGGTCAAAAGTTACATAGTGTACCAAAAACATAACCCAGTTGGGAAAAACTGAACTAAACTACATTTTTATCAAAACTAACTAAAATAAATTTAAAATGTCCCAAAATACTTTTGGAGTTTGATTCATGGTATATAAAAATCTGTACATCACATTACAGTGTTATTTTAGTATTATTTATATATTATTATAGCATTTATTAATATTGTGAATTATTTCAATTCAACAAAAATGTAAAGATTATGAAATTATAATTTTATATTTACTAATTTTGTTATGTACTTTTGTCATTTTTGTTAGTTTTTCATATTTCTATAAATCATCTTTAAGTCAGTAATTAATTTTAATGTTTTAATTTTAGTCACTTTACAGCTTAAACTTTTCAGTTAGTTAGTTGCCAAGGCAACGTTTCTAATTTATGGTTTTCACCTAATTTATATTTTATTTTATAATTTAGCTTTATTTAATTTACAAAAAATGATTTCTTTAAACAAAAAAAAAAAACTGGAAAAAAAAAAAATCTAAAACTAACAATGATAGAGGGAAAACTAAATTGAAAAGACAAATTTAAATTAAAATAGAAATATAAAAAATAACAAACTTTAATAACCCTGTTGGGAATTGAACCCATGACCTTAGCCTTCCATTAAAAAAAATGGAATAGGATTTACTTTGAAACTTTTCACTCAGAAATTGCTAAATTTCACAAAAAAGTAACACATTGAATTAAACATGAGATTATGAAGTAGAAAAGCTGAAATCGTTTTTTCTTGCACAACTTTAAAAAATAATTTGAGCACCATGCTAAAGCCAGAGGAACATGCTACACAAGGAAGTAGAGCTATAAATATAGTTAACAGTGACAAAAATGACCACGTACAGAGGTAAAAAAGGTGCTCAAAAAAACATTCAGGGATTGAATCCCAGCCCTGCTTTGAAGAGTTGCAACAGTGCAATGACCTGAACTCAGCTGGGTGCAGAAATGACAGGGGTGACACTGAGGATCTGAAAGCCATCAGACAAACTTGCACTGCTTCTCAAAGCCTCATTTATCGGCTTGAAAAAAAAACACAGAATGCTTTTTTGCGGCCGGATCCCTGTGGCAATCCATGAGGCTAAGCCGATGACTGCGCTTCAGCCAGAGTTGGAAGAGAAGGCACAGGAATGTGCAGAAGAGAAGAGGGAGGTCGTTTGGCCTTTTCTTTTTTCTCCCTCCATCTCTGCCGCCCCTGATCTCAGCGGTGAAGCCGCCCACTCGCTCAGCTGTTCTCTGGAAGCCGCAGGCTGCTTTCAAGACTGGTTTTGCAACCACCTACAGTACCAGCCTACATGAAGACAAAAAAACAACACCCTCATCCCTTCCCCAAAAAAGCTATTTAATCATAATTGTTCTATCATGTAGTCCAAGCACACCTAATGATTGAAAGTAAGAAGGTGGCATGTGCTGGTAGGAAACGGCTCACATGAAAACGTACGCTAGGCATATTAGCATACTGCTTTTATCCCAGCGCCGCTGTTCTGGATCAACAAGCCCTCAGCAGCATGAGGTACAGCCATATTGTGCTGAGTCTGCAAATTATTCTAATCCGAGCCGGGCTGTAAAAACAAAGCACATATCTGAAAGCAATGATGCAATTGCAGCTCGTGCTGCACCAAAAATAGTCATGCTTTAACATAAGAGGGACAAAATAGAAAGATGTGTTTACAAGATGCACACGACTGATACCTGATGTTCAAATGTTACTTGATTCATTGGGCCCTACACCCGGTGCAATGCGGTGCCAGGCGCGACGCAAGTGTGTTTTGCTAGTTTCAGTCCGACGCAGTTATCATTTTCATGTCCTGCGGCACGTTGTTTAAATAGCAAATGCATTTGCGCCCATTTGTGCGGCCATGGGCGTGCTGGTCTGAAAACGAGGTGTGTTCAGGCGCATTGTTGGCGTGTTGCTATTTTGAGGCAACTGAAGACGACTGCGCCATTGACTTTAGACCAGGTTTTCGTTGGTCAATGGTGCAGTCGTATTCAGTTGTCTAAAAATAGCAACGCGCCAACAATGTGCCTGAATACACCTCATTTTCAGACCAGAAAAAGGTCTTTATTTACCCCCCCGGAGCCGTGTGGATTACTTTTATAATGGATGGATGCACTTTTTTAGGCTTCAAATTTTGGGCCACATTTACTGCCATTATAAAGCTTGGATTATCCAGGACATTTTTTAATATAACTTCGATTGTATTCGTCTGAAAGAAGAAAGTCATATACACCTAGGATGACTTGAGGGTGAGTAAATCATGGCGTAATTTTCATTGTTGAATGAAAACTATCCCTTTAACATACTTTGCTAAACTTTTGTTTTGGAGCTTTGATGTAGCCATCATCTTCTCATGGTGCAAACAAGAAGTAAACTGCTCTGGTCATGTGACAGTTTGCACTAAACATGTGACACTGCACACATTTAATTGAGACCCTTTATTTTTTCCATATTTGCAGGAAATGCACTAAAAAACACCAGGCAGTAACATTTTTAGAGCTTAATAAATGAAAACATTCTTTACGGTTACTATTGTGACTAATGGGATTTAATGGGTCAAGTGTTGACAAAAAAGATGCATCTTCACTTGTTTCTCGAAAATGGCTAAAGAGTCAGCAGCTCAGGCTGAGTTAGGCGGGTCATTCCACCAGCTTGGAACGGTCAAGGTTAAGGTCCGTGAAAATGATTATCTGCCTCTTTGTGATGGCAGCACAAGGTGCAAGCTTCCCCGCAAGCTTCTGGAGGGCACGTAGGTCTGAAGTAGTGAGTTTAGGTATAGGTATATTGATCTTAATGTTTTAAATTGAGAATCACACTCCAACATGTCATAATGGCAAAACCTAATATATCATTTCATCATGACGATAACATTCCCATGCCCAACGTGTATGACGCCAAAGGTTTCTCATTAAAAATCAATGGAGTACCCTGGCCGTCGAAAAAATTAAGCTAAAGGAGTACCCTGTGCATTAAAAAGTGACGCCAAAGGGTCCTGACCAAGCGTCAATATGTGACGAGAATTTGCCAAATTATAATAGTTTATGAAACCCAGTTATGGTTTAACAGATTAAAACCATAGAACTGCTGAAAGTCACTTGTCTGAAGAACATGGAAGCATTCTCACTTGTAACGCCATGATAATTTGCGGCAGTGCTTTGTACGTGTGGAAAAAAATGGATCTATGAAAACATGCTGAGAAAATAGGCTTCACCTGTGAATACAGCTGCACCCTCAAAACCATAAATGGGAAACTTTGTCTCATTCATAGAGTTCCATTAAATGTTCAGGGTCACTATGGACAGAGAATCCTAAAAGATGGTTGCCATGGAAACTAGATCTCGCTAAACACAGGATATACAAACCTCGGCTCGCTCTGGTAAAGAAAACTTAAGGTGCGTTAACATAAATATGCTTTAGTTAGGGCTGTCAATCAATAAAGAAATCAAATCAAATTAACGACAATTCAATGCATATATCTAAAAGATCTAAGTGATCGCTTCCAAACATGTTAATTCTCTCAAGTTTGTTTTTGCCATAGCATTTCATCTTAATCGAGTTATCCAGTTTTTTCTTGTTTCATTCTTGTTCAACTGTTTTATTAGTATAGTTTCTGCTAGAGGTTTTTTTCTTATTTTTCATGTAATGAATTATGAAACACTGATGATGAAATGGAAAACTGTGTCATCATTTACTCACCCTCATGTCGCTACAAAAACCTGTATGACACTGTGTCTTTCATAAATTACAGAATATGATGTTAGACATGATGTTTACACTCTCCTTGTTTGACTTTGGAAAAACGTAAGTAAAAAGAATTATTATTTTTTTTTTATTTATTTATTTTCTCGAGAATCTCTCGGTCTCTATCCAGGACTCAACCAGAGTCCTTGGGAGTTCCTCTCTAAAGCCCGGGATACACTGCACGATTTTAGCAATCCTATAAGATAATTACAAATCACACTGTGCAACATGGATCTATTAAACTTGGATACGACATGCATGTAGACTGTACGATGATGACACCTATTGACTCGTATAGAAGAATAAAACGTCATCAGCATGCACTAGTGGTAAACAAAAAGAGCAAGATGAATCGCACTTTGGCAGTTGTAGTTTTTATGTGTGCTGACAAAATAGAGGATGCGGCGAAAGAGGAAGGGAAAAGAGATTGAGGTAAGCATTTTTAAGTTTTTAAAGCGCCATGTCGCGTTGATTTCATGTCGCATTTTTATTGGCTGGTCAGTAGACGTAGGTCGTAGCAGCAAACACAATGTGCGGTGATCATGCTGAATTTCTGACACTGTCAGAAAATGATCTTAGGCTATCTTTGGTCTCAAGACTGTGACAACGGCCGTCTTTGAACCTCTCTCATTGTATGACATAGGACCACCAATTAGGAGCCACGTTCACAGAAATCATCACGACTGTTTCGCGATGACAATCTTTCGTCTGGGACAGCCGAAAATCGTGCAGTGTATCCCGGGCTTAAGAGAGTACTTTGCGTTGGACGTTTGCGGTCCCACAAAAGCACAATCTTCTGCTCTTCGAAGGGACTTGGCTTCCCTGGGATCTGGTCCAAATATCGGTGGAAACCTTTCTTGATGCATCCCAGGGATCCTATCACAACAACTGGCACTATCTGTGTTCTCATGTTCCAGGATATGCTGATGTCGATTCCTAGGCACTTGTACTTGGTGAGCTTGTCATTCTCCTTCTCCACTATGTTGTGGTTCACTGGGAGCACAGCCTGTCCTTCTTGTTGTGGACAATGATGGCCGGGGCGGTTTGCAGTGATGGTCAGGTCAGTAAACACTCCCTTGTCCCACATGATGGTACAGCCATCTGTGTTCACTACTGGTTGTGGGACATTATTATTATTATTATTATTATTATTTAAAAAAAACCTTATAATACATTTATAAAATATTAAAAATAACAATATTAATACTTTACACATGATATTACATATAATAATTATTGTATAATTATACATAAATATATTAAATTATAAGTACAAAGTAATATTGTTAATATATTTTAGTGTAGAATAGAATAATAATAATGATATTTATTATTATTATTAATTGCTATCATATGGTATAAATTCATAATAATTTGGATTTACTTTATATTATATTATATTATATTATATTATATTATATTATATTATATTATATTATATTATATTATATTACATTACATTACATTACATTATATTATACGCTGCCCGGCCAAAAAAAAGTCGATATTTGGATGTAACACGCTAGAAACATAATAATCACTGCAATAATGATCCAATCACAGACTCTTAAGCATTTGCCAATTTAAAATCCAAACAGCTACTTTTTTTTTTTGCCGGGCAGTGTATTATATTATATTATATTATATTATATTAATTATATTATATTATTATAAATGCGTAAATGTCTATGATTGGATCATTATTGCAGTGATTTTCATGTTTCTAGCGTGTTATATGTTTGGCAACAGTTCTTCTAACCCTAATTGATGGAGTGTGTAGCTTTTCATTTCTTAAACAACCATGTAGGAAGACACTTCATGGCCATATTCCAAGATGACAATGTCAAGATTCGTCAGGCTTAAATTGTGAAAGAATGGTTGGGAGGGAGCATGAAGAATCATTTTCACATGAATTGGCACCTCTGAGTCCAGAATTCTTTGAGTGCTTGAAGAACTGTTGCCAGACATACACTCACCTAAAGGATTATTAGGAACACCATACTAATACTGTGTTTGACCCCCTTTCGCCTTCAGAACTGCCTTAATTCTACGTGGCACTGATTCAACAAGGTGCTGAAAGCATTCTTTAGAAATGTTGGCCCATATTGATAGGATAGCATCTTGCAGTTGATGGAGATTTGTGGGATGCACATCCAGGGCACGAAGCTCCCGTTCCACCACATCCCAAAGATGCTGTATTGGGTTGAGATCTGGTGACTGTGGGGGCCATTTTAGTACAGTGAACTCATTGTCATGTTCAAGAAACCAATTTGAAATGATTCGAGCTTTGTGACATGGTGCATTATCCTGCTGGAAGTAGCCATCAGAGGATGGGTACATGGTGGTCATAAAGGGATGGACATGGTCAGAAACAATGCTCAGGTAGGCCGTGGCATTTAAACCATGCCCAATTGGCACTAAGGGGCCTAAAGTGTGCCAAGAAAACATCCCCCACACCATTACACCACCACCACCAGCCTGCACAGTGGTAACAAGGCATGATGGATCCATGTTCTCATTCTGTTTACGCCAAATTCTGACTCTACCATCTGAATGTCTCAACAGAAATCGAGACTCATCAGACCAGGCAACATTTTTCCAGTCTTCAACTGTCCAATTTTGGTGAGCTCGTGCAAATTGTAGCCTCTTTTTCCTATTTGTAGTGAAGATGAGTGGTACCCGGTGGGGTCTTCTGCTGTTGTAGCCCATCCGCCTCAAGGTTGTGCGTGTTGTGGCTTCACAAATGCTTTGCTGCATACCTCGGTTGTAACGAGTGGTTGTTTCAGTCAAAGTTGCTCTTCTATCAGCTTGAATCAGTCGGCCCATTCTCCTCTGACCTCTAGCATCAACAAGGCATTTTCGCCCACAGGACTGCCGCATACTGGATGTTTTTCCCTTTTCACACCATTCTTTGTAAACTCTAGAAATGGTTGTGCGTGAAAATCCCAGTAACTGAGCAGATTGTGAAATACTCAGACCGGACCGTCTGGCACCAACAACCATGCCACGCTCAAAATTGCTTACATCACCTTCTTTCCCATTCTGACATTCAGTTTGGAGTTCAGGAGATTGTCTTGACCAGGACCACACCCCTAAATGCATTGAAGCAACTGCCATGTGATTGATTGATTAGATAATTGCATTAATGAGAAATTGAACAGGTGTTCCTAATAATCCTTTAGGTGAGTGTATAACACGCTAGAAACATAATAATCACTGCAATAATGATCCAATCATAGACACTTAAGCATTTGCCTATTTAAATCCAAACAGCGACATTTTTGGCCTTGCAGTGCATTATTAAGCTCACAAGCAGAAATGAAGGCACCTGAAAAGAATAACTAATGCCCGTCACATCGGCCTACAAGACATGGCGTCAGATCAAGAGCAATGTCCTGATTTCTTTTGGATCCTCATCCTCATTTTCATCCAAAAGAAAGCAGGACATTGATGTGTCTTCCTGGGTGTGTCGGTTATAGTTCAGTCAGTGCAGGCTACAGGTCTGGGCCAAATGAGGATGTGTAACACACTTGCAAACTGGATTAAGATGGCCTCATGTTGTCATCAGCATTTCTGTTAACGCTGAAATAGTCCAGAGCATGGCATGCCACTAGAGCCGCACTGTCAGGAGAAAATAGGGGATCATATCCTTCTGGCGCCAGGCCACATGAGCACGGCAGAAAAGAAAATAAAGGGGCTGCCACTGCTTAGCGTAAAATAATGGGTTTCAAGTACCTCCCATCTGCGAGGGCCGATAAATAGCGATTGAAAGAGAAACTTAAGTCAGCCCTGCTGAGGGAAGTTATTTGCCGTACCCTTTAAATATTAGACTTTATGGCTTCATGATTGGGCTTTATGAGCTGAGAACTGCATATTTCATCTCCAGGTCTCACATCTTTTGGGTCTTTTATGAGATTTGTATCACATTCGCATGTTAGTGTGCAAGCCCGAGTCGGTTATCTTGGAACCTCAATGTAACAAAGCTTTTAAAGCAAAGCCAGATCATAACGCTTGAAATAACACTTTCATATTTATACGCGAGTGTATTCTGGAAGCTACAGGCTGTATACAGGACTGTAATATGAAACTGCATTATGATATCATAAATGTCAGTAAAGGCCATCACAAAGACATCATGGCACAAGGGTAGAAACCTGAATTCACAGAATAAGAATACCTCTAAAGCAAACTGACTCCACAGAGGTTACGCCCCGTTTACACCTGGTATTAAAGGGATAGCTTACCAAAAAATGAAAGTTACCCCATGATTTACTCACCCTCAAGCCATCCTAGGTGTATATGACATTCTTCTTTCAGACGAATACAATCAGAGTTATATTAAAAAATGTCCTGGCTAATCCAAGCTTTATAATGGGCCCAAAATTTGAAGCCCAAAAAAGTGCATCCATCCATTATAAAAGTAATCCACACGGCTCCGGGGGGTTAATAAAGGCCTTCTGAAGCAAAGCCATGCGTTTGTGTAAGAAAAATATCCATATTTAACAGGTTATAAAGTAAAATATCTAGCTTCAGCCGTATTCAACTACAAGAAAAAAACGTAACTGACGCGACGTGACGTAGGACGTAGCGAAAACATTTTGAACTGTGAGAGGTGTTACCCTGGCATCACTGTCTGGTTTGGGAGCACCACCTAGGCAGAGAGGAAGCCTCTCCAAAAGGTTATAAAGACTGCAGAGATGATCACTGAATCTGATCTCCTGTCCATGGACACTATATACACAACATTGCAGGAAAAAAAGCACAGAACATCCTCAGGGATACATACCATCCAGCTAACTCTCTGCTCAGGCATAAACACTCAATATATAACCTGAGAGACAGTAGCCCAGACAGTCTCTTTACACATAAAGCACGTTTTTATAACTGTTACTTTCCAGCCATAGTCAGACTGATGGAAAACGACTTAACAGAAGGGTCTATCACTTCTAAGATTACAAGGTATCTCTGTCATATAGAGACTGCAAAGGTTATTTTATGCTTATAAGCCGTTTATATGTATCTGTCATGAGAATTTTTATCTCAGTTTCTTGGTCATATTATGTATCGTCTCAGGACAAAGTAAACTGCAAAATGTGCAAAAATATTCTCATATGAAACTAACAGTTTTATATAGTGTGTGTGTCATTGTATGTTTATAGTGTGTATTTTATTGTACTTTCTTAGTGTTTATTAATTGTATGTACAGCCTTGATAGCTCTCTTTGTTGTTATTATTTATTTATTTTGTTCTTATTGGGGTTTTTTTATAATGCTGACACTAAAAGCTTTGCTCAGAAAAATTCCTATGCACTCGTACTGGCAAATAAACTTCAAACTAAAATAAAATCATTTCTTCTGGTTCACAAAAACCAGTTCGCTATTTTGAAGACTGTTTCAGTAATTTTTGTCCAATATGGACTGCACTGACTTGCATTATAATGGACAAAAATATATATATATTTTGTTAAACTGCACTACCCACTAGTGCTGTTATGACACCAAAACTTCACTATTTAACTATTTGAAAATAAAAATATTAAATAAATGAAATGAGCCAACTACTGGCCTGGCAGCAGAATACAGCGTTTTTAAACGCTTTTGCGGATCCGTGAACAACGTTGTCGTCTGTACGCGGAAAACGCAAAGGAAAAACTTTGGCAACGTACATCGTTGCCATGTAAACGTACCCTAAAACTATTAAAACATTCCTGTTAATTGAAATAAAGCTGAAATAAAATAAAATACAAATATTAGATTAAAAACAAACTGATGCAATGAAAAAAACTGAAATAAAAATTAATTAAACCTATACAGCAAAAAACCCTAATAAAATGACAAAAGCACGTAATGAAATTACTCAAAATGAAACTAAATTTGAGCTGAACATTTAAAATATAAAAATAAATGTTAATTTAAATATTAACAAAACTAAAATAGAACTCAAAGGTGCAGTGTGTAGTATTTATGAGGATCTATTGACAGAAATGCAATATAATATACATAACTATGTTTTCAGTGGTGTATAAAGACCTTACATAATGAACCGTTATGTTGTTATTACCATAGAATGAGCCATTTCTATCTACATACACCACGGGTCCCCTTACAGTGAAGTCACCATTTTGCGCCGTCATGTTTCTGCAGTAGCCCTAAACGGACAAACTGCTCTACAGAGCGCTAGCTACTCTCTGCTGTCTCAGACATCTTTGTCCTGTGTCGGCCACCGTAGCTTCTCTATGAGCTTCGAAAGGGAGGGGTGAGCGGTGGGCGGTTGCAATTCGCAACCTCACCACTAGATGCTGCTAAAATTTACACACTGCACCTTTAAGATTTAACGTACACAAGTGCACATTCAATACAATTATGTGCACACTTTTTCACAGGGCACACACAGTTTCACAGATTAGGGTTTGGACTTCCAAAAGTGCAACTTGACAACTATCACAAACCTTCCTTTTTCCCCATCTATGTAACGTTATGCACCATACTCACAGAAATCTAGCATATAGGCACGCTAACGCTACACTGCTGTGTCAGTAAGCTAAATAGCCCCGCTAAGCAGCACACTAGCCTTACTGTTTTTCACTTTCTCTCCAATTTCCGAGATGGGTTTGTCAATGCTAACAACGCTGCTCTTTAGTCACTTTTAAGTCTAATAACGTGTCAGACACCATAGTCGTGCTTGTTGGTTGTCTCTGTGCCTAGTAGGCCGTGATTTATTTGAAGTCCCACTTCAAATGCCGGCTAGCCTCTGGTGAAACTAATATATGCAATGTCCAGTGTCATTGTGATTTTTACAGATTGGAAATGAGAGCTGGCATTAGCGCTCTCCTGGTCGAAGAGCCCCGTTCGGCTGTAGCTAATGTTTTAGATTAACACTAAACCCAATTACCGTTTCAAGCCAGAGAAATCAAAGAAAAGTGTAAAAATGCTCTCATTAGTCAGAGCATATGACATTGTTTAATCCTCATTAAAGACTCGGGGCCTCTTAGAGCTGTTAAAAAAAATAAATTATGGTAAGATGCACCGAGCCAGCCTTAGAAGCACATTTACCGCAGTATGTCACAAATCTCCATGACTTTATTCACCGCTGAAGACCAGCTGCCGTAATAGGAAATGAGAGGGCACCGATCATCGAACACCACTCAAAACACTCAATTGTCTTTTTATGAGGTTCAAAAGGCCTTTGAAATTAATAAACGTCAGTTTTAATGAGTTCAACGGATCAGCGATGTGTGCATGTTGCAAACACAGACGCGCACGGTCCTTCTGTTGTCGTACTCGCGGCCAAATGCGCCCCGTCTCTGCCAGCGAAACCCACCCTAGTCTCAAACTGCTTAATTAGGTCTGCAATAAAAGCGCATGCTGATCTTATTGATTTGATCTTGTTTAATATATGTGACGGAGCTGATTGGAATAAATCGACCCAGACTCATTGGAAATATGCACCTGTTGTGACATTTCTGCAGAATGATATTACACTGCTTCTTGCACATTTTGCGACACATTTAAAGTGAAATACCTGAAATAAAATGAAGATAACTGAAATAAAATAAAATACACCAAAACTTACCTTACTGAACAATTTAGCAAACCGTCTCTTTGTGCCACCTGGTGGCGATTTTGTGAACGAGTGTCACATGTGACTGGGTTGTATTTAACGCCGCGTTCTCGCGGTAATAGGCATTTTAGTTGACTACCTACGGTATTTTATTTCAGCTAGATCCAAGGCAAGATTTCTTATTTTCATTTAGTTTAACGATGTACTAAAATAACTAACTAAATAAACTAAAACTACATTAAAATTTATATACACTGTAAAAAATAATATGATCAACATGTTATGGCAACATATGCTTTTACATTGCTTCAACTCATCAAAATAAGTTAAGCAATTTTCAACTTTTTTTTATAAGTTATACAAGATTCAGCTCATTTTTTAAATCAGTTTAATGTCATAAGTTTAATGTCATTTTAAGTTGAAATTACTTAAACATCCAAGTTGATTGTACTTAATTTAAAAGGAAAGGAATTAAATTGAAACTGGAAAGTATAAAAATAAAAACTAATTCAAAATATAACAGCATTTCAATGATGCTAATATAACGGCACGTTCAACTTTATCCGAAACAGGTGAACTTGAATCTGGCAATGTTTTATTATGTTGCTTGTTGTCCGTATCAAGGCAGTTCAGAAATTAATGTCTAATGAGTGGCTCTAAAAGGTTAATGCTCTCTTACATTTGAAAATAATGTACCACCTACACTAAACCTAACCGACAGTGTTAACAAAAGCAAACGTGCATTTGCTGAAGCAACCATACCATTTTTATTGTGACTAATGTTTCATGAGGCTCGTATCCAAACACTCCGAATCACAAGTGCAACGTGTACCAGTTGAACTTCTGAGCAAGTTTACCACATCTGGTAAAGCTGGTTATGTGATGCAAACGTCAAAATGTATTAGTTTACAAATCATGCATGGTAAAAGTGTTTTGGGATCATAACAGTATGCAAGGAGCTGCGCAAACAAACATTTTGCCCCTCTAACCATAATATGCGTGAATAGTAATTAAAGTCGTTGGTGTTTTACTGCCTCTAATGTTCATTTCAGCTGGAAAATGCAGTGAATTGTATGTATAGGTACGTTTTTGGAGGTTTGCAAACATGTAGCTTGGTCAGGTACCCTCGGTGTCACTTTTTAACGCACAGGGTACCCCTTTAGCGTAATTTTTCGACGCGCAGGGTACTCCATTGATTTCAATGAGAAACCTTTGGCGTCATACACAGACGCGTCGGGCATGGGAATGTTATCGTCATGATGAAATTATATATTGGGTTATGATTTTGCCATTATGACATGTTGGAGTGTGATTCTCAATTTAATCAGCCAGCATACTTTTATTTACATTTATTTTATTTTTTTTATTTACGCTATTTAGACACGTTTGAACATGTAACCAAACCCCATCCCATCCCTAAACCTACCTATTTGTGTATTATGATATAAAACACAGGATATAACAGGCAGATACGACTGCAGGCACAATTTATTCAAAAAGTACAAATATTCCAAGTGTTCCGAGGCCAAACGATTGATTTGTGTGAAGAAAATCCCCAAAAGCGATCAGCGTCTCCATCCGCCGAAAATCATGCACACAATCAAAAATTGCCGCCTGAAGAAACGTTACATCAGCTTTGATAGTGAAATTGCATTGGCTCTCGTACTTCTCGTGACCAATTGCGTCATGCTAAAGAGTCGGGTGTATCTTTTGAATGAGATATGACTGTCTGACTGAATGCGTGCGTGCGTTCAAGGAGCAGTGGGATCATCATTTCAGCGATTAAAACTTTAATATCAACTCTGTTCTTACATGAAGATATCGTATGACTTCAGAAGACTTGGAATGCAACATGAGTTAATACTTTTATACTGTTTTTGCAATAAATACCTGTGACTGTACATTTATTTACCTGTTATGTGTTTTATATTGTTTAAAAGTAGGTAGGTTTAGGGTAGGAGTGGGGTTAGTTGCTCCAAATATAAAAGTAGCCTATAAATATTCATAAAATCATGTCTACTTTTACAAATGCAAAGAATTAAATGCGTCTTGATCTCACGCATTGGGCAAACAACTGAAATCAATGGAGCACCCTGTGCGTCGAAAAATGACACTAAAGGGGTACCCTGTGCGTTAAAAAGTGACGCCGAGGGGTCCTGACCAAGCATCAATATGTGACGAGTTGGGTGTGAGAACGTGTTGATAAAGCACATATTAATGCCTTATTATACATGACCACATTCTACATCCCTTAATCCTACCTAATTCCTACCCAATACCTAAATTAACAACTACCTTACTAACTAACTAGCAGTAATTATGAGTTTGAGGCAAAAGCCATAGTTAATAGTTAGTTAATAGTGAGAATTGTACCCTAATCTAAAGTGTGACCGGAAAACATGTTGAGAGATTGATTATAGTGGACAGAAGAGAAAAAGATATAAAATTAACCTCAGCCGTTGTATTACAAACATCCAAACAACAGCGTTAACAAATTTTCTGTAATTTAATGCACAGCCCACAGTATAGTGTTATAAATGTTATAAATGTTAAAAAAAAAAACATTGCTAGATTTATGATTTTAATAATAACAGTGGAAACACGTCATCACCAGTGTTGGGGAAAGTTACTTTAAAAGTAATGTATTACAATATTGCGTTACTCCCTAAAAAAAGTAACTAATTTTAAAAGTTACTAGTTACATTTTATGGAAAGTAATGCATTACATTATTTTTGTGTTACTTTTTCTCACCTGGGCTGGGCTTGTTTCTTTGTTTTTTAATAACAATAAAAGTTCTATTTTTGGCAAATGTAAAGGCACTTTCACACCAAAAGTGAAATGAATAAGCCTCAGGCTGAAAGAAATGCAAATTCACACCGCAGTTAAAATAACCTTTCAGCTGTTCTGCCATTCTGGATTGAAGAAGAATAGGATGCAGGAGAAGAAAGTTCAACACGCTTCAGCAATAAAAAAAAAATAAAACAATGAGTATGGTTATTCATACTTATAACCATACTTATTAGTATGGTTGAAGTGGTTCGAAGGTCAGCAGCAAAGACATTGGTTAATTGGTTAATTAAATACATAAAGTATATTTGTATAATTTAATACATTTAATTATTGCAGGTTTGCGCAATATTCTGAGATTGCATTTCACTGTTTTTATTAATTTTGAGTAATACTGAATCTGCTTCTTTTTTTCCTTTTTTTTTTGCAAGTGAGAGAAGTAAATGCCTGCTCACATTTATTCTAAAACTACAATAACCATAATCTTCACACAGCACACACAATGTGCATATACTCACGATTTATATCAACATTGGGACAGGAGAGCTGTCAGTCAATAAATGGAAAAGCAAATTAACTTGAGTTACATACTTGAAAAAGTAACATATGTTGTTGTAAATGTAAATGTAATGCGTTACTTTACTAGTTACTTAAAAAAAAGTAATCTGATTACGTAACTCAAGTTACCCCCAACACTGATCACCACAGTCTGTGAAAAGTTTCCATGTGCCTAGGTTGGAATGGTGGGATGAGCGCCTCAGCTGTGAGGTGGCCAATCAATGCCATGCAATTCAAGTTCCGACAGGGCTCAGCAGGAGAGGAGGCGTAAGATCGTAGCATTGAAAATGACGGTTTTCAGAAAACAGTCTGCATTCTCCACCTCTGAGGTCAGACCGGTCTGTGTCACAAAGCAAGCAATAAACGGCAAGCAAACATAAGGCGTCACGACCCCTTTCATTCCATCCGTCGCAGAAGACTTAAGCACCTCGCAGTTTGTGTCCAATATCATCAGTATTTTCCCTCACCAAGGCCGTGTGCTTCCTGCCTTGAGAGCGCAACGAGGGGGAGAGCGATTGTGCGCCTCGTGTGTGTGTTTTTGGAGTGGTGGGAGGACGGGGATGAGTCACAAGAGCAGACATGATCGCGGCAATGTAAAGGAACCCATCTGGAGGATCTTATGATCGCATATGCATATAAAAGGCATCTTCACACAGCAAACGCGGCACGGAAACCAAATCTGAAGCAGCATAAAAATCACAAAAAGCAGCATTTACACAGACCGTTTAATGCTTCTCTGATCGGCATGAATGCATCTACACAGGAATTCAAATCGCGGGAAACAATGCTTTGAACATTACTATTTTAAAACTACAGTTTTAACAAAGTGTTATAAATTAATTTTAAAAATAATGAAATAATAAACAATGAATTTAACTAATTTTAAATTAATTTCCTCTGTGTGCTATATATAGGCGCTTTGATGTTTGTCATAAAATTAGTACTGACAGAATTTGTAGGCTACGGTATAGTTATTTTATATTTCTTAATAAAATTGTGACCGATGGAACAAATGCTATAAAGAAATTATGAATTATTACACCGGGTAGATCACCGCAGGATTAAAAGTGGTCTAAAGTTTTTTCAAAGAGCCAGAAAGTCACTTTGGAGCAGTCACAACAAATTAACAATGATAGCGTTTCAGGTAGGACAGCAGATATATCAGCAAATATCGTTCTCAAAGAGATTATTTTTGGATTATATATTATAACAATGCACAATCACAGTGACGGCGACTGGGTTAAGCATTTACGTTACCGTATTTGAGGGAAATGTAGCAGTGCGTTGATCTGCCAATCTCTTCAAAGATTACAAACGGCGAAATTACGACTCTGTTATTTTGGTGGTTTGCTTGACGATGTGAGTACAGGACTCTTTTACTTTAATGATAGACATTTTTTTAATTTGCCTAAAACATATGGAGCTATTCCTATATGTTTTGTCTCCCGCTTCTTGATTCTCACGCCGCCTGAGCTGACGCTGACAGGTGGTTGTCATGGCAATGACGTAGTTTAGGGCTGCACAAATTCGCGTTCATTTACACTGAATCAAAACCGTTTCAGCATCGGCTTTTATACTAGGGGCTGAGGTGGGTCAGACCCGGCATATTTTAAGTCTGCTTTTATGCGGCATTGCGTCTTTACACAGAATTTTGAGCAGACACAGAGCCGCTTTAGAGCTGCTTTAACTCGGCTGTGTAAAGATGCTCCCCTGGTCTGCTCGTAACTGCGTGTGCGTGGCATGATTGAAAGCTCGCCGACAGCGCACAGGAACCTTTAAATGATTTATCGTGCATCCAGACTAATAAGAGGACCTCATAATAGTTGCGTAAACTCGGCTTTGATTGACATCTTTCACACCACCCTACTCCCACCCTACTCCCATTTGCTGTTATAGGTCTCTGTTGTTTCCACGATGTGGAAAACGCGGACGGAATTTGTCAAATTTTTAATGAATAAATAAAAAGTAGGTCAGTACACTTAAATCAAATCAAGATATAGACTTGTGCCTGTGAATATTAAACAGCAAAAATACTATTTAAATATGAATCGTGCATGTTCCGCGCGTCTCTGTGTGAATGAATGGCGCAGAAGCGCGGTTTCGTTTACCACACACACATTGAAGCACACATGATGCTCATGGTGTTTTCAGCTGCTGCTTCACTATATGAGGACATGAATGCATGAACTTCATCACCAGAGCCGCTCTGAGCGTCACTTCATCAGCTTTTTATCGTTTAATTTGAGAAAAACTATTGTCATATCATACACACAAAGAAACTCAAAGGTCTTCACGGCAAACTGTCAAAATAAAAGTTCGGTTTAACGTGAAGAAATTGTGACAGAAATATATTACTGTTGTACAGTAGAATTTAGCTGTACATATTAAGGAATAATCAAAATTTGTCTTCCATGTTTTAATTTTAAGAGTAAAAGCTCTGTTGTGTTTAATTTCATATGATTAAAAGATAAATTAAAATTAATGTGTAGTGCTGTCAAACGATTAATCGCAATTAATCGCATCCAAAATAAAAGTTTGTTTACATAATATATGTGTGTGTACTGTGTATAATTATGTATATTTGAATACACACACATACATGTATATATTTAAGAAATATTTCCATGTGTATACTGTATATATACACATGTATTTATATAATTTATATTATATATAAATATAAAAAAATATTAAATATATACATGCATGTGTGTGTGTATTTATTTATACATAATAATTATACAAGTACACACATATATTATGTATAAAAAAAATTCATATATAAAAATTTAAATATTTTTTTTAATAATTTTATAGGACCCTACTGTTAATTTACTCACACTCAGGCCATCCAAGATGTAGGTGTCTTTTTTCCAGTAGAAATGTAAAGATTTTTAGCTGAAAACTTTATATGCATACACACACACACACACACACACACACACAAACATGCTATACGATAATACTATGTTGTTTTAGTCTAAGTAAAATTGCCTCGTTTTTTTTTTTTTCTTTGCCCCCCCAAAAAAAACTATGATTTAAAACAAACAAAAAACCACTGCTGACTTGTCCGACTGTGTTTCAAACCCCCTAAACTAGGCTGGCTTCTTCCAGTTGCCTGATCAACTGCTGCACTTTCAGTGTCAAACACTTACATTCCATTGAACGAGGATCAAAACACACTGACTACATCCCTCGCACATAAATACACACACACACTAAACCCTGGCAATGCAATCACCCTTATTAGTGGCCACTGCAGAGATATGGCATGCATTTCAGCGTAAGACATTCTTTTCTACTCACAGCTCCGGAAAGCAGAATGAAAAATAGCATTTCATAAACTCAATCTGCCCTGTTATTGCTTTATGGCGTGTGCACTAAATCGTCTATTATGTGGATCTTAAGGTGGCACATAAATTCCATACATTACAGCGTGTTATTTTAAATTAGGGCGACTGCAATAATGCATCCTCAGGGCTGTCGGAGACAACACGTTTCTCATTTCCCATCTTTATCAGCATGTGGCTCTACGAGAAAGACACACCAGATTTAGTTCTCCTGAATGAAGACACAGACCCAATATTGTCTGTTCACATTATGTAAAACATGTCTAAGTGATCGACATGGGAAAGATATGATTATGTTCAGAACATCCGAATTGACAGGAAAATAAAAAGCTGGAGTCTAAATGCGGTCAGAGCACAATCTGCACTTTTTCTTATGTAATATCTTTCGTGATTGGCCAGATCTGCCTACTACGCCCCTTTCTTTGTTCTTTCAACGTGGGCATCGTCTTTCTTCTCTTCCACCACAGTCGTCTCATTGTTGGGTCTTGGGTGGAGTTGTTTGAAGGGGGGTTTGGGAACCGAGGGGGGTTCCAGCTCTTTAAACTAGATTAAGCCGCACTGACGATATTGTCTGAAGACTCAGTAAACATGGGAGAATAGTAACTGCCACAGAAACCCAGTCACAGAGACTTGAAACGACTCAGATAATATAAAAATAAAAGGAGTAGAGTAAGGATTTGGGATTAGGGGACAAGTGAGCCGTTTGAGGGTTTGTTGATAAAAGCCGTCCGCATGAAACGGAGAACTTCCACGCACTCACTCAATCTTAATGTTTGTGTTACAGGCCAAACGGTGAACAGGATCTGTGCTTTTCTGTTGTTCTTTAGCGACTACCTTATGCAAAGTGGGCCTGGGGTCTGTTTTTGCCAAGTGCCACATCTCATTGAGATCACGTTTTCTGACATGGCCACTTGTACCATATGTAGTGTCGTGGACTGAAGGCTGAATAACGCTGGAGGAACTGGATACATAGTTCCAGTTGCAATATTTATTTGCACATGACCATTAACATCATGGTTGTGTTTAGAAAAGCATGTTATATACTTATATTAATCGTATACATACTCTCCAGATTATGCAAATTTGCAATATATATATATATATATATATATATTTTTTTTTTTTTTTTATAAATAGTAATTATATATATAATAATACCACCACTACAAATAAAATCAGACGTTTACTCAGTAGTAATAATCAATAGTAATAACCGGTAATAACTAGCTAGTGTATATTTGT
This sequence comes from Coreius guichenoti, assembly GCA_039654105.1. Lineage (NCBI taxonomy): Eukaryota > Metazoa > Chordata > Actinopteri > Cypriniformes > Gobionidae > Coreius > Coreius guichenoti. The sequence continues at coordinate 11,566,251 of CM077191.1, forward strand.
AATATTAATACCATAGACTGTAAAAAAAATATGGATGTAGTGTTCGTGACGTCACTCGTAGGTTTCCGAAGAGCATTTTTGAAGCCTAAAAGCCGGCCGTTGCCATCTTGGTAGCGCGTCACTCCCGGATAACTGAAAATGGGCAAAGAGGCGGGACGTGGGTGGAGCTGAGGTGCCTGGTTGCTGAAACCACGCCCACCTAGCTCGACCATAGCGGCAATCCACCTGTCACTTAAGTGGCCACACCCTTAATTAAGCAGAACTTTAAGGCTTAATATAATTTAATGAGTTATAAAAAAATTCACCCCCCTCACAGGTGTCATGAAGGGCAAAATTAGCTGTATTCCGTGTTGGTTTCAAGAGAGACCGCGGGACACATATGTATCAAATATGGTCACGTGGACAATGTAGCACACTACTGTTTGAAATGTTTAGCACGCATAAATACATGCATACATACATGCATCTTTTCACCATGATGTATTATTATCATTACTACTACTTCTAGGTCCAGTGCCAAATGGCTCCCTTAGTACTTCAAGTCCACGATTTGGTATTAAATCCTGATTCTGGAGTGGCTAGTCGGACCACAATCTCAACCTGGGCTTCATTCTCCTCTCCGAATGTTACGAGATAGAGCACAACACCATGCCCTGTCAATAGCACTCGCCAGAAATAACTTTATGAATAATGCAACACAGGGTCTGCCCTCTTCTAGCGCAAAGGCACCCAAGAGAGAGGGGCTTTGACTCTTCTCTTTCCCACTAGGGTGCACATACATATACACACATACAGTGGGGAGAACAAGTATTTGATACACTGCCGATTTTGCAGGTTTGCCCACTTACAAAGCATGTAGAAGTCTGTAATTTTTATCATAGGTACTCTTCAACTGTGAGTGACGGAATCTAAAACAAAAATCCAGAAAATCACATTGTATGATTTTTAAATAATTAATTTGCATTTTATTGCATGACATAAGTATTTGATACATCAGAAAAGCAGAACTTAATATTTGGTACAGAAACCTTTGTTTGCAATTACAGAGATCATACGTTTCCTGTAGTTCTTGACCAGGTTTGCACACACTGCAGCAGGGATTTTGGCCCACTCCTCCATACAGACCTTCTCCAGATCCTTCAGGTTTCGGGCTGTCACTGGGCAATACGGACTTTCAGCTCCCTCCAAAGATTTTCTATTGGGTTCAGGTCTGGAGACTGGCTAGGCCACTCCAGGACCTTGAGATGCTTCTTACGGAGCCACTCCTTAGTTGCCCTGGCTGTGTGTTTCGGGTCGTTGTCATGCTGGAAGACCCAGCCACGACCTATCTTCAATGCTCTTACTGAGGGAAGGAGGTTGTTGGCCAAGATCTCGCGATACATGGCCCCATCCATCCTCCCCGCAATACGGTGCAGTCGTCCTGTCCCCTTTGCAGAAAAGCATCCCCAAAGAATGATGTTTCCACCTCCATGCTTCACGGTTGGGATGGTGTTCTTGGGGTTGTACTCATCCTTCTTCCTCCAAACACGGCGAGTGGAGTTTAGACCAAAAAGCTCTATTTTTGTCTCATCAGACCACATGATCTTCTCCCATTCCTCCTCTGGATCATCCAGATGGTCATTGGCAAACTTCAGACGGGCCTGGACATGCGCTGGCTTGAGCAGGGGGACCTTGCATGCGCTGCAGGATTTTAATCCATGACAGCGTAGTGTGTTACTAATGGTTTTCTTTGAGACTGTGGTCCCAGCTCTCTTCAGGTCATTGACCAGGTCCTGCTGTGTAGCTCTGGGCTGATCCCTCACCTTCCTCATGATCATTGATGCCCCACGAGGCGAGATCTTGCATGGTGCCCCAGACAGAGGGAGATTGACCGTCATCTTGCACTTCTTCCATTTTCTAATAATTGCGCCAACAGTTGTTGCCTTCTCACCAAGCTGCTTGCCTATTGTCCTGTAGCCCATCCCAGCCTTGTGCAGGTCTACAATTTTATCCCTGATGTCCTTACACAGCTCTCTGGTCTTGGCCATTGTGGAGAGGTTGGAGTCTGTTTGATTGAGTGTGTGGACAGGTGTCTTTTATACAGGTAACGAGTTCAAACAGGTGCAGTTAATACAGGTAATGAGTGGAGAACAGGAGGGCTTCTTAAAGAAAAACTAACAGGTCTGTGAGAGCCGGAATTTTTACTGGTTGGTAGGTGATCAAATACTTATGTCATGCAATAAAATGCAAATTAATTATTTAAAAATCATACAATGTGATTTTATGGATTTTTGTTTTAGATTCCGTCTCTCACAGTTGAAGTGTACCTATGATAAAAATTACAGACCTCTACATGCTTTGTAAGTAGGAAACCCTGCAAAATCGGCAGTGTATCAAATACTTGTTCTCCCTACTGTATACTATACTAGACATACCTTTGGGACATAAAGCAGCTTCTGCAGCAACAAAAGTAGAAGACACACAGAACCATGAGTCTCCACCAACATCACCACCGCATGTAGTTCTCTCTACATGCCCACAAGCATGCACTCTTCAATTATTCCACAGACAGCTGTGAAATCATCATGAATCACTCCGCCCCTGACGTCTCCTCGCAGTGCAGCTACACAAGGAACTGCTCTCTTTCCATCTTCTTAACTAATTCTGAAAGGTAAAAGAAGAGATGAGACGGGCAGGGAGCACATTAGGGTTCTGCCATCAAACCCCATGTGTTCTTCACCCGCTGATGAGAAATAAAGCAAGTGGGATTTCTGGGAGACGGATCTTCTCATTTTGAGGAATTCAATTAGGTGGGATAGACAGATATAGGGTCGGACTTAAAGACATGATCCAGGGGCTCGGCTCATTCTAAAAGGGTATTCGTAACAAGTGGGGGGTGGTACGTCTTTCAGCAAAGGGAATTAAGGAAGAATACATGCTCAATCCTTGAACTCATCCACTCTCGAGAGATGATTGTTGAAATCTGTCATCTTTCTTTCTCGCAGTCGCTCACTCTGGACAGACCTGCAATTAAAGCTTTTGAACAAGAGACTCCATCAGCTCCAAGGCTTTATAATTTAAGCTAGAAGTCCTTACAGACGGAGACAAAAAATCTGGCATTCAGAAGTTCAGAACAAACGTCAATCAACAATAACCTACTTAAAGTGCGTTCATGTTGGAAAAATCATATTTATGAGTTGAACGAATATGAACATCACCAAAAAGTCATTTTGGTCAGGAAAACTTTTTTTAGCCCTGAGCTTCTGAGAAAATATGGCAGCATGAAATTCATGCAGCGGGAAATTTGTTGAAATATATGAAATTGCTACAGTATTTATCTTCCCTTACGAAAATTAACCATGTTTTACTACAAAAAAAACATTATTAATATAGGTAAACCATGGTAACCACAATGGTTTTGCTACACTAACTTTAGTTTAACCATGGCATTTGTAGTAAAACTGTGGTTTGGTAAAGCCAAAAAAACATGGTTACAACCTAGCAACCTAGCATAGCACAGCATAGACTACATGTTGTGAGAATGGACCAGTGTTGTAGCTTCTCACGCTAAAGTAGTTCAACTGCAGTCAAGCTATTTTTACTTATGTAGGTTTTTTTGTCATGCTACACTGTTACTTGCTAAAAATGTAGCTTACAGGAACACCTACAGTAGACTGATTTGAAAATAGTTGAGATGCTGTGGCGCAGATAAGTTAGCAATGTCGCTAATTTTCAGTTGATTACCCTCCAACAGCTGAATATACTTTTATTGATGCTAATTACTTGCAATATGTGTGGTAAAAATATCTACACCATTAAATTATAAACATTACTTTAGGAAATCAACTTTTAATTTGATGTTTATGCTAGCAAAATGTAGTACAGTTACTAGCATAATTATTTTCTAAACCAGTTGAAAACTCCACCACACAGCCAATTCAGATGATTTCATCAGTCATGGGAATCACAGTGCAATTTCCTACACAACACTGAAACGATACTAACCTTAACCTAAACCCTAACTTTTACCTCAGTGAAGTGTTAGTAGATATTGGTAGATAGCATTACTGTTTGTCGCAATCAGATTCATCCAAGATTTTTCAGAACTTTAAACTGAATTCTGAACTTCTTGACTGACGACTGTGTGATTAATTTGACCAATTAAATCGTCTGCAGGGTGGGATTTGACTTAACTAGTTTGGGAAGAAAAAACAAAACAAAAATCACACAGAGTTACTACTGTAACTCGCATAAACAATAGCTTCACTTTCCAACAAGCGTGTTTTGAACATTTTCCAGCCTGGTTAGATCTGACCAAATCAAAAGCTATTTCAAAGCAAAAGCAAATGTCTAAATGGTTTTGCTTCCCACAGGAAATTCTGGAAGCTCTGATATACCACCACACTGAATGTGTCATACACAGCCGCACTGTCTGTGGCCGGTAAAGATAAAACGAACCTATTTCCATTGTTATTAGTCTTCTTTTTATTCCTCACCAATATTGGCAAATCAAATTTAACACTCCCCTTAATTGCTCAGACCTATCAGGGTATTAAATGTTCAGTCTTTTGAAATGTTCTATTACGTTTTATTCTTTGGGCTTGAAATATTTAAAAAGTCACTTAAATCAAATTCCAATTACCAATCTAAAACATCCCATTGGGTGACATGGTTGTAATTATTTAGGGAAAAGTAATGGTGGTGAGCTCTCCAAGTTTCCAAAGCAATTATGAATTAATTAAAACAAGATATCCTCATAAATTAGTGATGAATGTACATGAACTACATCTCCTTTGTTGATGTTCTTTGCTCATATCAATTTCCAAGCTTTAATTATAGCAAATTATGGTCGTATAATTGCACGTTTTACTTAAAGGTATGACCTGCCGAGGCCATTTGTGCTTGACAGAAAAAAAATACACAGGAGATTTTAAAATGAGCCACCCTGCAATCCATGCTAACAATATAAAGACCTGAATAGAAAAGGAATTACGCAAAAAGCAGTCTCCTTATTCTCTCTCTCTCTATTCGTAGGTGTCTTAGCTTGATGAAAGCTATGCCAGACAGGAAAAGACACTGATGTGCTGGAAAGAATACAAAGCAAGGTAATAAAACACTAGCATGAGGGAAAAAAAAAAAAAAAAAAAAAAATCAATGAACCTTACGAAATCGCTACAAACACAAACTTCGATCTGAAGCCTGAGTCAAACCCAAAACTTCTTTCCCAATCTATTACTCGGTAGCACCCAAATAAAACCATTTTCAGAAAGGAAACACTTAACAAGATTCTCTACGCTGCCCAGAAACACAGCCCGTCCCAGGCGAAGAACTGTGAATTTCATTTCATCATCTGAACTGATTCTTGAGTGGGGACAAAACAGAATACAAAACTGAAATTTAAAAAAAAAAAAAAAAAGAGAGAGATACAAGATTATATATCTTGTAGAAGAATCTGTTCTGGAAAATTCACTCAATGAGTGATGAGTGAACACCATCAGATACACAATGTACAATATACATCATAAAAACGGATAAATTCAGCATTCACCTCAATGAAAGACCGAACGAAGGCTACAAAATGGTTGATTTTCAGCTATCTGTTGAATGTAACTTATAGTACTGAGAAAATAACCATATTCTGCATCAACAAATTATTAAATGCAGGATCATTTTTATTTTTGTGGTGTTGCTAGCTACTAACATAAAATGAGACAAATCCAAACAAGTTATTTATCCAAACAAGGTATTTAAAATGTACATGACTGGTTGACACAGTTGCAAATTATAGTATCGCATATATCAGTGGCGTGCAGAGGTGTTGTGAAATGAGGTCCTCACTGTTATTTATTTATTAATATTTATATAAATCAAATGTAAATTCATGTCCCAATTACACTTATTGTTGTCACCTTTACCTGGATATATAAATTTTTTTAACTATGTAACTATTTTTACATCTATTCCAAAATAATGACTAACAATTTAAACAATATATTTTACTTGTGAACTGATGTTCAGCTGTTCTGTTTAATAGTCTGTAAACACTAGGGGTGGGACAAAATATCGATAGGGCAATATACAGTGGGGAGAACAAGTATTTGATACACTGCAGATTTTGCAGGTTTTCCTACTTACAAAGCATGTAGAGGTCTGTAATTTTTTATCATAGGTACACTTCAACTGTGAGAGACGGAATCTAAAACAAAAATCCAGAAAATCACATTGTAAGATTTTTAAATAATTAATTAGCATTTTATTGCATGACAAAGTATTTGATCACCTACCAACCAGTAAGAATTCCTGCTCTCACAGACCTGTTCGTTTTTCTTAAAGAAGCCCTCCTGTTCTCCACTCATTACCTGTATTAACTGCACCTGTTTGAACTCGTTACCTGTATAAAAGACACCTGTCCACACACTCAATCAAACAGACTCCAACCTCTCCACAATGGCCAACACCAGAGAGCTGTGTAAGGACATCAGGGATAAAATTGTAGACCTGCACAAGGCTGGGATGGGCGACAGGACAATAGGCAAGCAGCTTGGTGAGAAGGCAACAACTGTTGGCGCAATTATTAGAAAATGGAAGAAGTTCAAGATGACGGTCAATCTCCCTCTGTCTGGGGCACCATGCAAGATCTCACCTCGTGGGGCATCAATGATCATGAGGAAGGTGAGGGATCAGCCCAGAACTACACGGCAGGACCTGGTCAATGATCTGAAGAGAGCTGGGACCACAGTCTCAAAGAAAACCATTAGTAACACACTACGTCGTCATGGATTAAAATCCTGCAGCGCACGCAAGGTCCCCCTGCTCAAGCCAACGACCTGAAACACACAGCCAGGGCAACTAAGGAGTGGCTCCGTAAGAAGCATCTCAAGGTCCTGGAGTGGCCTAGCCAGTCTTCAGACCTGAACCCAATAGAAAATCTTTGGAGGGAGCTGAAAGTCCGTATTTCCCAGCGACAGCCCCAAAACCTGAAGGATCGGGAGAAGGTCTGTATGGAGGAGTGGGCCAAAATCCCTGCTGCAGTGTGTGCAAACCTGGTCAAGAACTACAGGAAACGTATGATCTCTGTAATTGCAAACAAAGGTTTCTGTACCAAATATTAAGTTCTGCTTTTCTGATGTATCAAATACTTATGTCATGCAATAAAATGCATGACATTAATACAATATGATTTTCTGGATTTTTGTTTTAGATTCTGTCACTCACATTTGAAGAGTACCTATGATAAAAATTACAGACTTCTACATGCTTTGTAAGTGGGCAAACCTGCAAAATCGGCAGTGTATCAAATACTTGTTCTCCCCACTGTATCGTTGTCCTTCTCCGTGCGATACAAGTATCGATACACTGGCGCCAAATATCGATATTTTAATTAATAAAATAAGGTACTCTAAATAGATTCCCCTGCTCCTAGAGGGAAACGTGAACTTAAGTTAACTAGCCTAAGAAAAAGAGGTTTTTAACGGGATGGCGAACAGCAGTGTGAGTAAAATAATAGATGCCCCAGCCACGTTTAAGTCCAAAGTCTGGAAAACCTGCACTTAACCTTTTCATGGGCAACCTTTTCATTTTGTTTTCATAGTTAGACAGATATCGTGATGTATTATTATAGGATTGTCTAGCAATATATTGATTATCACAGAATTGCCGTGTCGAGATATTATCGGTATCGTGAGCCATGTATTGTGTATCGTATCGTGAAGCACCCTGTGATTCCCACCCCTAGTAAACACTGGTCACAGACATGAAGATATACCTTTAATTTCACCAAGCTGATTGCTCACAAAAAAAAAAAAAAAAAAAGTCATGTTTTCAGGCAATTTTTTAAGTTTTATTTTGACATGACATAGCGGTGATATCTAAGGGCCCTATCATACACCCGGCGCAATGCGACACCAGGCGTGGCGTAAATGTTTTTTGCTAGTTTCAGCCCAACGCAGTTATCATTTTCATGTCCAGCGCCACGTTGTTTAAACAGCAAATGCACTCGCACCCATTTGTTCGCCCATGGGCGTGCTGGTCTGAAAATGAGGTGTGTTCAGGCGCATTGTTGGCGCATTGCTATTTTGAGGCAACTGAAAACCACTGCGCCATTGACCAACAGAAACCTGGTCTAAAGTCAGTATTTTCTGTGTTATTTAAAAGGCTCGTTAGTAATACGTGCCTATAGGTGGGTGCACAACATGCGTACACTCTGCTTATTACACACACAAGGATGCGCAGCAGCACACAAACATTTTTAAATATGAAAAATAAAAGGATTCCTCTCTGGAGAAGCGTTCAGTCTTTCCGCTCGCAAAGTCCGCCATGTAAATAGTGAATCCACCATGGTGCAAGCGCAACTGGCTTTTAAAGGGAATGGGAGATAAGACTCTGATTGGTTTATTGCATGCTACGCCCAAAACACACCCATGATTCATTAAGAGACTAGGTACAACCCTTTTGGACCATGCGCAACTAGCAAAAGTGGATTCGGACACGCCCTAAGTGCACCTGCGCCATGCGTTTCAGACCATGCGTTCAGATCGTTAAAATAGGGCCCTAAGTGGTTAAGTTGTTTACTTACTATTATTATTTACATACTATTATAGTCTTTCCATTAACGCCATAATGTTGTTCATTCAGACAGATTTGCGAATGCGAAACACGCATGAAAACAAGAGGCAGGATTTATCGTACAAATCATTCATATGCAATCATATCCAATCATAGCACAATGGAGAGATACAACTATTTGAAAATCTGGAATCTGAGGGTGCAAAAAAGTCTAAATATTGAGAAAATTGCCTTTAAAGTTTTCCAAATTAAGTCCTTAGCAACGCATATTACTATTAATAATATTTTTTTAAATATATTTACCGTAATAATTTACAAAAAATCTTCATGGAACATGATCTTTACTTAATATCCCAATGATTTTTGGCATAAAAAAAATAAATAAAAAAAATCGATAATTTTGACCCATACAATGTATTGTTGGCTACTGCCACAAATATACCCGTGCGACTTATGACTGGTTTTGTGGTCCAGGGTCACATATATGCTACTGCTGCATAAATAGAACATACATAAATCCCGTAGCAGATCTAGGCAGGTGGAGCTGAGGGAGGTGGAGGATTTCAGAGGAAAGTGACTTTAGGGGTCTGGATTTTAATAAAATGAATATGAATAAGGTGAAAAAATGAAAAATAAAAAATAGTCCATTTGTATTAAGAACATTCTAGTGATCATCTCTGATTTATTTAAAAGTATAAATAAAGGAATATACAATCTGTGGAACATGATTTGTCCCATGTCTCAAGAAGTTTAAACTTCACATTTACCTTTCTTGAAAACTTTAAACGGGTTAAATATCCATCCTCAATGTGGACAAGCGTTTAGGTTGAGCATGGATAATTCCGTTAAATGTCAGAGTGACAACGAACTCCTTGTTCTGTTCTCTGTGGGTTGATGTTACTGTTTTACAACGTTTGCAGGATTTTGATACCAGCACCGTGGGCCGGTGGATGGAGGATGAAGGGAATTTGACGGGGGTGGAGAGCTATTTATGAATGCGCAGGACATGCATCGGCTGTGCGCTCATTAAAACTCCTCTCACGGTGGAGGAGGAATATGGCCCACACCCTCTGCGAGGCTTTCCTCCGCTGCAGTCTAGGCCAGAATTCACAAGCGAAATACGACTGGGAACACCGATCCAGGATCCGGCTGTCCCTTATTCTGCGTATACGCAAATAAAACCATTCCACACCAGTCAAGCTGCTGATATGAACTATGACTTCATAGACTACTACTTTTTCTAAATTTTTGGTCAATCATGTTGAGGAAAGGCAATGAAGAAAGCCTCCGAATAACAGATGGAAAACACAGATTTGCCATTAAAACCAGGTGCAGGAATGTTTCTCTCTTTCTCAGTTATAGGAAATTAAAAAATCTTCAGCGGCAGCTGGGTAATTAGGCCTGTAGATCTTGGATCTTGGCCACTGCTCGCCACAAACTGATTCTCATAAATGAGATCGCCAGGTCAGAGCACCTGTTAGACAGATTGAAAACTTTTCCTTATCAAAGAAAACAGCTTGGAAACATCTTTTCAACAGAAGGACCCTGGCCCGGCCCTCTGACACATATGTGGCCAGGAAAATTAGCATTTGAATCTGAGATGATGATAATGGCCATGACTACAAATCTATAGTCTAGACGGTTTTTGTTCTTGGTAAATTGCAGGTACATAGCAGACATAAATAATTATTTTGTACACAATTATATGATATAAGCCAATTAATTAGGAGTGTTTGCTAACAAGCTTTACTATTACGCATACGTTGGGTTATTATTAAACTTCAAATCATCCGACTTGTTGGAGACGTTAGGTGTGGTTTTTTTTCAAAGGTGATCTGAATCTCAATATTTCATTTTATGTATTTATTTAGTGGACCGCAGACTTAACGTGCGGTCACATTACCAAAATTTCACAGGCAAAAAAAAAAATGCATATTGTGAATAGTATGGCTATGTATGAAGTACAGCTCACACATGAAGTCACTTTCTCAACTTGTTGCAAAATCTGTGTGCTGAAATATTGCATGGATTCCAATTGAAATGACTGGATTTCGCCAGAGGAAATTCGTCAAACAATGAAAAATGTGACCGCACCTTTAAATTGAACAAGTCATATCTAGAGATCTGAATATCACACGCACTGCAAAAATGGCTTCATTCGCTTTAATCCGCCTTTTTTACTTGTTTTCAAGTAAACATATCTAAAAATCCTTAAGCAACACTGCATAACATGTTTATACTTAAAAACGAGTTTCACAAATCTATCAAGTAATTTGATTCTCCTCAAATACATGTTATTTCAAAGAACATTTTGATATTTCTAGCTTCTAGCATCCACCCAGACAGCAACATAGTGTCGGGCCAGATCCGTCCCACATCTGGAACACGTTGAATCCACATGTACCAGATGTGGCCAGGATCTGTGCTGACACTATGTTGCTGTCTGGGCAAAATGCCCTAAAAAACACAGCAACACAGTAGCAACCACTCAGAACATTATCAAATGCATAGCAACCCTGACAACCACTGAGTTTCGCACAAGCTTAGCGCTACGCACATTCTCTTTAGAAAACATAAAAATTCAGTTTTCATTATGTCTTAAGTCTTAAAAACGAAAGTTGCGGGCGGGCTGACACTTCCAGTAAACCCTGGTTCGGTTCAGACATCCAGGCAGTCAGACCGAGCGAATGGCATGCCTGAGCCTAGGGAAGGGGCACTGTGTACGGGCTGAGACTTCCAGTAAACTCTGGTTCGGTTCAGACATCCAGGCAGTCAGACCGAGCGAATGGCATGTCTGAGCTTAGGGAAGGGGCACTGTGTGCAGGCTGAGACTTCCAGTAAACCCTGGTTAGGTTCAGACATCCAGGCAGTCAGACCGAGCGAATGGCATGCCTGAGCCTAGGGAAGGGGCACTGTGTGCGGGCTGACACTTCCAGTAAACCCTGGTTCGGTTCAGACATCCAGGCAGTTAGACCGAGCGAATGGCATGCCTGAGCCTAGGGAAGGGGCACTGTGTGCGGGCTGAGACTTCCAGTAAACCCTGGTTAGGTTCAGAGATCCAGGCAATCAGACCGAGGGAATGGCATGCCTGAGCCTAGGGAAGGGGCACTGTGTGCGGGCTGAGACTTCCAGTAAACCCTGGTTCGGTTCAGAGATCCAGGCAGTCAGACCAAGGGAATGGCATGCCTGAGCCCAGGGAAGATGCACTGTGTGCGGGCTGAGACTTCCAGCAAACCCTGGTTCGGTTCAGAGATCCATACTCCCAGAGCAGGGCAGGCATCCTGGGGAAGGTGCACCGTCCTGGGAACACTAGGGGGGAAAGACACCCTGGAGGAAATTCCTCCTTAAAATTTCAAAAAAACTATAGTCTTTTCTTCCCTATTGTGATGTATATCCAAGGGAAATGGCTTCTTTGTGGACTTTTTTGTCCATCAGGAATTGGTTGTGAATTTTGTGGTTTGGGTTTGTGGTTTGCTATTGGTCGATCTCATGTCAAGTGACAGGTTTTCCCGCCCTTGTGCCAGTAAAACATGTCATCAGAGAAGAGAAGTGATGATGTTGTAAGAGGGAAGGGAAGTTTTAGAGTGCTGCAGGCTTGACGTCAAAACCTGGAAGACTAATTTGCCAGTGGTTCCCTCGAGATTTTCCTATGGGTTTTATAATGGGGGTTTTTCAATTTATGAGTAAGATAAGGTCTGCGGAAAAGATAACTTGACGATACTTGGGCGTTTTGTTCTACAATGTAGATTACACACACCCAACGTGAATTTTGTAGCTGATTTTTTTTATGTTTATAATAAGTAACTAGATAAGACAGTTTGGGTGTGTGTAATTTATGTTGTAGAACAAAATGTCCAAGTATCGTCAGGTTACGTTTAGCACAGACCTTATTTTACTCATAACTTGAAAAACCCCATTATAAAAACTCAAAAATCTTGAGGGAACCACTGGCGAATGAAGTCTTCCGGGTTTTGACGTCACGCCTACAGCACTCTATTTTGATTAAAAATTATGAAGGCACATGAATTTTTAAAAAATAATTATCATTTATAACAATCATTTATAATAAATACCACAATATTCCATAAAAAAAAAAATAAGAGTTGTCAATTTAGATTTCATAGTGACTTTAAGGCACTTCTGAATATTTAAATGATATGCCAATGAAACCTCCACATTATCATATAAAAGTTTGCTTATAACTGCTATTTTTACAATCCCCTACAAGCTGAAGATTTACCATACTGTGGTTGGGTTAATTTACATCTAAGAATAAGCCTGATGCAAGCTTTACAAAGGAGGCAGTCCATTTATCCCATCGACTTGGATCCAAAACAAGTTTTCAAGACACCATCAAAATGACCTTATAGGGACTCGGCCACTTGCAGTTGAGGAGTAACATCATTACACAGCGAAATGCCCAAGATAGGAGGCAAAATCCCACTTAGCCTTTCATCACAGAAAAGCTCCCCTGGAATCCTAAATAGCCCCCCCCCCCTCCCCTCCAAAAAAAACAATGTGCTCTCAGGCACCAGAGATACACAGCTAAACCCAACCTGCATCCGCCTGTCGCAGGTGCCTTCTAAGACGCTCAATCCTATTCTTGACGCCCACTCTTGTTTTCCTATCGCTGTGGCTCCCTGTGAATAGCAATGAGTATCACAGAGAGCTAGGACCCTGGCAACACGGAAGCCCTCAGCACTGTTTACACCTCTTATAAGGCCTCTTTAGCTTTAGAACGTCAGTCAAAGTTAAAATGTGTTGAGTCTGCCTGCATGGTCTTACCTGCTATAGACTCTACAGGTGTAAAGCTTAGCAGAAAGCTTTAAAACATGTTGGAAAAAGTGCTGAAGATCTTCAAATGCATTTAATGACACTGCTAAAAAAATAAAATAAAAAACAGTGCACATATATAATGTTACGTTCAAAAGTTTGGGATTGGTAAGATTTTCAATGTTTTGAAAGAAGTTTTTTATCAAAAATACAGTTAAAAAAGTAGCCTCATGTAGCCAGACCTTTAATAACCAACAACTTATACTGGCCAAGAAACTACTACTATATTTGCAAAGGAACTTAACGTGGTCTGGGCTAAATGCGCACACTGCATGTGCGTACATATGATGGTATTTTGACCAGCTGAGAACCTGTGAAGAGTTTATAAAATGAAGATCTGCTGCAAGGAGACGCCATTTCTGATGCCTGTACCGAACTGTAAAGAGCAGCGTAGCTCCTATGACAAGAAAAAACAGGTATCAGGTATGTCACGTCTTGTGAAATCACGCCCTGTTTTTGGTGCGTTTAGATGTCTTTGGCCCATGTTATTATTGAAGACTTCTGAGGAGGAAACAAGGAGATTGGTCTATTCAGTTGGCTCAAAATTCATTAAAAATACATTTTCAAAAGCTGAAGTGATTTCCCAGATGTGGGCCGGATCTGGGCTGACACTATGTTGCTGTCTGCATTCCTTGTTTTATTTATTAGTTAAAATAGGTATAACTCAATATTTTAACTAATTGCAAAATTGTAATAATCGATCAAAGCCTACTGATTAATCAGTGAAATGATAGATGATTAGTCGATTAATTGTTCCAATAATCATTAGATTAATCTATCAAAATAATTGTTTGTTGCAGCCCTATGTTGTGTTCATATTTCACCAGATTTCTTTTGGAAGCAGGCCAAGACCCACCTTTTTAGGGGTCTCGGTCCGCTTGTTTGGTGCGCATCAGGGTTTGGATGGCAGTGTTCACACTTAATTAAATAGGGCTAAAACGATTAGTCAACATTATCGACAACAAAAAAATTGTCAAATAGTCTCTCATGTCTTTGATCTCATATGACCTATTTGAAGGACCTGCAATAACGTGGTTTGACCAGTGGGGTGCTGTAGCGAAATACTATGCAGCCCTCCCGGATCCAATCCAATAGACGCTGGCACTTCGGAGTGCAAACAAACCCGAACCCGTAAAATGGGGAAAAGTTTAGCATGACTACAAAAAAAAAGGCTGTCATATGCAGGGCGACCAACTCTCACTCATTCAAGCTCACGCAATTGACACTGTTCTCACACAACACGTCCATTTTCTCAGGTCAAGCGGCGCATGAACCTATTATCTCTTCCTCTTTTCTACTATTACAGCAATAAATAAACATGACTGAGCATCAAAAAGTATGTTGAAAGATACAGCACAACTTACTGAAATGAATCATCTCTAATGTTTTCACTTAATCGGAGTTTCAACCGTAAAAATGTCACAAAACGCTACATTTACCTCAGGAAACCCATTCAATGACCATAAACTCTATAGTTAGTTACAAAAAGAACTCTAGAGAGGAGCATTTTTCAAAAAAAATATGCACAATATTACATACTCATATTCTTACTCTTATAAAAAAAAAGGTATTATTACAATTTCCAGACTTAATAAAAACACAGTACCATTCATTGTATCAGTTGGACTATTGATGACTTCTGAGGCGGAGATTGGTCTATTCAGTTGGCTCGAAATTCATTAAAAATACATTTTCCCAGACATTTCCCAGACAGTGTCGGCCCACATCTGGTACATGTGGATTCAACACGTACCAGATGTGGGCCGAATCTGGGCCGACACTATGTTGCTGTCTGGGTTCCTTGTTGTATTTATTAGTTAAAATAGGTATAACAATATTTTTACTAATTGCAAAATTGGAATAATCGATCAAAGCCTACTGATTAATCAGTGAAACGATCGATGATTAGTCGATTAATCGTTCCAATAATCGTTAGATTAATTGATTATCAAAATAATCGTTTGTTACAGCCCTATAATCAAACAAACCGCACTAACAGAGCAATCGCACCAGGGTTCGTTTTAATCTAACCAAACCTGCCAAATGTGAACACGCCCTTAGAGTACAGACTGGCATCTAAAGAAACCAATCCGAGTTTTTAATATATACTGTATACCTTCTATCTTTCAAAGATTTAATAACCTTGAAAACTTGTTTCTTAAAAGTGCTTACTGTATATACCTTGTATGGCACAACATGTAGTCCAAGCGGACTGATTACATAATCAAAAAGAAATAAATGTGTGCTCTTACTCCTGGATGATGTGTATAGCCAGCCAATCAAATTAGAGTTTACTAGACTGAGAAGGGACTGTGGGCGTGCAGTCAGAGACTAATTCTGTCTTTCAATGTGGTCAAGTGCTCTCTAATGAGATCTAATCAACGAAAATGCATGTTACTATCAGGTGTAAAGGGTCTTGTATTCTTTATTACAAAATGAAAATGAAAATGAAAAAGAAATATCTGGTATGAAAGTCCTTTGTAAAAGCAGGCAAGCATGAAAACTGCAGGGCAAGCTGTTAAAGATGCCGCTACTGCCTACCTGTGGACGCCTTCATCTGCTCTCTGCAAGCTATAGCCAAGAAATAAACTGCTGCGGATCATCCACACTGTTCTACAGTCTATCAGGCGCTTCATTAGCCATGCAATGAATAAAAGATCAGCGGCAAGAACGAGGGATAAAAAAAAATAATGAAGGCGAGGATGGGAGAGCGAGAGGAATAAGAGAAAATGAAAACGAAGGAAACCTAAAACAGCAGCGGACGAAATTACCTCCAATATGTCCATGATTGAAGCCCAAAGCTCCCTCCTTCGTATTTTCCTCTATCTAGAGTCGTGAATATTCTAGATTGGAATGTCACTGTTATTCCATTACTTTCGGCCCAATCAATAATTTTATATTGAATTAGGGGAAAAAAAAATGCTGGCATGTGCTTGTGTTTCATTAACTTTCATTTTCGACAGTGGCTAAAAATTGCCTCACTGGCACACAAAAAGAGCTGCAAAAATTGTTCATAGTCATAAAGAAATAGAACTTTATTCTTCTGTCTTCTAAAGAGGCAAAGAGGTAAAAGGCTTTATCATGTGCTTAAAAGGAGAGAGTGATCAATATTTTATCGTAGTCTACGGCCACTACGAAACCTCTCTGGTTGTCAGGACAATGGCAACAAGACAGATAAGTTCCAGCCTCTCACAATTAAAAAAATATATATAAAATAAAATAAAATAAAATAAGCTACATGACCTGCTTACCCAAAATATCTACAAATCTACATTAAACAGCCATGTGACCTTGAGATCTCTTGCTGTCATTTTTACAACTGACTGCATTCAGCTAAATTTAGGGAGCGATTACCCATCAAACACGCAAACAGAAGTGTTCACAGTGTGGGGTCTGACAAAGCACTGTGTAACTTATTTGTAGAAGCAGCAGGATTGGGGTGGCATGCACATATTTTTGCACCACACTGTTTCGACGCAACAGCGGCAATCATTTTGCCTCAACTTCCTACTGTTATTTAGTGTCACATATAGCCAGCAGCAAGAACTACATTCTTGTGAATTGTGCTGATAAACTTGCTCTCATCATGACTTTGTTTAATACAATAACAAGAGAAATTTGTATGACATTGAACATTGAGATGTAGTGTATGTTATAAAGGTGATTTGTATTTGTTTATTATTATTAATATTATTAGTAGTAGTAGTAGTAATAGTAATAATAGAAGAAATAAATTAATAATAATAATAATAATAATTGTATTTATTTATTTATTTATACTACTGCTATTACTACTACTACTACTACTACTACTACTAATAATAATAATAATAATAATAATAATAAGGGGTTATTTATTTATTTATTTATTTATTTATTTAAGTGGCTCTTCATTTCAAACACAAATATGACTAAACTCCCTGAAAACACTTAATATCAGAAAACCAAAAAAGATTTAATACAGGTCCACTGGTGTCACTTAATATGCAGGTTCATTCCCCAGATCTCCTACTTTTGATCAATTCTGTCAACCCCACATAACAACAACTGGCCATTTTAATGTTACGGAATGAATCTCCGATCGATACCACCCGGTAAATGCTGCCCCATTTCAAATGACATGCCGGGATTATTTATGACTGAAGGCAGCCACCCAATACCAACATGTAAAATGGAAAACGCAGCAAACCCGTTATTGGGACAGTCTCCTGATTAACGTAGCATAGCAAGACCTTGACTGTGTCACACATTCATATCTGCATCCACACTATGAGGGTCTTTGAGGTTATATTGTTCTCTATTGATCTTTCTGCCATTATGGTTATCATAAAGAGGGCCTCCATACACATTATGAACATCAGGGGTCACACAAATGGACGCTTCCCATTACTTTATTAGGGACAGTCCATACCAGCGCGCCTCGAAATCCATCATGTGCTCCTTCAAAATCCATAATTTGCACATTAGCAAGAGCCTTGCATACTTTCAGCTGTTTTAGTGAGTTATTAAAAGGGTGTTGTGTCTAAAATATTATTGAAAATAATAATGTACATGACATGCTCATTCATGCGTGTTCTTATGTCACCAATATCAAAGCGTAATGATACACAAAAAGCTTTTTAAGCTCTCAAGGTCAAAGAATAGGTCATAAAAGGGCTTACAATAATAACAAATACTATACTGGCAGAGTTTTCTAGATTACAAATGTCAAACAGGACCATTTCTGAACAGACAGGCGGTAGTTTTCTTTTGATCCGACACCTAAGGCTCTCAAAATTGTCAAATTGCACCTGTGCTTCTGTAAATAGATAGGCAGTAAATAAAAGGGGGACTTTGTGTTGACTTCACGAGACCCATAACTAGCAAACAAGAGTGAAAGCTTTTTTGTCATTGAAAAGGCCTTTAAGCCAATAAGCCAGTCTTCCAAATAGTTTTCAAACAGGAGTGGTTTTGTTATGCATGAGGTCAGTTTAATTTTCTTGCAAAGTCAGAGCTAACAATTACCAAACCTAAAGCAAAAGAAGAGAAGAGGCAGCGCTAATGCTATTGGATTTTATACGCTTCTTCAAAGAAGTTTAGATTCTAGTTGTTAAATCAAGTAAAATGAGCTTCAGGTAGTTAGGATAAAACAAATAGGAAACCTGATTTCCAAACCAATGGGTAACACAAATTAAATAATAATAATAATAATAATAATAATAATTAACCCTTTTAAGACAGACAGACAGACGGACATAGACAGATAGATAGACAGACGGATAGATGGATAGATAGGTAGAACGACAGACAGACAGACAGAGAGGACGATAGGTAGAATGACAGACAGAGAGGACAATAGGTAGAACGACAGACAGAGAGGACGATAGGTAGAATGACAGACAGAGAGGACGATAGGTAGAACGACAGAAAGACAGAGAGGACGATAGGTAGAACGACAGACAGACTGACAGACAGAGAGGACGATAGGTAGAATGACAGACAGAGAGGACGATAGGTAGAACGACAGACAGAGAGAGAGGACGATAGGTAGAACGACAGAAAGACAGAGAGGACGATAGGTAGAACGACAGACAGACTGACAGACAGAGAGGACGATAGGTAGAATGACAGACAGAGAGGACGATAGGTAGAACGACAGACAGAGAGAGAGGACGATAGGTAGAACGACAGAAAGACAGAGAGGACGATAGGTAGAACGACAGACAGACTGACAGACAGAGAGGACGATAGGTAGAATGACAGACACACACAGACAGAGAGGACGACAGGTAGAACGACAGACAGACAGACAGACAGACAGAGGACGACAGGTAGAACGACAGACAGACAGACAGACAGACAGACGACGATAGGTAGAACGACAGACAGAGAGGACGATAGGTAGAACGACAGACAGAGAGGACGATAGGTAGAATGACAGACAGACAGACAGACAGAGAGGATGATATGTAGAATAACAGACAGAGAGGATGATAGGTAGAACGACAGACAGAGAGGACGATAGGTAGAATGACAGACAGACAGAGAGGACGATAGGTAGAATGACAGACAGACAGAGAGGACGATATGTAGAATGACAGACAGACAGACAGACAGAGAGGACGATAGGTAGAATGACAGACAGACAAACAGACAGACAGAGAGGATGATATGTAGAATGACAGACAGACAGACAGACAGACAGAGAGGATGATATGTAGAATGACAGACAGACAGAGAGGACGATAGGTAGAATGACAGACAGACAGACAGACAGAGAGGATGATATGTAGAATGACAGACAGACAGACAGACAGACAGAGAGGATGATATGTAGAATGACAGACAGACAGACAGACAGACAGAGAGGACAATAGGTAGAATGACAGACAGACAGAGAGGACGATAGGTAGAACGACAGACAGGACGATAGGTAGAACGACAGACAGACAGACAGACAGACAGAGAGGATGATATGTAGAATGACAGACAGACAGACAGAGAGGACGATAGGTAGAATGACAGACAGACAGACAGACAGAGAGGACGATAGGTAGAACAACAGAGACAGAGAGGACGATAGGTAGAACAACAGACAGACAGACAGACAGACAGAGAGGACGATAGGTAGAACGACAGACAGACAGAGAGGACGATAGGTAGAATGACAGACAGACAGAGAGGACGATAGGTAGAACGACAGACAGACAGAGAGGACGATAGGTAGAACAACAGACAGAGAGGACGATAGGTAGAACGACAGACAGACACACAGAGAGGACGATAGGTAGAACGACAGACACAGAGGACGATAGGTAGAACGACAGACAGACAGAGAGGACGATAGGTAGAACGACAGACACAGAGGACGATAGGTAGAATGACAGACAGACAGACAGACAGACAGACAGACAGAGAGGACGATAGGTAGAACGACAGACAGACAGAGAGGACGATAGGTAGAATGACAGACAGACAGGACAATAGGTAGAATGACAGAGACAGACAGGACGATAGGTAGAATGACAGAGACAGACAGGACGATAGGTAGAACGACAGACAGACAGACAGACAGACAGACAGACAGACAGACGACGATAGGTAGAACGACACAGACAGACAGAGGACGATAGGTAGAACGACAGACGGACAGACAGGACAACATACAGAACGACAGACAGAGAGGACGATAGATAGAATTACAGACAGACAGACAGAGAGGACGATAGATAGAACTACAGACAGACAGACAGACAGAGGACGATATGTAGAACGACAGACAGACAGAGGACGATAGGTAGAACGACAGACAGGACAATAGGTAGAACGACAGACAGAGAGGACGATAGATAGAATTACAGACAGACAGACAGACAGAGGACGATATGTAGAACGACAGACAGACAGAGGACGATAGGTAGAATGACAGACGGACAGACAGGACAATAGGTAGAACGACAGACAGAGAGGACGATAGATAGAATTACAGACAGACAGATAGACAGACAGACAGAGAGGACGATAGATAGAAATACAGACAGACAGACAGAGGACGATAGGTAGAACGACAGACAGACAGAGGATGATAGGTAGAACGACAGACAGACAGACAGACAGACAGACAGACAGATTAGATAATCGCATTATTACACTTCTGAGACTTCTGAGGTACAACACATCTGCTTGGAAAGGGTTGACGCTTGCTTACTCTGGCATGTTCATGTGACATCTACAAACCCAATAAATATTCCATGCATTTCACAAAGCCCACAGCAAGCATTTCCAAAGCGTCCCTATCTCCATGACCTTTCTCAAATGGGTACTACAACCAGGGCATGAGACAATAAAAAAAAAGGCTGATGCAAATGAGATCCTATTGCGTTTCCTTAGATACGCCACTCTGATAATAGCCCTCCTCACCTCTCTCAGCCTCTCCTAGCACAACATATGCCATGGATGATTTCACAGCTTCTAACATGGTTTCCAGCAGCCACTGCCAGACAGACTGTGCTGAAATTAGCTGGCCTTGCACATAACCACACCTGCCAGAACAAAAGGCGCCTTAGGAGTCACAGATCGTGAAGCATAAGAATCCAAAAAACTGAGTATTGATGATCCGCAAACGCTTAGTCAACATTTTGCCTGGTGAAAAGGCAAACAAACTCTCCCTTCTCAGTTCCTGCTCAAGGAAGAAAGTTTGATCGTCACATAAGGAGTGTAATTATGGATCCATTTGTGCCCTGAAGCTATTGTTTGATTACCTGAAAGCATCAATCAAGCAGGCAGGCGAGCAATGTAAAACGGAAAAAAATAAAATCCTTCTTACGAACAGCGACGACCACAGCACATCAGTATACAGTAGATGCCGTTTGAATTTCCATTAAAATGTTCTTCAATGAGCAACCTATTTTTCATACCTTTTCCATCTATCAGCAGGTACGTGACATTGCTGATGGCTTTTATGGGTGCCAATTTGCAACGGCCACTTTACTTTGAAAACGATTTCTGTAAAGCTTCGGTGTAATCTTTGCAAAGTAACGCCATTTAGATTTCAGGGACTCATTTTCAACTAGGACTATCTGAGACTGTTGCTGATCCTTCTTTTTTTTAATCGCACATTAAATTAGGCTCTCAGACGTCTGTCTATAGACACAGAGACCCTTGGGATGGCTGAACGGAGACTGGATGGCCAATCAACTATAGTGGGTATGCGTCTTGTTTTCTAGTGCTAGTGACTGATAAATTCCCCCGTTTTATTACTAACACTGTGCACAGAATTCTTAATAAATCTCTAATAAAGCTCAGCTTTTGAGAGTGAAAAGAAAAGAGAACCTATTATGCTTTTTTAC
Source organism: Coreius guichenoti (assembly GCA_039654105.1). NCBI lineage: Eukaryota > Metazoa > Chordata > Actinopteri > Cypriniformes > Gobionidae > Coreius > Coreius guichenoti. Next base: position 11,588,456 of record CM077191.1, read on the forward strand.
ATTTACTTTCTTCAGTGTGTAATGTTGCTGTTTGAGCATGAAAAAGATCTGCAAAGTTACAAAGCACAGTCACTCCAAAGGGAGTTATTCTCTATATCAGCAGAACTGTTTCTGAACTCCATGAAATTAATCGATTGCAGTTTTCCTCTGGGAACATTCACATCACAATACTCCTCATTTAAATAATTCCCACCCAAGGCATATGAAAAAAGGGGGCGGGGTCTGGATGAGTTGTGTTAGTAGTGTGTTATAGCACCGTTATGGTAAGGGGCGTGGCATTTCTGAAAAACGCTTAAAGCAGTTGACCGATCATTATACACTGGTCCAGCCAACCAATCAGAGCACACTGTGCTTTGTGGAAGGAGGGGCTTCATAGACACCAGAACTAAACAGAGCGTTATTGACAGACTGGGAAGAGAGGTGCTGCAACCATCTAAAATATGTGCAAAATAATGTGTTTTTTGAACACAGTTTTCCTCTGGGAACATTCACATCACAATACTCCTCATTTAAATAATTCCCACCCAAGGCATATGAAAAAAGGGGGCGGGGTCTGGATGAGTTGCGTTAGTAACGTGTTATGGCACCATTATGGTAAGGGGCGTGGCATTTCTGAAACACGCTCGAAGCAGTTGACCAATCATAACACACTGGTCCAGCCGAACAATCAGAGCACATTGCAATTTTCGGAAGGAGGGACTTCATAGACACCAGAACTAAACAGAGCGTTACTGACAGACTGGGAAGAGAGGTGCTGCAACCATCTAAAATATGTGCAAAATAATGTGTTTTTTGAACACAGTTTTCCTCTGGGAACATTCACATCACAATACTCCTCATTTAAATAATTCTCACCCAAGGCATATGAAAAAAGGGGGCGGGGTCTGGATGAGTTGCGTTAGTAATGTGTTATGGCACCATTATGGTAAGGGGCGTGGCATTTCTGAAACACGCTCGAAGCAGTTGACCAATCATAACACACTGGTCCAGCCGAACAATCAGAGCACTCAGAGCACATTGCAATTTTCGGAAGGAGGGACATCATAGACACCAGAACCCTGGTCCTTATTAAAAATACTCTTCAGAGTAAATATAAATATTGAGTCAATGTCTTTGGACTGCCATTCTAGACTTTTGGTCAGAAATTGTTTTTTTATCATCTAAGAAATATTGCAAAATTGAGGGCAATTTTATCGATTCTGATCTTGAGATGGTTATCCATGCTTTTATTTCCTCACATTTAGATTATTGTAACTCTCTTTTTACTTTTTTCAACAAATCTGCTCTAAATCGTCTTCAAATGGTTCAAAATGCTGTGGCAAGGCTTTTAACAGGATCTGGCAGAAGGACACACATCACACCCATTTTATCCGCCCTACACTGGCTACCCATCAAATTTTGTATTGATTTTAAAATATTAGTTTCAACTTTTAGAGCTTTAAATGGTCAGGCCCCAAAATACATTGCTGATTTGTTATGCCCCTACTCCCCAGGCCGTGCCCTTCGATCCTCAGGCCAGAGTCTTTTAATGGTCCCAAAGACTCGTTATAAAACCCGGGGAGAACTGTCCTTTCAGGCTGTAGCCCCCAGACTGTGGAACACCCTGCCCATGTCCCTCCGTGTGGCCGACTCTGTTGATTCTTTTAAAAGGCAACTCAAGACAGTGTTATTTAAACACGCTTTTAGTTGAATGGGTTTTATTTTGGGCTTTTTACATTTTTTAATTTTCTGATTGTATATTGTTTTACTGTTTTGGTTGCACTTTGTAAAGCACTTTGTGATTTTATCTGTGAAAAGCGCTCTATAAATAAACTTTAAATAAACTTACTAAATGCAATGGAAAAACAGCAGTCTAGTTGCTTTCTTACTGACTTCATTAAGCATTTTTTGTCATAGCATAAAGAGTTAAACAAAAGAGATCTGGTATGTTGTTCATATTCTGGCCATGCATTATGACATTCCATTAGCAAAATAAAAGAATAGTGCTGCTAATACAAAAATACCATTATTGAGAGTACAAAAAAAAGACAATTAGTGTAATGGATAGGCTTGATGCAAACAAATGATCAACACTAAGGGTCCTCGATTACTCTGATGCACAACAAAACAGCAGACTACAGCAAAGCTGGGGCAAAAACAACAATACATTGTAAAAGCTCTGAGCACATGTGACCATGACAAGCTCTACTTTAGGTTATTCTCTCTCAGAACTCGAAAACCCATTCGAAAATGTGTGAAACTGCAAAAATGGATGGACCTCAACCACCTGTGATGCAAACAAATACTAATCCGCATTAGTCTTAGGTATTTTGGACATATTTAAAACATTTTTTTGGTAATTAGTTTCCCTCAAGTGTCATACCACAATCTAAACAGTTGTTTAAACTTAAAACATCTCTGTTTGTGAAATGTGTTATGGGAAGTGTGCCTTTTCAGCTTGCTTTGATATTATACATGTAATGCAATGATTTTCATACCTTAAGTGTGGTTTAGGTTTCCAAACACTTTTTGGGGCCACTGTAAAATCTAAAAAGTAACATTCTAAACAACAGATGCTTAATAATAATAATACACATTCATTTAGCCATAGCTAAATGTAATAAAGCTACGCTACCACAACAAAACCAAATTAACTTCTGTTTAAGCTGTAGTCCCTGTATGCAGGAAAATTTTATTGTTTGCATGTAAATTAAATCATTTCTGTCCTGGAGTTTTCTGCATTTCACAAATTATGGTGGTAATACTTTATAAGCACTTTTCAATAAGTAGAAGAGACCGGGGCTAGTTGTCACACATTTTATTCTAGTGAATATTTCCTAGAAAGTTAGCTAATTATTGTATAGATGTAAGAAATTAATATGTTTCTTCAACGAGGATGTAATAAATCAATCAATATTGACAGTAAAGATTTTTACATTATAACAAAGTTTCGATCTCAAATAAATGGTGTTCCTTAGAACTTTTTATTCATTAAAGAATTCTTGTGGGGGCGAATGGACTTCTAACTTTTAACCATTAGTTCATCCCCCAATATCACACTACTGTATATGGGGTAAGTTGTCACAATGGAAACCTGCATTTAAATAGCCTACAGTATAACGGGCATTTTAACCGCTTTCAAGCTAAATAGAATATATATATAATATATATATATATATATATATTTTCCTTCATTAATTAACCCATATATATATATATATATATATATATATATATATATATGGGTTAATTAATGAAGGAAAATAAAAACCTGTCCTGACGAAATTTATGTAAAATTGGACATTTCTTTTAACTCAAAAGCTAGTTACTGAGATGCAGTGCTTATAATCAACTTCCCCATGTGACAACTTGCCCCGGTCTCCTCTAAATGCCCTCACACTTCAGAAAGGTTTCAGTTGGCCTTGCTTTAACTCTAGTAGTAACACTGAAGCTAGTTGGCCTGAAGGAGTATCACCATAATTTGTAAATTGGTCAAGGTCGAGTGAATACAATAGAAGTGGGTTGATGACTCGTAGGGGAATGCCAACTAAAAATGTAGGCCTCTTTTTCAGGAAAGCTCTCAATCCTGCTCCTCACATACCCCATATCACAATTTGGAAGTTGGACATTTTAATTCATATCATGAATTCATTAGTAAAGGCTCCAAGACCAGAATTGGGTGTCAAATAAGTAAAAAAAATATATCCAAAATGTGCAGTGCAACACTTGAAACTGGCCGAGTTACAGGAGCTGTCCAGTATCAGGGGGTGCTGAACTCTCTAAGGCTACTGCTGAAAATTAAATCTTTAAAGCAAACAACTAGTCAAAAGCAAACAAACGAGAAAGGACATGCACACTTTAGAGACATGCTCCCTGATCAGTGCACGCTGGCTTCCCAGTTTAGATGTTGGAAAAGGTTACCACTATCCCCTCTAGTGGCCTTACAAAGTGACTGGAGAAGGGGCTGTAAAAACGTCTCCCTGAGAAACTGTTGAGCTCATACATCAGTTTGCATACACTATTAGGCAGTTCGCCTGATAGAATGCTATGGAAAAAAGTAAATCCGCCACAAAGCGCTATAGGGTTGTCACGGCATCCCTTTCTAGGCAATTCCCAACAAAGAATCAATCATCAATCGGGTTTTTGTTCCACCAAAATGCACTCTTTTGTTCTCAGTGCTGCGTTGGCATTGAAATTATTTCAAAGGGAACACGATCGGTCTTGCTTTTTGCACGTTTGTAGCCTTAAATTATTGATATTACATAATGAAAACATCATCCAGACTGGTGTCGTGTCCAGGAGAACCAGTGCTGAACCACAAGATGGCCCATATGAGGAAAACTTTAAGAGAGAGAGAATATTGATGTCTTAATATGGCAAAACTAATAGCTTTTCAAATGAAAAAAATGTCATTATTTGGCATTCAAAGCCGGTTGAAGACAACAACGTTAATGTTTTCTTTGCTCCAGGCGTTATTATTTATTTGCTCGGATCAGTTGAGGGCCATTACGCAGCTCTCTTATTTATCCCAAAACCATCAGAGACCATCAAAAAGACCATCATATAGCTATTACAGCATTAATGTTTCTGTCTCGTATTACTTATTCGACTTGCCATTCGACTTGCCATAACCTGCCATGCACTGGAACATCAGCCTAGAAATGAATGCAAAAATGAGATGTGACTTTAAAATCCTAATGCACTTATTAATACACGCTGGTATGTCACTTCAAACTCATGCAAACCTTTTTTCCTCCCTCTCTCTCTCTCTCTCTCTCTCTCTCTCTCTCTCTTTAATAGCACAATGCACCTTTCACGAAGCTCACGAATGTGACAAAATTCCTTTTGGGATTCCTGTCTTGAATACAAAGCAGCCTCAATAAAGACTCCTCTCTGTGAAGCCAAAAAACCAGATGCATTTAAGCTATTAAGCAATTAATTGTCCCCAATGCACTTGGGAATTTTTAACATGGACTATATACTTTGTGTATATGGAGTAGCAAATTTCCAACAGCTTTCTTTTCATTCCTGGTTTCAATATGGACATTCAATTGCAAAGCTAATCTTCTTTATCAATTTAAGATCGTTTTAAGCTACTGCCCATCATTAAAACCCTTCTAATCATCCCACACACCAACACAAAGCCTGGAGTGAGTGGGAGGCTGAGAGTTGATCTCAATGCACACATGGACTCAACATGTGATGGACACTTGTGCGCTTGACTTACATGGAGGAGATGTTCTCAAACAGGTCCGGGAGGCTGTTAGTGGTATTCCCATCGCTCACGGTGTCCTGTAGTGCCAGGAGGGGAAGGAAATTCCCTTGGTAAGACTTATTGCAAAAGATGTCAGTGGTAGAACAAGTGCAGGTCGGTGGGCAGTCCAGCATGGAGCTCATGTAATTTTGGAAGATGCTGAGGAGAAACAGGATCCTCCACCAGCAAACGCGAGGTGGGATGGAGAATAAATCCATGTTTCCAGGTGTTTCCCTCAATGTTTTAGCTCCTCGAGGGTGGGTTAATGTTCAACAGCAACAGAATCGAAAGCGCTCCGGGTATCCGTACGGTAATGCGAGAGCGCGCGCGGGTGAGTGGATGAGAGTAAAGGTATGTTAGATCAATGAGATCGCAATAATGTCCCCAAGAAAAGAGGGGAGAAATACTCCGTCAATGTAGAAAGGGCTCAAAAATCAACGGTCCCAGTCTGTCCTCCTCTCCGGGCTGCATGGTACAAGCTTCCCCGTCTCCACGGTTCTGTTTGTCGCGCAGTTCCAGGTTGTTGGAGCTCCGGCTTGAAGACTAAAAGCGTCAGAGCGCAGTCGAGAGAGAGAGAGAGAGAGAGAGAGAGAGAGAGAGAGAGAGAGAGAGAGAGAGAGAGAGAGAGAGAGAGAGAGAGAGAGGTCCATGCTCCGAGCATCAAGTCCCACCTACTGGGCAGATTAAAAACTGACGCACCTGCATAACAGCAAAAGCGATCAAATCGGCACTTGAAAAATAACGCACTTTGCAACAGGCAAAACCCTGCTGCCAAATAGCTACAGTGTTTGCACAGCGTGTACCAAGCAAGACGCACCATTATTTGACAAATAGGGATGTCCAAGATTATTAAAAGACAAGATTTTTTCTTTTTTTCGGAAAAACAAGTTCTTAACGTACTACGCATTGATGTTGGTTCCTTACATTATTGAAGAACATTTATAGCCTACCATTTTCTACAAAATAAAAATATATATCTACTGATTAAAATCTGCTGTCATGTAAAATAAGAAATACTTTCCTTGCACCTTGAATATACACAACTTTAACATCATTTTCAAGGTATATTTTTTCAAGTTTTTTTTAAAAGGTTAAAATGTTATAATAAAAAAACTTATTTCACCTAAATAAATAAATCTGTAACTGTTTACAATAACTCTCGTTACTCTCTAAATATTGTTATATTATATATTATACAACATATTATTAGTTAATTTACACAAAGCATTAAGCTGTCGTCATGTATATTCTTTTAGTAGAGACTGGAGCTAGTTGTCACAAACTGAAGTTGGCACAAAGATTAAATCTCAATAACATATTTTTGCTGTTTCAAGAACTATTTTGTGATAGTAAATTCATATCTTACGAGTCCATAATTTATAGAGTGGGACTTTTTTTTTTTTTTAAATTTATATTAAAGTCTTGGCTACAAAAAGTATACAGAAACCCATCCTGAGAAATATATTAGGCTTACTCAAGTAAAGAGTGTCCCAGTCTCCAGTACATTCATATTGGTTTACAGTAGCTACTGATCGGTTAAGCATTACATTTTTGCTAACAAGAGTTATTATAAAGTGTTTCATACATACACACACACACACACATACATGTATATATATAGATAGATGTACAGCCTTCGCTCCCCACGTGCATCAATGAGCCTTGGTCGCCCATGACTCTGTTGCCGGTTCACCACTGCTCCTTCCTTGGACCACTTTTGATAGATACTGACCACTGCAGACTGGGAACACCCCACAAGAGCTGCAGTTTTGGAGATGCTCTGACCTAGTCGTCTAGCCATCACAATTTGGCTCTTGTCAAACTCGCTCAAATCCTTTACACTTGCCCATTTTTCCTGCTAACACATCAACTTTGAGGAAAAAATGTTCACTCGCTGCCTAACATATCCCACCCACTAACAGGTGCCGTGATGAAGAGATAATCAGTGTACTTCAATTCATTTCGTCATAATATATTATATATATATATATAAAAAACACACACACACACACACACACATATATATATATATAAATTAAAATTTTTATATAAATTGTTATATGTAAGCAGCAACCAATGGTAGAATTTGACATTTTATAAGCACAAACTCCTTAGACTAAATAAGAAAACCAGCCCTTTGGGGTCACAATCATGAACTCTTGTTCGTCTGCTGTGGAATCATGTTTTTACTCAACTGTAAGCTGATCTCTGATGCTCTTGCTCTTTGAACTCTGAGTGGTTCAGAGTCAAAGTGTCATGCCCCACCAATACCTCGCACAATTAATGTATAACCAGCCATCTGCACATTCGACACTACATCGTCTTCATGTACTGTAGCGGCAAGTTCTGTTATTGCTTAAGCAAAGAATTTTGGAGTCTGAAAACAAGAATTACGAGGACATCAGTTCCCTGTAGGCCACGCTAAGTATGTCAACGTTGTGTCTACACACTTATCCACACCTGGGCATTTCTAAATCAGTATGGTGTATTTGAAGACCTACCATACAACGAAAAACCAACATGCAAGAGACATCACAAACATGTTGTTGGTATCTATGGTTCTTGTCCTAGGGTATACTGGACTTCATTCATCCTGAGAGTATCTATGATTAACTGTATGGTCTGCTGATAAAGCTACCTGGCAGGATGAAAAAAAATATGTTACATTGCTTGGAGATAAAAAAAAAAAAAAAAAGTAAACAATATACAGTTGTTCACCATGCTGATAGTAAACTCATATCTTACGAGTGCATGCATAAATCCATAACGACTTATAGAGTGGGACAACTGTTTATAGATATGTAAGCCCATAGATATATAATGAATACAAACACAGACAGGCTGATCAGGACCAGTTTATCGTATGGCTACTTACCAGGTTGCCAGAACTTTACTGTAAAGAAGATGTTACAGGTATTACGGGATGGCATTTTGGTGATGTGTGATAACATTTCATTCAATTATATACATTTAAAACACTGTTTATAACATGTAATACAAAGGAAGGTCACACAATGACTTTCATCAAAAGTGGCCGCTGCAGCAACTGTGATAAATACTAAAATAAAGAAAAAAAAATCAGTTACTCAGATAAACACACAACACCAGTGAAATACAACCATAAAACAATGCAGTTAACTAAATAACATAAAATGGCAAAACACATCATTGCACATAACTTAATTATATATATATATATATATATATATATATATATATATATATATATATATATATAACCAATTTAAATAAAATATAAACAAATGACATTGTTCAAGCAGGAACTTCTAAGAATGTCCAATAAATTTCCACATTCACTATAAGACCAACAAATTTGAAAAGAATAGTCTTAAAATTATATAAATATATATTTTTTTAAAAAATCAATGTGTCAACAAATTATAAAGTAACCCATTCTTGTTTTACACAACAAAAATATTTAATATTTTTTAGTAGCGCTGTCAATCGATTAAAAAAAATAAATTAAATCACACATTGCTTTCCTGTAATTAATCGCAATTAAAAAGATCTGCCTTTTTAATATTTTTATATTGTAATTCACAGTTCAAATTAATGTAGAAACAACTTAAAGACAGTATATTTTAAATATTTGTTGTAATGTCATCTTATGAATGAAGGCCAGTATCACTGATGCTAATACAGCTACTGATGTCTCTATGTAATAGATTTTTTTAAACATTAATGATAGACATTCAACATTACAGTATAATTGAAAGCTATCAGTTTCAACATTTATTGGGCTTTAAAAAAATAACTTTTAATTTAAGTGTACTTAAAACAATCTTCATATAATCCCATTATAATAAATGTCATATTTACCTGTGGGCTTTATATACAATCAATATACAGAAATTGAATAAAGTTATCAAACACTTAACAGTCTTAACTGCATAAATTTATAAATTAAATATAGATTAATTCTTATTAAGCTACAATTTTCTCTGTTACCTTTGTTCTTTGATTAACTTTAATGACAGACATCACAGTAACTGGATTATTAGGCTGCTGTCACTTTAAGATCTGCCGCTGCCGAACATGACGCAGATCTGACGCACTGTCACGCGGATCTCATTTTCTCACAACTCAGTTGAGAATACTCGACAAAACAGGCATTTTGGCATAATTCTGTGTGTTATTGTTTGTTCAAGCAAAAGAGAACTCAATTCTGGTGTCTGTTCTGTGCGTCGTGTGTGTGTGTGTGTGTGTGTGTGTTTGTGTCAGGACATTCACAGCACATTCTCTTTTGTCTTGTCGCGCTTGAATGGTTTAAAAGCATTTGCATGAATAAGAGCGGGATCCAAGGATCCAAGCCCAAGGACCAGATGCTGCTTTAATTGTGTTCAATATTTTTAATGCGTTAAACTGAAAAAAATATTTTGACGCTAATTTTGACAGCACTATTTTATATGACACTCTAGAGGGCGCAGGCTGATAGGTCCTTTACATGCAATCTGCAAGCAATCACATCATTTACTGCATGGCATAAGCTGATTGGCCTCTGCTGATCCTGCAGCCAAAGAAATTGCTTGTTCAACGTTTAAATATTCTGGTTCATTGTTTGTTGTAGGCAGTGTTGCCACGCGGTTTTCCTGCGGAATTTAACACTGTTGCCGCGGGCTGATTTTTAATGTCCGCGGGTTGAAGCGACCCCAATTATGTGATATTTAGCCCCGGGAATGAAAATTTTAGCAGGGAACAAAAAAAACAGTCATGTTGGAACAGGAAGGGGTCATCCCCAAACTGTTCCCACAAAGTTGGGAGCATGAAATTGTCCAAAATGTCTTGGTATGCTGAAGCATTAAGAGTTTCTTTCACTGGAACTAAAGAGCCAAGCCGAACCCCTGAAAAACAACCCCACACCATAATCCCCCCCTCCACCAAACTTTACACTTGGCACAATGCAGTTAGGAAAGTACCGTTCTCCTGGCAACCGCCAAACCCAGACTCATCCATCGGATTGCCAGACAGAGAAGCATGATTCGTCACTCCAGAGAGCATGTCTCCACTGCTCTAGAGTCCAGTGGCGGCGTGCTTTACACCACTGCATCTGACGCTTTGCATTGTACTTGGTGATGGAAGGCTTGGATGCAGCTGCTCGGCCATGGAAACCCATTCCATGAAGCTCTCTACGCACTGTTCTTGAGCTAATCTGAAGGCCACATGAAGTTTGGAGGTCTGTAGCTATTGACTCTGCAGAAAGTTGACGACTTCTGCACACTGTGCACCTCAGCATGCGCTGACCCCGCTCTGTGATTTTACGTGGCCTACCACTTCGTGGCTGAGTTGCTGTTGTTCCCAATTGCTTCCACTTTGTTATAATACCACTAGCAGTTGACCGTAGGATATTTAGTAGTGAGGAAATTTCACGAATGGACTTATTGCACAGGTGGCAACCTATCACGGTACCTCGCTTGAATTTACTGAGCTCCTGAGAGCCACCCATTCTTTCACAAATGTTTGTAGAAGCAGTCTGCATGCCTAGGTGCTTGATTTTATACACCTGTGATTGGAACACCTGAATTCAATGATTTTGAGGGGTGTCCCAATACTTTTGACAATATAGTGTACATATAGTAAAGTACCTTGCAGTCAAATTAACTGGTTCACATTGTAGCAATTTTATAATCCTTTTTGGTAAAATACTATTCAAAATATTAGTGCATTCTTTTGCTTATACAATTAGTAGCATAAGCACACATTTTGTTTCAGTTTTAGAGTGAAACCTGTTTTATCCGTTGAGAGCAATGTGGTGTGTAACACAAGAAAAAAGAACCCCATCATTTCCTTCACAATCTCATTTCTACAGCTCTCTCTTCCTTTTATTCTGTGACATATTAGACATTTCTGGGTCTCCATAAACATGACAAAAAGGAACAAATTTCTCATTAAAATTATCGCATAATGAGTAATGATGACTGGCACCAGTATCTATTGTTTTTGAGAGCGTCGTAATCCAAAAAAGGAAAACAAAACAAAACTTTTACTAGACAGCAAGTGTTCGCACTGCAGAGAACAGAGAAGGGAATGTGTAATGGTGAAAAGGGTTTTATTTTTTTCAACAAATTGTATTGGTTTTATTTTAAGCATTGTTAATTGCTTAATTAAAATTTTGAATATTCCATTAGCATTTGTATTGACAGGACTATATAAAATTAGTGAAACGGTGTAGAGACAAATTTTACATTTCAATTAGGCCTACATCATTTTATTTCCATAAAAAAATATAACGGATTCACCCCAACATTATAGTGAAAGGGTTTTCAGAAGGGAGTTGTGGTGGTACTATTTGGCATTTTATCTCTTAAGTAACTTATGTGAGAAATATATATATATATATATATTATAATAATAATAATAATAATAATAATAATAAATATATATATATATTTTTTTATTATTATTATTATTATTATAATAATAATAATAATAATAATATATATATATATATATATATATATATATATATATATTATAATAATAATAATAAATATATATATATATATATATATATATATATATATATATATATATATATACACACAGTGCATCCGGAAAGTATTCACAGCGCTTAACTTTTTAACTCTGGAGCAGGTTTTCATCAAGGATGTCGCTGTACATTGCTACATTCATCTTTCCCTAGATCCTGACTAGTCTCCCAGTTCCTGCTGCTGATGCTGCCACCACCATGCTTCACTGTAGGGATGGTATTGGCCAGGTGATGAGCGGTGCCTGGTTTCCTCCAGACATGACGCCTGCCATTCAGGCCAAAAAGTTCAATCTTTGTTTCATCAGACCAGAGAATTTTGTTTCTCGTGGTCTGAGAGTCCTTCAGGTGCCTATTGGCAAACTCCAGGCAGCCTTTTACTGAGGAGTGGCTTCCGTCTGGCCACTCTACCATACAGGCCTGATTGGTGGAGTGCTGCAGAGATGGTTGTTCTTCTGGAAGGTTCTCCTCTCTCCACAGTGAAACGCTGGAGCTCTGTCAGAGTGACCATCCCTGACTAAGGCCCTTCTCCCCCGATCGCTAAATTTGGCTGGAGTCCTGGTGATCAGAGTCCTGGTGGTTCCAAACTTCTTCCATTTACGGATGATGGAGTCCACTGTGCTCATTGGGACCTTCAATGCTGCGGAAATTTTTCTGTACCCTTCCCCAGATCTGTGCCTCGATACAATCCTGTCTCTGAGGTCTACAGACAATTCCTTGGACTTCATGGCTTGGTTTGTGCTCTGACATGTACTGTTAACTGTAGGGCCTTATATAGACAGGTGTGTGCCTTTCCAAATCATGTTCAATCAACTGAATTTACCACAGGTGGACTCCAGTCAAATTGTAGAAACATCTCAAGGATGATCAGTGGAAACAGGATGAACCTGAGCTCAATTTTGAGTGTCATGGCAAAGGCTGTGAATACTTATGTACATGTGATTTTTTCGTTTTTTATTTTTAATAAATTTGCAAAGATTTCAAACAAACTTCTTTCACTTTGTCATTATGGGGTATTGTTTGTAGAATTGAGAAAAAAAATAATGAATTTAATCCATTTTAGAATAAGGCTGTAACATAACAAAATGTGGAAAAAGTGAAGCGCTGTGAATACTTTCCGGATGCACTGTATATGTACGTATGTGTAATATATATATATATCCATGTTATATACAGAAATTTAGCTGAATTTATAAAAAAAAAAAAAAAAAAAAACCTTCAAAAGTTTATGTCCCCTTGATTCTTAATACTGTGGTTTTTTTTTTTGTTTTGTGATGGTTTTGTGATGGTCCCTTGTTTCTCCTGAGCAGTTAAACTACCCAATGTTCTTCAGAAAAACCCTCCAGGTCACGAAAATTCTTCAGTTTTCCAGCATCTTTTGCATATTAGAACCCTCTCCAGCAGTGACTATGATTTTGAGATCCATCTTTTCACACTGAGGACAACTGAGGGACTCAAAACTCAACTATTAAAAAAAGGTTAAAACATTCACTGATGCATCTTCATACTTCATACAGGTTAGTTTATTTCTATTTTTACTTTATTTCTGTCCCTCCAAAGACAGCTATACGCAACTGACACTTTGATGCTTCAAAAATTTCATAAAGCAATCGTGTCTCTTCAGTAAATTTGGACTAACCAGATTTCATCAAAAAAATCTTAATTTGTTGTTTCGAAGATGAGTAATTAATGACAGAATTTTCATTTTTGGGTGAACTATCCCTTTAAGTTAAACTTTAACAAGAATCTAAAGATACACATTTCATTGTCTCTACCACAGTAAAAAAGTATAAAAAAAATAATTAAATGTACAAAAATTACTCTATATAAACTTTAAATAAGGTGTCAATAAATCATCAATCCTTCTACCAAAACGTAGGCTATATCGTGGCCATGAATTAAAGGAACAGTTCACCCAAAAATGAAATGATCCCATAATTTACTCACCCTTATGCCATCCTAGGTATATGACTTTCTTCTTTCAACCAAACACAACCGGAGTTACACTAAATACTATAACTCCAGGTCAGAGGTCACTCTTCCACCGGAACTCGACTCTCTCGTATGGCCATTGCCAGTGATTATAGTTTATAAAGTTTTAAATATGGATATTTTTCTTACAAAAACCAATCGCTTCACTTCAGAAGGCATTTATTAAAACACTGGAGTCATATGGATCACTTTTATGATGGATGTATGTGCTTAATGGAAAACTTGGAAACTTTTTTGGAAAGCTTCAAAAACTTGGGCAACTTTCAATGCCATTATAAAGCTTGGAAGAGCCAAGATATTATTGAATAGAACACAGATTGTGTTCGGCTGAAAGAGGAAAGTAATATACACCTAGGATGGCTTGAGGGTGTGTAAACCATGACTTACTAATATGTAAGCATGTTTTACAAATTTTTTCCCTCATTTTAAGTAGCCTAATTTATGCGCACAATATATTCATTTGTTCACTCGTTTTACAAAACCGAGAGAAGAAATTCTTAATTTGTGGCCACGATTATATATATATATATATATCTATATATCATGTGCGGGGCTCTGTGCTACGATAAGTCTGTTATAAATGTTTATATTTTAGACATAGCGGGATGGTTTTCATGGAAATTGCGTACATACGTCACTCGCCCGTGTATGTCGCATCATAACTGTAAATAGAGAAAAGTTGCTCCAACTACTTTGACACATGTATGTTGTGGGAGTGGCATAGGTTAATTGTCACAACGAGCGAGAAAGGTTGACATGGATCACGAACCTCAGCGGGAAAACACCCCTTTTAAACAAACGCCAAACAGAGGAGGGTTTGCTGGCAAAAAGAGAATACGACAGAGCTCGTAATAAAACAAGAATCAACATTGGTTTGGCCTTTCGGAGATAGCAAGAACTAAGGGATTTGAAATGTTGTAGAAATGACACGCTGAAGGTGTATTCATTACTCAACAGATGAGTAAGATATTTTATTGAACTGATAAATTGCGATATGTAGCTCTCTAACAGAGCTGCATTATCTATTGTGAAGGATCACATCTCGGTCTTCAGCTCCTTCCCGACTGCAAGCGGCAATTCTCGCCGATCGGTTACATCCAGCCAAAGTTGAACACACCTATGCGTCCGAAATCGAATACTTCCCTACTATATAGCATGTGAAAAACAGTAGGCAAAAAGTCCCCGGATGACCTACTACTTCCGGCAAGAATATAAAGTGCGCATTCGATGGACACTTTACTATCCCATGAAGCCACTGGACAGGATTTATGAATAGAGGTGAAGCGACGCAACAGACGCTGGTAGAGCAAGTGATAATGACAACATTGCAGATATAGTACATCTGGATTACATTCATACTACACACATTCATACTATATAGAACATACTTTTTTAACGGTCAGAAGGCAAGTTCAAATTCAAATGTAGTACCTACTCCGTACGCGATTTCAGGTGTATCGTATAAATTATGGGCAGTAGGATAACCATATTCATCTGCACAGTCAAGCAGAGACAAAGCACAACCAAAACAATGTTCTTCTGCAAAATGCATGCAGTTACATAGCATTATAGTATACCTTTAAAATGAAAACAGAAAATGTACAAATAAAAACTAATTCAAAATATTATTAAAAACAGTCTCTCAATTATACAAGAATAACATTGCAAGAATCATAGATAATGAAACCATATGCATGTAATTATAGGCCAGAAAGCAACACTATGTTTTATATGTAAATGATGGTCTCTATCACCAAGGGATCCTTGGCCTGAAGTAGTGTTTCAATGTGCATGTATTACACAAATATAGTTTAATGCATAAAAATAACACTATTACAAATGAAAATGATGCAATATGACCCATTTTAATGTAGTAGGCCACTAAGACAAATGGATGAATAGTACTATGAAATAGTGCTTTAGCTACAAATAACCACAGCTAAATGCAGGCACATCAGGCCTCACTTTGTTTTCCCCACAATTGCCAGTGTGGTCACACGATAAATATTTGATGCTGAATCACTTAAACTTCATCCACTAGCTTACCCCAATTTGGCTGCATTCATGGTAGATGAGCAAACATGTTAAAAGCCCTGGTTAAAACAGCAATGAAGCTTACTGGATGCAAGTTATCCTTTAATGCAGAAGCAATTCCCCTTCCTGTAGAAATAAACCATTTCTAATTTACAGAAAACATGAGGGATATTCTCCTTAAGAGATTGGGACTCACAAAACCGATTTCAACTGGTTATGTTTTTACTATAAGGTTAGTGTGAAACTTAAAATTATTCTAAAAGGAAAATAGTCAAAATAGGTTACCAAAGCAGTTTGTTCTGATTTAAACTTTATTTATGTGGGCACTTTTTTGCTGTATAGGCATCTTGAGTTGGCTTAATGGTTCTTTGGAGATTAAAAAGGTTCTTGATGTTACATTATAGATTCTTCAGATCAGCACATTGGTTCAAATATCATTCATTAGCAGAAGAAAAAACATAATTTATTCTTTAAAGCACCAGTACAAAGATGCAACTAAAATTTGGTAAATCAAAATGGATGCACTTTAATATGCATTCTTTCTTATTGTGCCAGATTAATGAGTATTTTTCCACAATGATGATGATGATGATGATGATGATGATAAACCACTATTCAAAAGTTTAGCATCAGTTTTTCTTTTAAAGAAATTAATACTTCTATTCAGCAAGGATGCATTAAACTGATCAACTGATTGAACTGAAATCAAAAGTGAGAGGAAATACATTTACATTGTTCTGAAAGATTTCTATTTAAAATAAATGCTGTTCTTTTGAACTTTCTATTCATCAAAGAATAATGAAAAAATGTATCATGATTTCCATAAAATTATTAAGCAGCACAACTGTTTGATATTGAACATAATAAGAAATTTGATAAAAAAATACAAATGATTTCTGAAGGATCATGTGACAATAAAAGACTGGAGTAATGGCTGCCAAAAATTCAGCTTTGCCATCACAGGAATATATACATGTTATACTATATTAAAATAGAAAATATTTCACAATATTACTGTTTTTACTGTATATGTGATTAATAAATGCAGGCTTAGTGAGCAAAATAATTATTTTAAAAATATTTAAATCTTACTGACCCTAACTTTTAAGTTTACAGTATATAAACATCTTTTGTTTTGCAATAATGTGCCATGATTAATCATTCACAATTTAAGACCAGACAACAAGTTATTTACGAACTACAAAACAAACAGTTATTTGAGGAACTTTAAAAGGTTCTCCTATGGCATTAAACAATAAAACCCTGTTTGGTTCTTACTGAAACTTTATTTCTAAAAGTTCTTAAAGGTAGAGTAGGCAATTTTCAGAGCTACTAGCAATAGCAAGCTAGCTTTGAAAGCATAACATAGCATAACGCCACCGAATGCAGTGAAAGGATGCACATTTTATGGTCCTACACTGATAAAAATGATTCTGTGGTGAAGTAAATACTAGCTACAGAAAAAAACAAATGTAATTTCTACATGAAAAAAAGTTAGTTCGGGCAAGAATTTAAAAAACTAAGTAAATTCTATATTAGTACTCAATTCAAGCGTAAATATCAACGTTATTGAACTTTAAAATTAAGTAAAACTAAACTTTCCTGATACTGGTGTTCCCATAATGCACTGGGGTTTGAATAATTAATGAGGTTGGATTTTCACTGTTTTCCAGCTGTATTTACACTGTTTTATCATTGCTTTTGTTGTTAGGTTTAGTAACTTGCCATATACTTAATTCCATATGTGAAATTTACTTAAAGCTGCAGTCCTTAACTTTTTTTGGTTAAAAATTATCCAAAAAAAATTTTGGAGCAAGTACACAGCAAGCCAGTATTCAAAACTATCTCCTTACCTTTGCCCCATTCACAACGGTAAACTTGTAATAATGTGTGTTATAATTTGAGTGATATGGTGGATTTCCATGGGAAATTCAAGCATGTCTTTGCGTCATTATGTCACGTCTGTATACATAAAGAAAGAGTCCGGCTAGTAGTGAGGAGCATGTTCTTCAGCGGATCATTTATAGCCTTTTCTCACAGCAGCTGGAGTAATTAAATTTATCATTTTGATGGCGGATTGTAATCCAGAAAGGACCAAATGACATCATCAGTGACAACTGGAGATTCACCCGTAGTCAAAAGCAAAAGAATAAACTGTATACAGAAATTGAAATCTACAGGTAACGCTAATAAACACTAAATACACGTAGTCACGCAATGTTAATGCTGTTAACATTAACAATTTGAGAACAAAGTATAACAATAATAATAATAATAATAATAATAATAATAATAATATGCACGGTTTGATGTTATACGAGCGATTTAATCACCGTTGGTAGCGCGATTTATTGTAATGTTTTGTTCCCAAAAGTGGCAGACATGTTACTTACTTGTTCAGATGACATTTTCCGGTGAAAATTCTTATTTAGGTTATACTCCAAGAAGTAGAATCTGTGATTCTGAAGTACAGTATCCACACCGTGACCGGTGCAGTGAATGAATGACAGCCGCACACACTCCTCAAAACATTAGATTCATCCGCGCTGAGGAGCTGATGCACAACTCACGTACAGATGATAACTCCACAAATAACTGCAATTGCAGGTTTCAAACAGAGATGGCGACACAGAGGCAAAACTTACGGACTGCAGCTTTAAAAAAATATGCGTGCAAAAACTTGACACAGAAAAATTAAGTAAATTTTACTTCTTGTTTTTTTTCAGTGTATGCCTTCCACAGACGGTATATATACACATATAACACACAACACATTTACTCACCCTCAAGCCATCCTAGGTGTATATGACATTCTTCTTTCAGACGAATACAATCAGAGTTATATTAAAAAATATCCTGGCTCTTCCAAGCTTTATAATGGCAGTGAATGGGAGCCCAAAATTTGAAGCCCAAAAAAAGTGTATCCATCCATTATAAAAGTAATCCACACGGCTCCGGGGGGTTAATAAAAACCTTCTGAAGCGAATCCATGGGTTTTTGTAAGAAAAATATCCATATTTGACACGTTATAAAGTAAAATATCTAGCTACCGACGGACCGCCTTCCGTATTCAACTTACGGAAAAAGTGTAACTGGCGCGACAATGCCGTTGGACGTAGCGTAAGCGTTTTGAACTGCGAGAGGCGTTACACTTTCTTGTAAGTTGAATACGGAAGGCGGTCTGCCGGAAGCTAGATATTTTACTTTATAGTTTTAAATATGGATATTTTTCTTACAAAAACCCATGGATTCGCTTCAGAAGGTTTTTATTAACCTCCTGGAGCTGTGTGGATTACTTTTCTAATGGATGGAATCACGTTTTTGGTCTTCAAATTTTGGGCTGCCATTTACTGCCATTATAAAGCTTGGATTAGCCAGGACATTTTTTAATATAACTCCGATTGTATTTGTCTGAAAGAAGAATGTCATATACACCTAGCATGACTTGAGGGTGAGTAAATCATGGGGTAATTTTCATTTTTGGGTGAACTATCCCTTTAACTTAGCGATTGCTATCAGGATGTGAAGAGACTTTCAACCAGCATAATAAAATATGTTTCTCGAACAAATCGCCTACCCTTCCTTTAAAAGAACTGGTTGGGGTATTTAAAAAAAAAAAAAGTTTTTTTCATAACTTTTTTCTCTTCATCATTTACAAGAGTGTGGCATTTCCACCCAGCTCAATAGTCTTTCTCTCATATATGCATACAACACAGGCAGGCAGGTGTCTGTTTCACATTGCTCCCTTCTGTCAAAGCACTGACCTGCCCCATCATTCCTCATCATGAGAGATACAGAGGAACGGAGCCACAGAGCCGTGGGGTTGAAGCCTGCTTGACAGAGCGGAGGAACAGAACCATCTGTCATTATCACTTCCTATGTGTTTCCAATGAAGGACCCCGTATATGAACCATGTGTTCACAAACAACATTTAACACTGTGAAACCCAACAACAACGGCAGCTCTGTGTTGTAGTACTGCAACATATGCATTTATGGGCCCTTTGATGTTATTTTAATACATTTTCTCAAGATTCACCTGTGTGCTAAATGTGTTGTATGGGGCTAATGCAATACACACACTTTCACAGGTGTGAAATATTACTTAACCTTTCTGAAATAAATACGCTATTTCTCTCAAGTCACTTTGTGTGGCATTCAATAAATTGCTTCCTTTTGTCAAAGGTCCAGCATCAGTTTTTGGCCCCATGGTGCTTTATATTGACAGGAAAAGTCACTTACTTACAAGCTCAAGTCTGACAAGATTGTGATAAAAACCTTGACAGTATATTTTGCCAGACAGCCTCAGCTGTGTACCTACTTTATCATAAATGAACATGTTGTTGGAAAAATCTTCATCTTACATTAGCATACTCCATTTTGGCCAAATAAAATTATATTTTTCAGACCTAATAATAAAATTAATAATAATAATAATAATAATAATAATAATAATAATAATAATTATTATAATTATTATTATTATTTCAAAATAACAACAAAAACAAAATTACAAACATTCTGAAGGAATTTTCAACAAATTATGAAATGTAGGTTAAATACAGAGAAGACGTGTCTGAAATTGAATACTTCTCTACTGTATAGTATGTGAACAACAATACAGATCAGTATGTCCGAGTACATAGTACTCAAAAAACAACCGACAAAAGTACCCTGATGACCTGAATGTTGTGAATGGCAGTGAAGCGACGCAACTGACGCTGTAGGTCACGACAACAAGCTGGATGTGTAGTATGTCTGAATTTAATTCACACAACACACATTCATACTATATAGAACATACTTTTTGAATGGTAGCGAACTCGAAGTAAGTTTTAAACCAAAAGTCTGCGTTTCAAACACAGCTGTAGTTTTTTTCCCCATGTAGAATGGGAAGTAGTCCTAGAACAGACTATGACAATAATATGAATTAAAAAAATCTGGCCATGTAAGACTTTATAGAGGATGGAAGTGCTTTCTTACATACAGTACAATAAAAGTTGATGGGGACCAGGGGCTGTCAAGCTCCAAAAGGACAAAATGCACCATAAAAGCCATTCATTCAACTTGTGCACTTCTTCTGAGTCTTCTAAAGCCATGTGATAGTTTTGTGTGAAGGAAAGAAATTAAATTTAGTAATTATTCACAAATATTGTTTAACAGCTGTGGTCACCATTCACTTCCATTGTATGAAAAGCAGCTTATTAATCTACCAAACATCTCCTTTTGTGTTCCACAGAAGAACATCTACATGCAGGGTTAAGGCCCATTCACACCAAGACAATAAATATAATGATAACAATAAATATAGTTCTAAAAATCATTCTAAATTTAAAAGAATGAGTCCCCACTACAACTATAACCATAATCATAATGACACAGAGAAACATTCAATATTATTTTTTCAGCTGATGAACGATAAAAACATTGACAGCCAATCAGAATCCATCCTGCTTTAAGAGGCAGGCGGCAAAACTGCAGCGCGCATTCCAGAACGATGTTGTCTGCTGGTGTGGATGCTAATATAGATATCGTTATCGTTATAGTTATTGTTCTTGGTGTGAACAGGCCTTTAGACATGAGGGTAAGTTTCTGGTGAACTAGGAAGTCAATTGATAGCATACAAAACAAGTTAAAACATCACAAATACTAAAAACTTCTTTGACTAAATATTTCACATTTAACGTTGTGTAAAAATAAATTTGCTTTTAAGTGAGCTCATTCATTCCCAAAAAGCCATTTCAAGCTTCCCTTTTCCTCTCGAAAACGAAAATAAAAATAAAAACAGCAGAGAACAGGCAATTAATCGCAGATGATTTGATCTGCTTAACTGTAAGCTCCATTTGAACTCTGCACGCCAACGTAAATAAACGCGCTTGCGGCGGGAAAAAAGGCAAACACACACACACACACACACACACACACACACACACACTCACAAGCCCTCCAAAACGCAAGGGCCTTTTTAACTTGTCACAGCCACTGATGGCGAAAGCATAAACGTTAGTCTAACTGTCGGTCGGATGTCGAGGTTTTCAAAAACCCTCTCTGTCACCTGCACATCAGTTTGCACCTGCCTCTTCACAGAGGGCGAAATAATGGCTAGACTCGTATTTATTGATTCTATTCCCTCCTTAATTGCCTCTTCAAGTTGTCGTCTCATTTTGCGTGTCAGGAACGTTGTTCCTCCCTCTCATCACTCTTGTCTGTTTGAAGTCGTCGAGATAACTGGCATTTCTTTTCTGCCGTACTTAACGTCTCTTTTAATGTGTGTTGCATTCAACGCCTTCGTTTCCACATCGTACAACAATTATACATACATTTAATCTTATTTACATTGATGAATGTTTTATTTCCTATCAGTGTAAAGACAGAAATAGTGATTTAGCTATGTTTCAGAACTAAAAATATGGTTAACGCTTTATTATGATGGCCCACTTTAGGCATTCTTCTAACTATAAGTAACTTTACAACTACTTATTCTACTGACCCTAACCTAACAGTCTACTAACAGTGACCATGAGAGTTAGCTGACATGTAGTTGCAAAGTTACTTATAGTTAGTATAATCTAGTCTTAAGTGGACTATCGAAAGTGTAACCAAAATATGTATTTTTTTTCCATTTGTTGATGGCAGCACATCTTGTGCAACACACGTTAAAGGAACATTTAATGCAAAAAAATCAATGTTGTAAATTCACACAGTTTCAAATCTATACTACTGTCTATTTATTTTATAGAATATCAGACTGATTTTGTGAACTGGATCAATCGATTCATTGAAAAGACTCAAAGTATGGTTTGTTTATGAATCAAACATTTATACCTTTTATAAACTTTTATGAACATATCAAGGTTTGGAAGTCAAGAATTCAGTGAATAATAAACGTTTCAAAGTAAATGATAGGCTACAGAAAAATATAGAATAATAATAAATTATATTAAATATACACCGATCAGGCAGGTGAAGTGAATAACACTGATTATCTCTTCATCGCGGCACCTGTTAGTGGGTGGGATATATTAGGCAGCAAGTGAACATTTTGTACTCAAAGTTGATGTGTTAGAAGCAGGAAAAATGGGCAAGCGTAAGGATTTGAGCGAGTTTGACAAGGGCCAAATTGTGATGGCTAGATGACTGGGTCAGAGCATCTCCAAAACTGCAAATCTATCAAAAGTGGTCCAAGGAAGGAACAGTGGTGAACCGGCGACAGGGTCATGGGCGGCCAAGGCTCATTGATGCACGTGGGGAGCGAAGACTGGCCCGTTTGGTCCGATCAAACAGACGAGCTAGTGTAGCTTAAATTGCTCAAGAAGTTAATACTGGTTCTGATAGAAAGGTGTCAGAATACACAGTGCATCACAGTTTGTTACGTATGGGGTTCCATAGCCGCAGACCAGTCAGACCCAATCTTGACCCTGTCCACCGCCGAAAGTGCCAATAGTGGGCACGTGAGAATCAGAACTTGACCACGGAGCAATGGAAGGAGGTGGCCTGGTCTGATGGATCACGTTTTCTTTTACATCACGCGTTGTAAAGTTTAGGCTCAGTAAGATTTGTTCAGCAGGGAAGCATAAAATTGATCAATGGTGACAGTAAATACTTTTACATTATTTCAAAAATGTATGCTGCTCCAGCATACATGAATATGTTTTTTCCATTAGCATAGTAATAACGCACAATGATTCTGTAAATGCGCACTTGCAGCGATATTTAATAGATTTATATCTCTTAAACGGATGTGTAAATAACATCCGACTCTTGACTGTAATGCATATTGTATACGGTTGGGTCATTTCACTTAGAAGAGGCCCTGTTACTAGCGGTATCTTAGTGTACTTAATTGCTTTCATGCCTGATTGATGAGACAAGCTCTTAGTTCTGAGGTTTTATATCATTAATAACCTTTTGTCTGGATCGGTTCTTCTTTTATTTATCATACAGAGTCTGAATCCTCACAATGCATTTATATAGGAAGAACCAATGCAAATCACATAAAGCCCTGTGATTTATAACCAAAAAGGGTTTAACAGCATAAATGACTTAAATTTCATTCTGTTCCTCACACAAAGCTATCAGAAGACAGCACATGAATACTTCCATGGTAATGTTTATTTACCTTTTTTGTTTCAAGGAGGAAAGAAAGAAAAGGATAAGAGTTTGGAATGACATGAGAGTGAGTAAATGATGACATTTTTAATTTTAGCTTGAACTGTTCCTTTAAAATCCGCTGTGTGTGGCAGCGCCGGCCCTAAATAAGTCCTGGCAGTGAACAATCAATATCTGTCACTCACCAACCACCTCAAGACTCATGCAGCCTCTGTATCAGGAATCAGGATTAGAAGAAGAGGTGGAAGAAGAAGAGGTGGAAGAAAAAAAGAAGAAGAATGAACTGAATCTTAGTTTGTGGCTGTAGAATGAGTCCATACATGAATCTGCACATCATCAGTCTTAGATCAATCACAGGTGCATAGAAAATGATTTCACAATCTGAAAAAAAAAAATCTGAATTGTAAAAGACATTTTCTTACCAAAAAGTTAGACAGACTGCTGCCTAGTGCACAGAATTGCCTTAAAAGGGATGTTGCTTCTACTCAAGATCAAGCGAATATCACTGCTGAACTGTCCTACACAGGCCATTTATACTTTGCTGTCTTTATTATAAAGCTTAAATGTATTTGCTTGTAGACTTCATATAACCATCCTGTTCACTTCTTCTGCAAGAAAAATAATGGGTGGGAAGCTGTCAACACTGTAGGTCTGTTTTAAACACTGTGCAAGGTTTCCTGGACATTTGACTATTCGATTAATTTTTCTACTTTAGATAGTCCAAAAAATTGTACACAAAACATTCAGAACCATTTTCCCCTTTGTCTCCAACCCTAAGAATTAAACAAGCCATTTTTGCTACTGTACTTTTAGACTAGTGTTGTCAAAAGTACCGACTTCATCAAGTCGGTACTGAAAGTATAAAAATGTGACGATACCAGCATTTCCCTCTAGCATTTTGAGCACTGTTGAAGGGATTCATAAACACCTCTGATTGGCCATTGTGTTCACACGCTCAACATATATGTCTGTGATTGGCTACAATGATCAACGCTTCGAAAACATGTTGTAAATAGACATCTTTGCTGCTCTTCACTGAGCGCTTACACAGATAAACACAGAAACGTTTGAAAGCAGGCGTCTATCAGCGGATATATTAGGGATTCGCTGGGAGACGCCTGCTTTCAAATGCTCCCGTGTGTTTCTGTGTAAGCGCTCAGTGAAGAGCGTTGATCATTGTAGCCAATCACAGACATATGTTGAACGTGTGAACATAATGGCCAATCAGAGGCGTTTAAGAATCCGTTCAACAGCGCTCAAAATGCTAGAGGGAAATGCTGGTATCGTCACATTTTTTAAATTTCAGTACCGACTTGGTAACAAAGTCGTTACTTTTGACAACACTTCGCAAACATCTTCGCATGTTAAAACTACTAGCATAATTTGCAGTGTCGTTCATCAGGACGTGCAAAGCTGCTAATACATAAATGAGGGCAGTCATATACACATACACATTTCTGAATGACTCATTGCAGTTTAGTTTCAATATATTGTCTGGGTGGATTGTAAAAGGAAGCTTTGCTCTGTGAACAAGACTATGTCTACATGGTACATCGACTCCTATTTCAAGAGAGCAAGGAAAATCCATTATGTGTACTTTAAGACATTCTACAAAAATGTTTTTCCAAAAAAAGTCTCACATCATTTCCAGTGTGAGATCAGATGTGTGAAGGTTAGCTCATTAGTTCATAACTCGCCACATTCGTAGCTGAAGTGTGTTAGCTGATTAGGTATTCCAGGAAAGCTTGCGCTGTGCATTATGGGAAACAAACAACAGAGGGCCTCATCAAGCATCTCTCTCTCTTTCAATCTATCTTTTTTGCTACTGTACATTGCTGTTCTGCACCTTCTGAACATGCAGCAAAAGCACTCCGCTCATCAACAGTCACACTTGTTTTAAGGGCTCTCATCATGTGCCTACTGTTATACTTGTACAAGAAGTTTCCAAGGCCTTTTTATTGCAGAATACTGTTACAGTGACTGGTGGGTGAATTTAAAAAAACAAAAACAAAAAAAAAAAAAGTTTGATAACCTAAGTTTGACATTTGTGCAGTAATAGTGATTAAAAGTCAACGTTTGAGTTGCAAGTGCAACATGACACTCAAAATCCACTGCATTTTATAAATGCTTTTAATACTGACAAAAACATGCCCAGTAAGTTCAGCTGAAAGCCAAATACACAAAGTCAATGGGGTCCAAAATAACACTTTCACTGTATGGACCAAAAACATATCATAACAGGTTTGGAACAGATGTGAGGTTGAGTAAATGATG
Source organism: Coreius guichenoti (assembly GCA_039654105.1). Taxonomy (NCBI): domain Eukaryota; kingdom Metazoa; phylum Chordata; class Actinopteri; order Cypriniformes; family Gobionidae; genus Coreius; species Coreius guichenoti. The sequence continues at coordinate 11,614,602 of CM077191.1, forward strand.
ACAATTTTTATTTTGGGGGCGACTTGACTGTATATTAACTAGGGATGCTAACGATTAAATCGACGATCGATTAATTGTCGATAATTTAATCAATAAAATGTATTGATTGTCGATTGAGCAAGGTCATGCACGTGCGTGCTGCTCAACCACGAAACACGTAAGAAACACGTAAGAAACACGTAAAAGCAGACACAAGGAAATTAAGCGAGCGTGCCGGAGTTATGTTTGTGACCATTTTAAAAGGCTAGAGTTACACCTTCATGACTATAAGAATGTGTGTGCATTCGCAGCCTTTTGTTTTGTGCAAATGTAAGTTGTAATATTGTGTTTATTTTGTGCAGGCTTTTATACACCGATCAGGCATAACATTATGACCACTGACAGGTGAAGTGAATAACACTGATTATCTCTTCATCACGGCACCTGTTAGTGAGTGGGATATATTAGGCAGCAAGTGAACATTTTGTCCTCAAACTTGATGTGTTAGAAGCAGGAAAAATGGGCAACATAAGGATTTGAGCGAGTTTGACAAGAGCCAAATTGTGATGGCTAAATGACTGGGTCAGAGCATCTCCAATACTGCAGCTCTTGTGGGGTGTTCCCGCTCTGCAGTGGTCAGTATCTATCAAAAGTGGTCCAAGGAAGGAACAGTGGTGAACCGGCGACAGGGTCATGGTCGGCCAAGGCTCATTGATGCACGTGGGGAGCGAAGGCTGGCCCGTGTGCTCTGATCAAACAGATGAGCTACTGTAGCTCAGATTGCTTAAGAAGTTAATGCTAGTTCTGATAGACAGGTGTGAGAATACATAGTGCATCGCAGTTTGTTGCGTATGGGGCTGCATAGCCGCAGACCAGTCAGGGTGCCCATGCTGACCCCTGTCCACCGCCGAAAGCGCCAACAGTGGGCACGTGAGTATCAGAACTGGACCACGGAGCAATGGAAGAAGGTGGCCTGGTCTGATGAATCACGTTTTCTTTTACATCGCGTGGATGGCCGGGTGCGTGTGCATAACTTACCTGGGGAACACATGGCACCAAGATGCACTATGGGAAGAAGGCAAGCCGGCAGAGGCAGTGAGATGCTTTGGGCAATGTTCTTCTGGGAAACCTTGGGTCCTGCCATCCATGTGGATGTTACTTTGACAAGTATCACCTACCTAAGCATTGTTGCAGACCATGTACACCCTTTCATGGAAAGGGTATTCCCTGGTGGCTGTGGCCTCTTTCAGCAGGATAATGCTCCCTGCCACAAAACAAAAATGGTTTGAGGAGAACAACAAGTTTGAGGTGTTGACTTGGCCTCCAAATTCCCCAGATCTCAATCCAATCGAGCATCTGTGGGATGTGCTGAACAAACAAATCCGATCCGTGGAGGGCACACCTCGCAACTTACAGGACTTAAAGGATCTGCTGCTAAAATCTTGGTGCCAGATACCACAGCACACCTTCAGGGGTCTAGTGGAGTCCATGCCTCGACGGGTCAGGGCTGTTTTGGCAGCAAAAGGGGGACCAACACAATATTAGGTCATAATGTTATGCCTGATCGGTGTATATACAACTGATTTATCTCATATAGGATGCATTTGGTTAAGAATTAATGCGGCATAAAGCATGCCTGTGATCATCTTCAGTGCATGCAGCTCAAACAGCAATGCACAACTAATAATAACTATGATTAGGACTGTCATATTACATAACATTATAAAGAGAACAATATTGTAATAAAACACTGTGAATTCATTGGGTTTAGTTGCTTTGTTTCAGCGGGATGTTACTGAAAGCACATCCACAACAGGAGTTACACATTCTGACTAGCACGTAACTTAGTTCAAATTCACTTGTGCATTTGCGTCATTTTGTGCAGATATAATTTGTAATATTATGTTTATTTTGTATATATCTGATTAATCTCATATAGGATGCGTTTCGTTGCGTTAAATAACCCGCTAGCAAAGAGCTTCAGTGTACTGGTGTTCATTAAGCGCGTGCAGCTCAAACAGCAATGCACGACTAATAATGACTATGACTGGGACTGTCATATTACATAACATCATAATGAGTACACTATTGTAATACATCGTGAATTCATTGGGTTTAGCTGCAGTGTTTCAGCGCGTTGTTGTGGGAAGAGCGCGTCCGCAACAGGAGTTACACATTCTGACTAGCACGCATCTGAGGCGGCGTTGGCGACACGTTGTATTAGTCGTTATATTTGATTATCAAATAAGTAATTTAATTAAATGATCAATCACATCGACTCATTTTACCATCCTACTAGCCCTTTATTTAGACTGAAAACCCTTCTCATTCATTTGGTGAGGAACATGACGTTTTTAGCAGTATTTATGCACCGTCATGCTGTCGGCAATGCCATTGCAGTATTAAGGCTAATGATTAATCGATTGATTGTTAATTTAAACAATGATTGAACATGGGAATTTGTGTAAACTGACATTCCTAATATTAATATTAATCTTTTTCTAATACATCATTCAGTCCATAGCTATTCTGAACACTGCAGTACAGAGATGTTACATTATACAGAGTAAATCTCTCCAGAGAAGTTCAAACAACTCCACCAACCCACACTGGCCCATCTCCTAAAGCCTGGATCAAACTGCACTCTGATCCGAACTTGCATTAAACCAAAGAGCTCCATCTTGTTGGCACATCTCTACTTTTGAAGTGAAATACACATTAATGACCTCTGTCTGGCATCACTCGCTTGTCACTCTAAAGCATCATCCACTAGACACACGGGGGAGCCCCCTCCGCCTGCTAAATGATACATCAAGACAGTTCATCCATCAGCATTGATTAGAAATTGATTAATCAAGAGTTGATTAGAGCCAGAAGAAGAGAGGTCATTCAATTCATCATCCTTGCCTGCTAGAAATTAGGTGTGATTAAGTAACAGTGGATTTAGTACTTTAAAGCGCACACAAGAAAATGTAAATATTTCGCGTGATCTAGAGATAACTGACCTTTCTAGTTCAGATTTTTTAAAATAATGTGTTAATACGAATTTGAATTATCGTGCTATACTACCTAAACAGAACATAAAGGACAATTTTAATGGTAAAATCATGGACAAAAAGTCTATTATAGTGATTGATGTACTACCCTGACAACTGGTGCATTTAACAGTGGATGTGATATTATGGCTATAATGTTATAATAATTTTCCTCCGAGGGAAGCCATAAGAAAGATGTATGTGTGTATTCATTATTATTAACTAGACCATTAGCATTTAGCAGTTAGCATTTATCCAATTTATTACTGAAGTATTCTGAGGAGTACAAAACAGCTGTTTACATTTACAATTTACAATATGTAAGTGCTGTGACAAGTCCCAGTTAGTCTAGCACAGTACACGTAGCAAGGTTTTTAGAATAGAATAGTAAATGATAGTTTTAATGTCAAGTGTTGACAAAAAAAAAATGCGTCGAAACAGCTAAAACCAGCCTAAGCTGGTTGGCTGGTTTTAGTTGGTCTCCCAGGCTGGTTTTAGAGTGGTTTTGGACACTTTTTTTAGCTGACCAGACTGGACTTAGCTGGTCAAGGGAGACCAGCTAAAACCAGCTGAACACCAACATGGCCAGGCTGGAAGACCAGCTTGACCAGCCTGGGAGACCAGTATAAACCAGCTACTTCCAGCTTAAACTAACTAAGACCCTGCTTAGTTTTTTCAGCAGGGTTTTTAGCCGTTTCTTGAAAATGGCTGGAGTTTGGCAGGTCATTTCACCAGCAGAGGATTTTCCCCCAGTTTCACAGACAAGGCTTAAACTAGTCCTAGACTAAAATGCATGTTTGAGCTGTTTTAACTGAAAGAAACTAGCACTGACATATCTTAAAATATGTGAGTGCCATTGTTTTGACTCAAGATGCACACCAGATATTTTTTTAGGGCACTTTTTTTTAGGGCAAAAAGCCCTAATACTGGCTTAGTCTAAGCCCTGTTTGTGACACTGTTTTAAAGACTTTTTGACCCAGTGACAAAAATAAAAGATTCACATCCAAGAGCAACCTACAACCTACTGACAATGTTCAAGAAATATGCATTTGAGAGAATTTTCAAAACTGAGCACTGCATTTTAACATCCCTGTACTAACTGAAGCAGCTCAGCAGTTCACCTTTGATACTGCATCGCCTTTGAACATGAAACGGACACACATCAAGCTACAGAACAAGCCAGCACCAAATGAATAATAATACGCAAAGAGGACAAATGACTTAGATTACAATTCAACCACCATACTACTTTGAGTTTCAATTTAAAAAAAAGAACAGGGAGATCCAGAGAATCATTCTTAAGTATGTTAAATTTATGACTTGTAGATGCAGTGTATTTACAAGAAGTCATTCTAGTCAAAAACTCGAATCTCAAAAAAAGTGAAATGAAAGCAAATCAAATGACTCAGCTCATCTTATCCGGGTAGCTCATCTCATTTCATCAAATAAGCAGCCTTGACATTCCCCAGCTGCGTTACAGTTGCCAGATTATATTGTGATCTTCTTGTGCCATGACGCAAACTATGATGGAGCATTATGTTCTTGTCCTAAAGCTTCTGCCAGCCTTCTAGAATGAGCCTGCCAATTCAGGAATACCCAGACTGGTGCTCCAAATACTAATTTCCCAGGGCATTGTGGGCTCATCTCAGAATCTGTTCAACCAACCGAACCCTCCCAGACCCGGCAACCTGGGTAGCTGCTGATGTAATTGATCCATTTGTTTAGCAAAGAAAGAAAAACAATTTAACCCACTACTTCTGCCAAGCCGAGAGCTGTCAGTCAATTTCTTTGTGGAGTGGAAGAGGAGACGGTCACTTCAGTTGGCAAGTTAAAGTGGAAGCGCAAAAAAGTCCTTCACAGACAAATTGAAAGTGGAACACATTGAGTTTCGATTTAATAGCAATTTAATTGGAGTCAGTGGCTTGCTTCAATGGCTTTTGTTCATGGGGTGAAAAAAAGGTGTTCAGATGGCCTCAGTCCCCATTCTTGAACTCCCACCATCACCAACTCATCTCCCCTCTTCTCTTCCCACTATTGGAGTACTTGCACAAATGCGCACTACATCAGGAGCTCCATTAACCACATCCATTTGACTGCACAGCTAAACAACAACAACAACTTTCAGAGGAATAAATAAATGTCTGGAGAACAGATCAATAGAGCAAATGCTTGGATCCAGTGGGAAACAGAAAGATGAAAAAGTCAGACACGCACCGAAGGTCAAAACTCTCAGTGGCAGAATAGCTGTTAAAAAAAAACACAGCTGAAGAGGATTCTGGGAAAAACTCTGGCTTGGTTTGTGACAGACTCTGTGGCCTCTGCAGGACTGACAAAGAACAATCCCATAATGGTCTCTCAGGACGTATTGATTGAGTTGGATTCAAGTGGTCTCTTTTTTCCCTCCTACCCCGGCTTTGAGTTTGCCTTCTCCTCATCTGTCCCTTCTGGTTCTCCACAGCAGACAGAGAAAGTAACTAGCTTCAGGGAACTGCTGAGGGATAATATGTAGTTATGGTTGTTCCCTGCTTTTGTAGAAGTGTAGAGTAGTTGAACGAGTGATCAGAAGTGTTGTCGTAGAGAGAAGGATGACAGAAGACAGGCAGAACTAAGGGTGGAGTTTCTTGAGACCTTTTGAAGTCCAGTAGAAGCTTTGGCCTTCATTCTTGATTGTTGGTGACTAGATTGTAAGGTCCATCATTAGCTGTGAAGTGGACCTCAGAACCTAAGGAACATTGGTGATTTGCTGATACAGGTTGCCCTTCCCTCTTATTGCATTAGTTTGGAAAGAAGTTGGGTGTTGCAAATGGACTCTTGTCTTCTTAGACAAAGGGTTCAAGATAGCAATAGTTCTGTGTGAAAGCCTTGTCGTCTTGGATAGTGGATGGAGTTGACTTCAGTTAGACTTTTATTAACCCTAGAGTTCAAAAATCGTCTGAAATGTTGAAGGGTACTAGCTCATGACGTTCCCATCCTGTGAGTCCAAACTTGCAAACATGTGAACAGAGATCAGGCCATCGCAATTCTATTTTCACAGCCACACAAACCAGAATCGATGAACAGCCAGGAGTTGCCAGAGGTTTCTGCAGGAGTGTTTTTCTTGTGTTTGAAAGGTGGAGAGGAAACCAAGAGAGTAAAAGACGAAAGGAAACATTGAAAGACAGTGACAGACAGAGAACCAGACAAGAAGTTGAAAGTGGGCGGAAAGTGGATGAGGGTGCATTTTTGATTGTGTGCACGTGCTGCAAGGAATAGTTCACTGGGGGGAAAAAAAAGACAAATCTGTCACCATTTAATCCCTGTTAGTGATGCACTGAAATGAATTTTTAATGCAACCCTAAATTAAAGTTTTCATTTAGCTGGAAACCAAAAAAGTTTATTTAAAGTGTTAGTTCGCCCAAAAATGAAAAGTCATAACTTACTCACTCTCAGGTCGTCCCAAACACGTAAGACTTTTGTTGATCTTCGGAACACAAATGAAGATATTTTAATAGAATCTGAGAGATTTCTGCCCCTCTATTGACAGTCCATACAACTACCATTTTGATGCTTCAAAAAGTTCATAAAGAGATCATAAAACTAATCCATATGAATCGAGCGGTTTAGTCCAAATGTTCTGAAGAGACACGATCGCTTTACATGATGAACAGATTTAATTTAAGATTTTATTCACATAAACATTCATCAACTCACACATCAGTTGTGGTAAACGGAAGATCAAGCATGTTGGCTTGACATGCGAGAACCAATAGAGGTTCATTCTTGTGTGTTATGCAGCACGTTTGAGCTTCTACAAGAACCAATGAGGTTTGTTCTCGCACATCAAAGCAAGTACGGTTGAGCTTCTGTTTATGTTCGCTGATCAATATTTATATGTGAATAAAAGCCTAAATTCAATCTGTTCAACATATAAAATGATCAAGTCTCTTCAGAAAATTTGTACTAGACCGCTCAATTATTATGGATTAGTTTTACAATGTCTTTATGAACTTTTTGAAGCGTCAAAGTGGTAATTGCGTGAACTGTCAATGGAGGGACAGAAATCTCAGATTTCATTAAAAAGATCTTCATTTGTGTTCCGAAGATGAACAAAAGTCTTACGGGTTTGGAACGACATGAGGGTGAATGAGAGTAAATAATGACGTAATTTTCATTTCAACCCTTTAATTAGGGATGCATCGATATGAAAATATTGGCCGATACCAATAACCGTCAATTCTTTATATTTGAAAGCCGATAACCAATATATTGGCCGATAAGTCTAAATCCAAATTTTATATATAATTTTTGAGAGCCTGATTACAAAAAAAGTCTCACCATTAAAAAGCCATGTCCAAGCACACAATTATAATGTTCTCATTATAATTTTATGTATCCTATATGACAGACTTGTGCTGCACATGTTGCACTTAACTGTTTTTTTTTTTTTTTTTCAGTGATTCCAATCATATTTCAAGCAATTCAAAACCATCATGGCGAAACAGTTTGCATCTGAAGTGTCTTAGCGAAAAGAAATAATCCATTATTTATCGGCTGTAATATATCGGCTTAATTTTCTTATCGGGCCAATAACGATAACATAAAAAATTAACATATTGGCCGATACCGATATGGTGGCCAATATATCGTGCATCCCTATACCTTTAATAATCAATTAATTAATCAAATGTATTTAATAACCAACACTCAAATAAAAACATAAGGCAGTTTTTATATCAACTTTTTAATAACAGAATTATGTTTATATTCATTGAAATATAAACATTTAAACAGTGGCTATAATAAAAACATTTATTCAAACACATTCATGAAGAACATGTTAAGTAAAAATATAAAGAATATGTAACAGTGCATATATTTAGCAAAATGCTTCTCTCTAGATATATTTTTCTACCCAACTATCAAGTTTATGGACATTGAATGGCTTTCCTCAGGAAAATGTTACATTTGCAAGCTGTTTTAGTGACACCTTTCTGTTTCAGTTAATGATTTCGGTCAACCCATTTAGTCCAAAACCGAAACTTTGCAGTTTGCAGTTCCATCTCTGGCACTCCAGAAATAGACCAGCCCTCGGATCTCTAGAGTATCACTGTCCCCTCTGGTCTACAGGTCTCCAAATCGAACACCTGTTCAGATTGGTTCAGTTCTAAAGCCACAAGAGCGCAAGACGGCAGCCTGTCACAGTCATGTACACTCCATTTCCTTCCTTTTTCTCGAGCCCTAATTCACCCATTGCCCCTGTCAGGGTGGCTGTACAATATGTGGGGCCTCATCTTCGATGAGACTTTAGCTTTAGCTGTGCAAGAAGTTAATGTCACAGGTGATGAGCAGTAGATGAAGGCTGTCGCTATGGGTGCCGAGTGTCGTCCCTCAAATCTGACAACTTGGTGATATTTTCATAAACACACACAAACTCAAGACATATTTCCAGTTCTCGACCAGCAGAATGGATGGGTTCAGATATTGCTTTTTTGCCATCATTGGGGGCGCATGGCAATAAATACATTGGTGCTTGACATCCACATGCCATCTGCTCAGCCATGGGCCCTGCCAGAAAGGGAATAGGTGGCATTTCTCAAGTTGACATGCATGCCAGTGTTTTGAAGAGGCAGCAAGGGACCTGGTGGAGGGTATAAAAAGGAAGAAAGATAGACTAAAAAAATGGAGGATAAAAAAACTGTACTGCACCTCTGACATGTGTGATTTATTCTATCTTAAAGTGAGCACGGACTCACAAGGAGTAAATATCATTATTCTTTGTGTGGCTTTTCTGTCAAGCACTATTTGCAAAGCTGCTAATAAAAGAGTGAAAGAATTTGTTCTGTTCTTAATACTCCATGTACTTAAGATAAAATTTTACACAAGACACAATTAAAAATAAATTGGGGGTGGGGGTATTATATAAATATTCTATATACACTACGGTTTAATGTTTGGGGCCAGTAAGGTTTTTTAAATGAGTCACCAAGGCTGCATTTATTTGACCTGAAATACAGTAAAACAGTAATATTGTGAAATATTATTACAAATTAAAATATTTTTATCCTGTGATGGCAAAGCTGAATTTTCAGCATCATTACTCCAGTCTTCAGTGTCACATGATCCTTCAGAAATCATTCTAATATGCTGATTTGCTGCTCAAGAAACATTTCTTATTATCAACGCTGAAAACAGTTGTTCTGAATGTTTTTGTGGAAACCGTGACATTTTCTTTTTCAAGACTATTTGATGAATTGAATGTTCAAAAAAAACAGCATTCATTTGAAATAGAAATCTTTTGTAACAATGTATAGGCTTTATCTTTACTGTTATTTTTGATCAACTTAATGCATCCTTGCTGAGAAAAAAGTAATTTCTTTCAAATACTGGCCCCAAACTTTTGAACAGTAGTGAACATTGTGCATATAATATATTAAAGTATATTTAATACAACAAAAACCAGCTAAAAACCTCTAAAACCTCTGAGCTATGCTTTGCTCAGCATTATGGGGAGTGGACAGGCAGGAAAAAAAAGCATAAACTTGATTCGCATTGAGAGGATACATTTCATAACCATTGTGAATACAGTGTTAGCCGTGGGCAAATGCTGTTATGAGCACCTAGTGTGTGGCCTTTGGACTTAAAACAGCCTCATAGGTATGGAAAATCCCATCTCAGCTGCTCTAAAGTGCTTAACAGTCCAGAATCTGACAACTTTGGTTTTGAAATTGCCTTGATGAATCTGACAAGTTTAAAATTTGTGCTTTAACACAAGTATGGTGCCATATTTTTAAGGATGCATATTGGCTGCATGTCTATCTTGTGGTTTGCTGTCATGCCACTGTGGCTTCATCTGCAGAATTGGCTGGTTAATCTCATTCTGTCCTACACAAATGAGTCAAACTTTGGAGAGAGATATCAAAGCCATTTGGGAATCTCCAGAGGGCAATGCCATAAAAGTGATGGCCCTGTTCCATTAAGAGCAGATCTAAAGATGCTAAGACGTCTTGGCCTGAAGCTGACACTGGAATAAACCCAGCGCTATAGAGATGTTCAAGTTCTGTCACAAACACAACATGCCACTTTTAGCATGCTCCTTTATTCTACTTAGAACTCAACAGGCAATTAATGAACATCCTGATGAATGATTAAGCAAGTTTTTGTTGACAGCTCCAGCATAAGAAACAAATGGTCTCAGAAAAGCGTTTCTAAACAGGCAACATTTTGGGAAGGTTGTTGGTTGGTTAACTCTGCTTAACAGAGCGTGTTGAATTCAGAGGATTGCGATTAAATATACTCTTCACAAACTGGGTTGCATCTTAATGCAGGTGATCAAAATATGCCTCTTTCTTATTTTACCCTTTACATTTTCTATAATTTAAAACAATCTATTCAGATATGAATTGCTCAAGGGAAACCAGTAAGAATTAGTTTAAATAAATTCATGACATTTAACATTTTTTAGATGGACAAGGAGTAAAAGGAGTAAAGTAGCTAGAATTAGCACTTAGGGAAAAAAACAAACAAAAAAAAAAACAAGATGTCCACCAACTGAAGGCTATAGACAGCCCAGTTGGTACAGTAACAAAATGTTGCGATTTAGTTGTGTTGCACTGCAACGTGCTATGTAGTTTTTAGTATTTATTTTTCATAGTAGCAACACATTAAGTGCTTATCTTATACACATTGAAAGAGAAAAAAGGAGAAAAAAAAGACACCTATACAAACACTGAACACTCTTTAGAGAGGGTCGTTTCTTTTTACAAAAAGTTTCGGCTACAAAAGGGCGTATTGGTAGAATTTTTCTAAATTGATAACACCTACATCAGTTTGCACAAATTTGCAGTCCAAAGCTTAAAACATTTAATCATACACAAACATGTAAATCTGAGGCAAAAAATACTGAACAGATTTACAGTAGATACTGGCAAAATAAATAAGGCTACTTGAAATCAAGTGTACAGTGCTCTGCTGTAAGTCAATGGACCCAGGAGATTTTGTGACCTTTTATTTACTTGTGTTTTCATCACTACATGATGTCACATATAGGGCCCTATCATACACCCGGCGCAATGCGACGCCAGGTGCGACGCAAGTGTTTTTTGCTAGTTTCAGTCCGACGCAGTTATCATTTTCACATCCAGCACCACGTTGTTTAAATAGCAAATGCACTCGCACCCATCTGTTCGCCCATGGGCGTGCTGGTCTGAAAACGAGGTGTGTTCATGTGCATTGACCAACAAAAACGTTCTAAAGTCAATAGCGCAGTATTTTTTGTGTTATTTAAAGGGCATGTTAGTAATATGGCCTATAGGCGGGTTCACAACATGCGTACACTCTGCTTATTACACACACAGGGATGCGTAGTAGCACACAAACATTTTTAAATATTAAAAATAAAAGGATTCCTCTCTGGAGAAGCGTTCAGTCTTTCCACTGGCAAATTACACCATGTAAATAGCGAATTCATCATGGTGCAAGTGCAACTGGCTTTTAAAGGGAATGGGAGATGAGACTCTGATGGTTTATTGCACATTACGCCCAAAACACACCCATGATTCATTAAGACACTAGGTACAACCCTTTTGGACCGTTTTTTCCGTCGTTAAACTAACAAAAGTGGATTCGGACACGCACTAAGTGCACCTGCGCCGTGCGCTTCAGACCATGCACTTAGATCATTAAAATAAGGCCCATAGAAACTCAGCTGCTGTTGTCACGACCACTTTTATTTACAAAGCAGAAAGTGTGGCAGATTATGATGCACTTTCTTACACTTGTTGTCATTCTCATCTGACATTTAAAATGATTTCCACAGCTTATGTTATATTCTGCATTTGATCCTCATGTAATGCTGTTACTGTTAAAATGAGCAAAATCTCTGGAAGAGACACTAGGATATTTAAGTCTTTGTTAAATTACAAGAATGTACTTCAAGTACAACAGTAACACTTTACAATAATGTCTTATTTGTTAATATTAGTTAATGCACTAGTTAACTTGAACTATGAGCAATATATATATTTTTACAGCATTTATTAACTTTTATTAAATGTTAATTAATCAAAAATAAAGGTGTTCATTGTTTGTTCATGTTCTCAGCGCATTAACTAAATGTCAAAACATACAAATTTTGAAGTATGGATTATTGTTAGTTCATGTTAACGAATGTAGTTACCTAAACCTCATTGTAAAGTGTTACCAGTAAAATTAAATTAGAGTTAGAGTTATTAGCAGGGCTGATTATTTAGGTTGAATTCAGGATTGGGATCTCAGAAGAACTGAAGCCCAATGAAATAAACAGAACTTAAAGTCTAAATCCATAATGAAGTTGCACTAGGTGCTCCAAAAACGTCAAAATAAATAAATTAATAATAGACCCCAACAACAGACATTCCCATCCGAATGGGATTAGATTTCTCTGCGGACCCCTGAGTTAGCCAAAAAACATTTGTTTCATTCAAATGGAAGAAAAACACAAAGTTCTTCTATAAAACAAATATGTATGTGACCTCCTCAGGGAAACATAGTCCAGACCGAACAGGGCTTAAGACCAACTCATAAACACACCAGGAATGTAATGTAATCAAAAACATACATACATAAATAAAAATCTTCCATGACTTGTAAAACACATTACTGGTCTACATGAAAATACATACATACATACATACTCACAAACACGCACCAACATTTTCCACTGCTCTTTGCTGGGTTTCATCAATAGGGATCAAAAACCAAGGATAGATGGATACATTTATAATCCAAACTGATACCCCTGTGAGGAGTGATACTATAAGATTTTAAAGCTCTTTTAATCAAACAGAACTAAGATTTGAATAGGGGTGTGCTCTCAGATAATAAGGTCATGGCGCCATATGCAGATTTCTGTATTATGCCACCTCAGCAAAGAGAAGTGCAGATAATGCCAAGTTCACACTGCCTGATTTTAGCCCCGATTTTGACTCGCCGACAGGTTTTGCGAAACTGCCAACAAATGCCCGAAATCATAGGCAAATCGGTGCTCCTGCATGTGAGTGACAATCACGCAGTGTGAACGATCAAAGACACGATCAGAGAGAATCGCCGACGCCCGTGAGATACAGTGGGGAGAACAAGTATTTTATACACTGCCAATTTTGCAGGTTTGCCCACTTACAAAGCATGTAGAAGTCTGTAATTTTTATAATAGGTACACTTCAACTGTGAGTGACGGAATCTAAAACAAAAATCCAGAAAATCACATTGTATGAGTTTTAAGTAATTCATTAGCATTTTATTGCATGACATAAGTATTTGATACATCAGAAAAGCAGAACTTAATATTTGGTACAGAAACCTTTGTTTGCAATTACAGAGATCATACGTTTCCTGTAGTTCTTGACCAGGTTTGCACACACTGCAGCAGGGATTTTGGCCCACTCCTCCATACAGACCTTCTCCAGATCCTTCAGGTTTCGGGGCTGTCACTGGGCAATACGGACTTTCAGCTCCCTCCAAAGATTTTCTATTGGGTTCAGGTCTGGAGACTGGCTAGGCCATTCCAGGACCTTGAGATGCTTCTTACGGAGCCACTCCTTAGTTGCCCTGGCTGTGTGTTTTCGGGTCGTTGTCATGCTGGAAGACCCAGCCGCGACCCATCTTCAATGCTCTTATTGAGGGAAGGAGGGTGTTGGCCAAGATCTCGCAATACATGGCCCCATCCATCCTCCCCTCAATACGGTGCAGTCGTCCTGTCCCCTTTGCAGAAAAGCATCCCCAAAGAATGATGTTTCCACCTCCATGCCTTATGGTTGGGATGGTGTTCTTGGGGTTGCACTCATCCTTCTTCTTCCTCCAAACACGGCGAGTGGAGTTTAGACCAAAAAGCTCTATTTTTGTCTCATCAGACCACATGACCTTCTCCCATTCCTCCTCTGGATCATCCAGATGGTCATTGGCAAACTTCAGACGGGCCTGGACACGCGCTGGCTTGAGCAGGGGGACCTTGCGTGCTCTGCAGGATTTTAATCCATGACGGCGTAGTGTGTTACTAATGGTTTTCTTTGAAACTGTGGTCCCAGCTCTCTTCAGGTCATTGACCAGGTCCTGCCGTGTAGTTCTGGGCTGATCCCTCACCTTCCTCATGATCATTGATGCCCCACGAGGTGAGATCTTGCATGGTGCCCCAGACCGAGGGAGATTGACCGTCATCTTGAACTTCTTCCTTTTTCTAATAATTGCGCCAACAGTTGTTGCCTTCTCACCAAGTTGCTTGCCTATTGTCCTGTAGCCCATCCCAGCCTTGTGCAGGTCTACAGTTTTATCCCTGATGTCCTTACACAGCTCTCTGGTCTTGGCCATTGTGGAGAGGTTGGAGTCTGTTTGATTGAGTGTGTGGACAGGTGTCTTTTATACAGGTAACGAGTTCAAACAGGTGCAGTTAATACAGGTAATGAGTGGAGAACAGGAGGGCTTCTTAAAGAAAAACTAACAGGTCTGTGAGAGCCGGAATTCGTACTGGTTGGTAGGTGATCAAATACTTATGTCATGCAATAAAATGCTAATTAATTATTTAAAAATCATACAATGTGATTTTCTGGATTTTTGTTTTAGATTCCGTCTCTCACAGTTGAAGTGTACCTATGATAAAAATTACAGACCTCTACATGCTTTGTAAGTAGGAAAACCTGCAAAATCGGCAGTGTATCAAATACTTGTTCTCCCCACTGTATTTGGCATGCTAAATATCTGGACCTGTCGGCGATTCAAAATCCTGCTGTGTGAAATGAGTTCTGATTGAAAATGACATCTGCGATGAACGACTGCCAATGAGAGAGCAAGATATAGGGCAGCGGGAAGTTCGGGGAGGAATTACAGACCAGAATATCAGTATTTTAATAGATATATTTACAATTATATAAAACAGAAACAAAGCACAAACATTTGCTTGACCAGCCACAGCAGCAGCACATTGCAAAATGATTTATTTACCTCAAACTCTCTTTGCAGAATGCTCCCTATGTCTCCCCAACCATTTCCTCCGCCATAATCTTTTTTCTTTTTCTCCTTTTCGCTGTAAATCAGCGCACAGACAGTTTGGATCGCAAACTTTCTGCAGTCCATCATTTTTAATAATTCCAGTCTCGCGCGAGAACTCCGGTCTGAGGCACGTGTGATCTCGCGTTGTTTCCTTGTCACTTCTTGCGTGTATTTGCTTGTGAAACGTAGTTTGCGCACCGGACTGAGTTGTCGGCGATTCTTCCTCTTGAATAGTCATGCAGTGTGAACTGTGAAACCCCCTGTCACCGACCCATCATGCAGTGTGAACACAGCAGCAACTGGATGCTACCCCAGATAGTCATGCAGTGTGAAAAGAGCAGTGATCCGACGAGTTTGAAAATCGTGCAGTGTGAACTCGGCATAAGAGATTGGAGGGTCATTCAAGCTTTACTTTTCTTATTGGCTCTAAAGCCCGGGACACACCAAGCCGACGATCGGCCGTCGGGCAACGTCGGGCCGTTTTTGAGCGTCTGCCGACTTAGTTTTTCCAGTGTGTTCCGCACCGTTGGCTCTAGTCAGACACGTTGGGGTTTTTTGGGCTGATTCAACATGTAGAATCGGCGTCGGGCCTTCGGTGAGCGAGAGAACTCTGACTGGCTGTTCAGCTTAGCGAATGAGTCAGTGCATGAGAATAATAGCAAAACAGCGAGCAAAGAAGTCAAAACGGTACAGATAGAAGGCTGTTCTAATTTTACGTCATCTTACCAAGTGTTCCTGGGCAAAAAATTTTATATTAACATGAGCGGAGTGGAATAAAGAACGTGATCAGCAGGATTGATATTCAAAAAGGTAAGCACGCGCTGATTTGATTACGCTTTGTGTATCTGCAGCCTGGAGCGTTGGTTTCCCTTTTGAATGATGAATATAGAAGAATATATCTGCAGAAATAGACAGTTGTCTCATTCACACGCAGGCGCAGAACGTGCATGATAGCTAACAGTCGGCTGGAGTTCTCTCGGTGTGTTCAAGTGCAGCTTTTTGGCCCAGACGCGGCCGACGAGAGGCGACAACACCGTCGGCTTTCATCGCTGCTAGTTCTTTGACGTCGGGTTGGTGTGTCCCGACCTTAAGTGACCTTTAAAGCCAAATTAGCAGCATATTTCGGCATTAAAGACGTGCATAATTGGCTTTCTTCATGAGAATTCATTTATCTAATGCAACACAGGCTACCTACAAACAGTGTTAGGGAAAGTTACTTTTAAAAGTAATGTGTTACAAATACAATATCGTGTTATTTCCTAAAAAAAAAAAAAAACGCACACAACACATCTGCACCTCACTCATTTTTGTCTCAACATGGGGACAGGATGGTGTCAGTCAATAAATGAGAAAACTTGTTACTTGTTTGAAAAAGTAACTCAGTTATTTTATTGTAAATTTAAAAGTAACATTACTTTAATAGTTACTTGAAAAAAGTAATCTGATTATGTAACGCGTTACCAATGCCATCTCACGACCAATTCCTATGTATTTGTACGAGGTGGCTAATTCGTACGAATTCGTATGACCTCACTGGTATGAATTTGTCCGATTTGTCTAAACAGCAGTGACGGGTAGGTTTAGGGGCGGGGTTTGAGGTTAGGTCATTCATACAAATTAGCCGCCTCGTAAAATACGTACGAATTGCCGTGAGATCGGGTTGGCGTTACTCATAATGCGTTACCCCCAACACTGCCTATGAATATGGTTAGAATGATCATCTCAAAACGTTGAACCCCGTTTACACCTGAATTTAGTGTTGAGCACTTGTGATGAGACCAGGCAAGACAGATGCAAACGGGCTCCCAGAGTGACGTCGTTCCTCATCACCTCGCTAAAGAAGGGAAAGCAACATTTGGAGCAACAGATGGCTCAAGGAGTGAAAACTAAAGACAGCTCTGCTGGTGACGTAATGAGGAAACTTGAGAGAGAAAAACATCCATGTGTTCTGTACAGTCATTCATCCTTATGATGGCTTCTAGTTTACTTTAAGCCCAATACACACTGAACATGGTCACTTCGATAGCTTAGGTGTTTAAAAGTTAATGCCTGCATAAGCAAGCCTCGAATGCAAAAAGCTATTAAATACATCACTCCTCAATTATTTCCTAGGGAAAAAAAGATGTAGTTCATTGAATATATACATTAATAATAATGCAATAAGAGAGCATGTCGTCACACTATATGGGTTGTCACATGGAACATATCATTAAACAATCTATTATAGCTTTTCATCAAGTTTACACACACACACACACAAATTAAAAATTAATTTAATGAAACTACAAAATGTAAAAATATCAAGCCATTGGTTTTGTCCTATGAATATTATAATTTAAAATTAAATGTAAATGTAAAATGTTTTGTACAAATTTGCTCCAACCTGACATTTATGAAAAAAATAAAAATTAATTTAAGACAACAATCATTATATAATTTACCCTGAATATTTGCCAGTGTGGATTTAATTTGTTCACTTATTTATCCAAGAAGTACTGTAAAATATGATATTGGAATTTTGGGGGGAGAAGAGAATTTACAGAATTATTCTAATTTAAGGCTGATGTTTAAAACCACTGCTAGAAAAAAAAAACTAGATGTATAATTATTTACATAAAGACAATGCAAATATCATCTGTTTTCTTGCCATTAAGTACCACCTAACTAAAAGGCCACATGCTACACAAATCATCAGGACAGTAAATAAACATTAAATAAGCTAAAATCACTCTTAAAAACCAATCAATCAACGGAACATTCTATTCCATAGTGACACAAATACTTTGTTAAAGACAACTCAAAAGCTCATCTGGCCCAGAGACAAGACAAGCCCATCAGCAAATCAATCCTAGTAAACACTCAATCCAACAAATAAACAAACAAATATGGCAATAGTTTCAAATAATAAGATTCAAGATGCCTAATACTGTGTCTGTATTAGAGGATAAAAGCAACTATGCACAATGCATTGACAGCCAGAAATTTGGCTTCATCATACACCCAGCACAAACAAAGGCCTTCCACAAATCCCAAGAGCACCCAGGTAGACATAAAAAAATTCAGTCAAACAAATTCCTGAAGAGATGTGGTTTGGGGGTGTTTCTTGTACTGTATAAAATCCATCTGAGAGTTTTTTTGTTTGTAATCCACACTGTTTGGCATCTACCTACACATTGACTGACTGATTGGCAGGCCCTCTTAAAGGGAAAGTGACAACATTTCTGTCTTAAAGGGCCAGTGCATATTTATTGTAATACATATTTATGTTTACATGTAAACATCTGGGTTTGTAATCTTTTAGATTCCATGGCATGCCATGATCATCCTGGTGCGAGGACTCCCCATCCTAAAATTTGAAAGGCAGCTACAGTGGGGAGAACAAGTATTTGATACACTGCCGATTTTGCAGGTTTGCCCACTTACAAAGCATGTAGAAGTCTGTAATTTTTATCATAGGTACTCTTCAACTGTGAGAGACGGAATCTAAAACAAAAATCCAGAAATTACATTGTATGAGTTTTAAGTAATTAATTTGCATTTTATTGCATGACATAAGTATTTGATACATCAGAAAAGCAGAACTTAATCTTTGGTACAGAAACCTTTGTTTGCAATTACAGAGATCATACGTTTCCTGTAGTTCTTGACCAGGTTTGCACACACTGCAGCAGGGATTTTGGCCCACTCCTCCATACAGACCTTCTCCAGATCCTTCAGGTTTTGGGGCTGTCGCTGGGCAATACGGACTTTCTGCTCCCTCCAAAGATTTCCTATTGGGTTCAGGTCTGGAGACTGGCTAAGCCACTCCAGGACCTTGAGATGCTTCTTACGGAGCCACTCCTTAGTTGCCCTGGCTGTGTGTTTTGGGTCGTTGTCATGCTGGAAGACCCAGCCACGACCCATCTTCAATGCTCTTACTGAGGGAAGGAGGTTGTTGGCCAAGATCTCGCGATACATGGCCCCATCCATCCTCCCCTCAATACGGTGCAGTCGTCCTGTCCCCTTTGCAGAAAAGCATCCCCAAAGAATGATGTTTCCACCTCCATGCTTCATGGTTGGGATGGTGTTCTTGGGGTTGCACTCATCCTTCTTCTTCCTCCAAACACGGCGAGTGGAGTTTAGACCAAAAAGCTCTATTTTTGTCTCATCAGACCACATGACCTTCTCCCATTCCTCCTCTGGATCATCCAGATGGTCATTGGCAAACTTCAGACGGGCCTGGACATGCGCTGGCTTGAGCAGGGGGACCTTGCGTGCGCTGCAGGATTTTAATCCATGACGGCGTAGTGTGTTACTAATGGTTTTCTTTGAGACTGTGTTCCCAGCTTTCTTCAGGTCATTGACCAGGTCCTGCCGTGTAGTTCTGGGCTGATCCCTCACCTTCCTCATGATCATTGATGCCCCACGAGGTGAGATCTTGCATGGTGCCCCAGACCGAGGGAGATTGACCGTCATCTTGAACTTCTTCCATTTTCTAATAATTGCGCCAACAGTTGTTGCCTTCTCACCAAGCTGCTTGCCTATTGTCCTGTAGCCCATCTCATCCTTGTGCAGGTCTACAGTTTTATCCCTGATGTCCTTACACAGCTCTCTGGTCATGGCCATTGTGGAGAGGTTGGAGTCTGTTTGATTGAGTGTGTGGACAGGTGTCTTTTATACAGGTAACGAGTTCAAACAGGTGCAGTTAATACAGGTAATGATTGGAGAACAGGAGGGCTTCTTAAAGAAAAACTAACAGGTCTGTGAGAGCCGGAATTTTTACTGGTTGGTAGGTGATCAAATACTTATGTCATGCAATAAAATGCTAATTAATTATTTAAAAATCATACAATGTGATTTTCTGGATTTTTGTTTTAGATTCTGTCTCTCACAGTTGAAGTGTACCTATGATAAAACTTCTACATGCTTTGTAAGTATGAAAACCTGCAAAATCGGCAGTGTATCAAATACTTGTTCTCCCCACTGTATTTATTTTCATGTATAAAGATATATGCTGTGAATATTAATAATATGCATAAAATAGTATTTGGAAAGTATTTAGTTTCTATTATGTTACATTATTAAGTTTTTTTCTACTGACTGTATTATGCTGTACTGTATATGTATTTATATGTATTTATATATTTTTATATATTTAATATATATTTAATTTAATTGATGTATTTAGTTAATAATCTTATTTTTCTTATTTTATTTATTTATCTTTATATTTTTACACTGTTTTTCTTTTCTTTAGACTTTTCCATGGACCCCCGTTTGAAAACCTCTGATCTACGCAAAACTCATCAGTAACTTAGATGATATTGCATTTATTTTAAATATGCTCTTAAAACAGTTACATTATACTATTAAAAGAGAATAAATCTATATTTTTTTTATTTGTTCATATGCATTAAAATCAAGGCATTTCAATATGTAATTTTTCCCTTTTTTACATAATTGCCTTTAAAATTAACTACCATAATATAAGCATATTTATTATTTTTATAATAATAATATTTATAGGCATTATTATTATATTTATTATTGTGTTTGTGTGTGTGTGTGTGTGTGTGTGTGTGTGAAGAACAATTGCATAAGTTTATGCTACTGAGTCAGATAGTGAAGTGTTGTGATTCAACCTGTGTAAGATCCATTTCCCTCTGTCTGTTTCTCGCCCTCTCTGAGTAACAGCATGTGTGTGGCCTCAGTGTGGGCGAAAGGAGACACTCCCTCTTCATTACATTTTTCCCTGTTCCTTGCACTCACCGAATGGAAGGATACAGTCTAAAGCAGAAATTCACACAGCCACAAACCTGTATGTCTGCGCTGTGACAGAAAGAGCAACATGTGAATAAATGACATCTCAGAGGGAACGCTGTTCTAGATTTAGCTTTTAAAACAACATGACTCAATTAAATTATACAAGGATGTGATTAAACTGGTGATCACCTAATGGTCCAAGTTGTGGGACGCTAACACGAGCTGTTGGCTTTTTCCAAAAGAACTGAATTGATTTTTGCTCACCGTTCTAGCTTTGAGTTACACATACATTCTGTAGTCAATAGTGATAATGTACTGTAAATTGATTTGGCTGAGGAGTGTTTGCTACAAGCCAATTAACAACATTTAACTACACAAGCCATTCTTTTAATAATTCTAATAATTAATATTTTTTAATATTTAAATAAATCGTGTATTCAATGTGTCCATAAACTGCACTGTTGCTTCTCAAACTCAAAAAGTTTCATGTGTGATACAGAACATAATTATGTCTTTGGAAAAGTTGGCGGCGATAACATGGTTGTTCCCTTTCAGTCGGTCACGTTCGACGTACTTCATCCCCCGAGGACTCAGCGGAAGCAGGTAAGTGTTGCATTGCGCACTCAGACCCCACTTCGGGCCGCGATGCCGTCCGAGTCGGGTCCCTGCACTCCGCTGCGCTGCCCCGCTGCGGGTACGTCTGTGGTGCCGTTGGTCCCGCTGGTTCGGTCGCTGGGAGCCTGGTTAGCGCTCCCCAGCCCGTCCCGCTGGCTCATCCGTACTATCAGACTCGGCTATGCGATTCAGTTCGCTCGGCGGCCCCCCAAGTTCAGGGGCGTTCACTTCACCTCCGTGTCGAAGGAGGACGCCCCCGTGCTACGGGCGGAGATCGCAGTCCTACTGGCGAAGGACGCGATAGAGCCGGTCCCTCCAGCCGATATGAAGACAGGCTTCTACAGCCCGTACTTCATTGTACCCAAGAAAGGCGGCGGGTTACGGCCAATCTTGGACCTGCGGTTCTTGAATCGGTCCCTTCACAGGCTGCCGTTCAGAATGCTAACGCAGAAACGCATCTTCAGGTGCATCCGTCCCCAAGATTGGTTTGCAGCGATCGACCTGAAGGACGCGTACTTTCATGTCTCGATTCTCCCCCGACACAGACCGTTCCTACGCTTTGCGTTCGAGGGACGGGCATATCAGTACAGAGTCCTACCCTTCGGGCTGTCCCTGTCGCCCCGCGTCTTCACGAAGGTCGCGGAGGCGGCCATTGCTCCCATGAGAGAGCGTGGTGTTCGCATTCTCAACTACCTCGACGACTGGCTGATTCTGGCTCAGTCGAAGGCACAGTTGTGCGAACACAGGGACATGGTGCTCAGTCACCTCAGCCTGTTGGGACTTCAGGTCAACTGGGAAAAGAGCAAACTCTGCCCCGTGCAGAGGATCTCTTTTCTCGGTATGGAGTTGGACTCGGTCAATCTGACAGCGCGACTCACAGAGCAGCGCGTCCAGTCGGTGTTGAACTGCTTGAATTCGTTCAAATGCAGGACAGCGGTACCACTGAAACATTTTCAGAGGCTCCTGGGGCATATGGCATCCGCAGCCGCAGTGACGCCGCTCGGATTGCTTCATATGAGGCCGCTTCAACACTGGCTACACGACCGAGTCCCGAGATGGGCGTGGCAGAGCGGCTCATTCCGTGTCTCAGTAACACCGAAGTGTCGCCAAACCTTCAGTCCGTGGTTGGACCCTTCGTTCCTACGGGCAGGAGTTCCCCTAGAACAAGTGTCCAGGCATGCTGTGGTCTCCACGGATGCCTCATCCACCGGCTGGGGGGCCACGTACAACGGGCTTGCAGTTTCGGGTCTGTGGACGGGGCCTCAACTGCAATGGCATATCAATTGCCTCGAGTTGTTAGCAGTTCGTCTTGCGCTGGGCCGCCTCAAAGGGCCGCTACGAGGCAAGCACGTTCTGGTCCGTACGGACAACACTGCGGCCGTTGCGTACATCAACAAACAGGGTGGTCTACGCTCCCGCCGCATGTCACAACTCGCCCGCCATCTCCTCCTCTGGAGTCAGAAGCATCTGAGGTCGCTTCGTTCCATTCATATCCCGGGCCTGCTCAATCGTGCAGCCGACGAGCTCTCACGACAGCAAGTGCTCCCAGGAGAGTGGAGACTCCATCCCCAGGTGGTCCAGCTGATCTGGAGTCGCTTCGGGACCGCACAGGTAGACCTGTTTGCCGCCCCGGACACGTCTCACTGCCAGTTGTTCTATTCCCTGACCGGGGGGACCCTCGGCTCGGATGCGCTGGCACACAGCTGGCCCCGGGGCCTACGCAAATATGCGTTTCCCCCAGTGAGCCTTCTTGCGCAGACACTGTGCAAGGTCAGGGAGGACGAGGAGCAGGTCTTGCTAGTTGCGCCATACTGGCCCAACCGGACCTGGTTCCCGGAACTAGTGCTCCTCGCGACAGCACCTCCTTGGCCCATTCCTCTGAGGAAGGACCTCCTGACTCAGAGACGGGGCACCCTGTGGCACCCGCGTCCGGACCTCTGGAAACTCCATGTCTGGTCCCTGGACGGGACGCGGAGGTTCTAGGTGGCCTACCACAGGCTGTGGTAGACACCATCACTTCCGCCAGAGCCCCCTCTACGAGGCACCTCTACGCGTTGAAGTGGAACCTGTTCGTCGAGTGGTGTTCTTCTCGTCGAGAAGACCCCCGAAGATGTTCGATCGGCTCTGTGCTTTCCTTCCTGCAAGAAGGGTTGGAGCGAAGGCTGTCTCCCTCCACCCTCAAAGTGTATGTTGCCGCTATCGCCGCAAATCACAGCATGGTCGAAGGTAAGTCCCTAGGAAAGCACGATCTGGTCGTCAGGTTCCTGAGGGGGGCGAGGAGATTAAATTCGCCTCGCCCTCACTCTATACCCTCTTGGGACTTGCCCCTGGTGCTAACCGCATTACAGAGGGCTCCCTTTGAGCCTTTGCAGTCAGTAGAGTTAAAAATCCTGTCCTGGAAGACAGTACTCCTGACTGCATTGGCTTCCATCAAGAGGGTAGGGGACCTGCAGGCATTTTCGGTCGACGAATCGTGCCTGGAATTCGGGGCGGGTAACTCTCATGTAATCCTGAGACCCCGGCCCGGATATGTGCCCAAGGTTCCCACCACTCCCTTTCGGGACCAGGTGGTGAACCTGCAAGCGCTGCCTTCGGAGGAGGCAGACCCAGCCCTGGCTTTTCTCTGTCCCGTTCGCGCTCTGCGGACTTACGTGGACAGAACGCAAAGCTTCAGGACCTCAGAACAGCTCTTCATCTGTTACGGAGGCCAGCAGAAGGGAAAGGCTGTCTCCAAGCAGAGGATGGCCCACTGGATAGTGGATGCCATCGCCTTGGCGTATGAAACCCAAGGCGTGCCCTGCCCGCTTGGGTTGAGGGCCCACTCCACTAGGAGTGTGGCCTCTTCCTGGGCGCTGGCACACGGCGCCTCGCTGACAGATATATGTAGAGCTGCGGGCTGGGCGACACCTAACACGTTCGCTAGATTCTATAGCCTCCGTGTAGAGCCGGTTTCTTCCCGTGTGCTCGCTTCAAATAGCCAGTAACACCGAAGGGCCCGTTCTAGTGTCGGCTTGCTGCGCCATTCCTCTCCTCATGGACCGGATACGTGCGCTGATATGCTCCAGTCGAGTTCCCCAGCACGGCGAACCCTGTTGAGTCCTCCGCAACCCGTGGCAGTCAGACGTGGCGGAGCGTCCGACGCCAGGTCTAACACTCGTATGCATTGGTGGAACTTGTGTTAGGCTGGGTATCCATATGTTGTGACCCCTACGGCGGTCCCATATGTGTATTCTTCCACGGTACGGCTCCCTACGGCGAGCCCGTGTCTTTCCCTTGGCAGAGCTCGCTCTGCCGTCTCTGTGCGGTGTAGTCTCCCGCCTGCATTGGCCGGGGCCATCCCTGGGACTTCCGTATGTTGTACTGCCCACGGCCAGTCCATACATGTATATTCCACATGATACCTCCCTACGGGTAGGATGTGGCTTCCGCAGCGGCCCCCCGGGGCACGCTTTCCCAGCGTTATCCAATACTCTGCTGAGTGGGTCTTGCGGAACAGCAGCAGTGACTCTCCCTGCGTAAGTTCCCCGCCCCGAACAGACGGGGGTCTGAGGGGCTTTCGCTGGGCGCTGGAAGTGGTAGTAACTGTGGCGTTTTCCATAGGGATCCCAATTCGTCGGTGACGTCCGACGTACGTCGAACGTGACCGACTGAAAGGGAACGTCTCGGTTACGTATGTAACCCTCGTTCCCTGAAGGAGGGAACGGAGACGTACGTCCCGTCGCCACAGTTGCTGTACCATCACTGCAGCGGCCGAGTCACTAGTTCGGCTCCTCAGTGAAAAACAAATGTGCGCTGCATCCGCTTCCGCTTTATACCCGCGATGCGGGGCGGAGCGCGAGATGCAAATCTCGCACGCCAATGGCCATTGGCCCGTTCTCTATACACTCGAAGCTAATAGGGGCTCCCAGAAGTGATCCCCAATTCGTCGGTGACGTCCGACGTACGTCTCCGTTCCCTCCTTCAGGGAACGAGGGTTACATACGTAACCGAGACGACAGTTTTACAGTTTAATTTGACATGCAGAAAATTCAAGGTACTTCTTAAGAATTTAATGCAGATATTTCTACAAATACCCACTGCTCAATTATTAATTGTTTAATATAATATAGTAATGGTAACAGGGTTGACATTTTAAGATCACCCCCCTACTGACCAATATAACAGGATGATAATTTATTATTTATAATATTTTATTTCTACTTATGGAATATAAAAACTTTAAAAATCATTACTTATATATAATCTTTACATAATTACAATACATTTAAATATAAAATAATTCTGATCATAAAAAAAACTTCAAAAAAATTGTTTCACTGTTTCTTTGAAAATATTAAGTAGCACAACTGTTTTCAACATTAATAATAATACGAAAAAATATTTCTTGCAAATCATAAGCATATTAGAATGATTACTGAAGGATCATGTGACACTGAAGACTGAAGTAATGATGCTGAAAATTCAGCTTTGCATCACAGGAATAAATTACATTTTAAAATATAAATATTAAATATTTCACGATTTTACTGTTTTACTGTATTTTTGATCAAATAAATGCAGCTTTGCTGAGCATAACAGACTTACAGGCATAACAAAAAAAAATAATACTGAACCCAAACATTTGAACGGTAGTGTGGAACCCATGTACACAGAATTTAGTTTTTGACTCAAATTCATATAATAATTATTTATGTTTTGACTATAAATCTTACTATGACCCTATTGTCTCTTTAATATTATTATTAAACATTAAAGTTAATATTAAAGTGATGCAAGCAATTTTAATTTTGAAATGCCACAGAATTTTCATCAAATGGCAAAAAAATATGGCTAAAAAATCTATGTAAATTTGACCTTCTTAGTCCATATAATATACAGCAGGGATCTTCCACAGGGATCTGCATTCATGAAGCACCAGTGATTTAGCATACAATTCTTTACAGCCAATGTGTCAACCGATGGGGAGACTCATTTCCCGTGTGGAAACAAAATGTCACAGTACACCTCATCTGATGGCGTGTTTTGGTATTTTTTGCTTCTGTTTTTGTGCTCCAAAGGGCATTGACTTGCACTATGTCTAATGTTAAGGGTGAAATATCATCATGTCCCTCATTCAGGCCAATTCATCAATGTCAGGAATCCATTTTTAGGGCACCCATAGGGACAGTTTTGCTTTCTACTAGCAGAGCTCATGTCTTTTAACCAACCAGTGGAACCTTTTAAAACCCCACTGTCATTCTCAGGAGGCTGATGGGTGTGTCCAGAATGACTCCAACAAGGCTGGAACATCTGCTGGTAATGGAGAAGATGGACCTCCACAAAGTGGGGTCAAAGGATGAAGATTACAAGCCGGGAGAAAACAGCTCTCTGTTGGGCCGTCACAGTGGGATCCTCGGGTTCTTTTCCTGTCATACTGCAGATCGAAGAGGATGGTGAAGGTCTTGGTTCAGGTGACCTGCAATCAGAACATATGCATTTATATGGCTTGAGTTTCAATTCACACACACACACACGCATGTCTGGTTTGCTATCTTTGTGGGGATTCTCCATAGACGTAATGGTTTTTATACTGTACAAACTGTATATTCTATCCCCTTACAATAACCCTACCCCTAAATCTACCCATCACAGAAAACTTTCTGCATTTTTACATTTTCAAAAAAACGCGTTTGTGGGGTCAGGCACTGATGTTGGACAAGAAGGCCTGGCTCACAGTCTCTGCTCTAATTCATCCCAAAGGTGTTTTATCGGGTTGAGGTCAGGACTCTGTGCAAGCCAGTCAAGTTCCTCCACAACAAACTCGCTCATCCATGTCTTTATGGACCTTGCTTTGTGCACTGGTGCGCAGTCATGTTGGAACAGGAAGTGGCCATCCCCAAACTGTTCCCACAAAGTTGGGAGCATGAAATTGTCCAAAATGTCTTGGTATGCTGAAGCATTATGAGTTCCTTTCACTGGAACTAAGGGGCCAAGCCCAACCCCTGAAAAACAACCCCACACCATCATCCCCCATCCACCTCCACAATGCAGTCAGGCAAGTACCGTTCTCCTGGCAACTGCCAAACCCAGACTCGTCTATCAGAGAACACGTCTCCACTGCTCTAGAGTCCAGTGGCGGCACTGTGCGCTTCAGCATGCACTGATCCCGCTCTGTGATTTTACGTGGCCTACCACTTCGTGGCTGAGTCGCTGTTGTTCCCAATTGCTTCCACTTTGTTATAATACCACTAACAGTTGATCGTGGAATATTTAGTAGTGAGGAAATTTCACGAATGGACTTATTACACAGGTGGCAACCTATCACGGTACCACGCTTGAATTCACTGAGCTCCTGAGAGCGACCCATTCTTTCACAAATGTTTGCAGAAGCAGTCTGCATGCTTAGGTGCTTGATTTTATACACCTGTGGCCATGGAAGTGATTGGAACACCTGAATTCAATGATTTGGAGGGGTGTCCCAATACTTGTGGCAATATAGTGTATGTACACTCACCTAAAGGATTATTAGGAACACCTGTTCAATTTCTCATTAATGCAATTATCTAATCAACCAGTCACATGGCAGTTGCTTCAATGCATTTAGGGGTGTGGTCCTGGTCAAGACAATCTCCTGAACTCCAAACTGAATGTCAGAATGGGAAAGAAAGGTGATTTAAGCAATTTTGAGCGTGGCATGGTTGTTGGTGCCAGACGGGCCGGTCTGAGTATTTCACAATCTGCTCAGTTACTGGGATTTTCACACACAACCATTTCTAGAGTTTACAAAGAATGGTGTGAAAAGGGAAAAACATCCAGTATGCGGCAGTCCTGTGGGCGAAAATGCCTTGTTGATGCTAGAGGTCAGAGGAGAATGGGCCGACTGATTCAAGCTGATAGAAGAGCAACTTTGACTGAAATAACCACTCGTTACAACCGAGGTACGCAGCAAAGCATTTGTGAAGCCACAACACGCACAACCTTGAGGCGGATGGGCTACAACAGCAGAAGACCCCACCGGGTACCACTCATCTCCACTACAAATAGGAAAAAGAGGCTACAATTTGCACGAGCTCACCAAAATTGGACAGTTGAAGACTGGAAAAATGTTGCCTGGTCTGATGAGTCTCGATTTCTGTTGAGACATTCAGATGGTAGAGTCAGAATTTGGCGTAAACAGAATGAGAACATGGATCCATCATGCCTTGTTACCACTGTGCAGGCTGGTGGTGGTGGTGTAATGGTGTGGGGGATGTTTTCTTGGCACACTTTAGGCCCCTTAGTGCCAATTGGGCATCGTTTAAATGCCACGGCCTACCTGAGCATTGTTTCTGACCATGTCCATCCCTTTATGACCACCATGTACCCATCCTCTGATGGCTACTTCCAGCAGGATAATGCACCATGTCACAAAGCTCGAATCATTTCAAATTGGTTTCTTGAACATGACAATGAGTTCACTGTACTAAAATGGCCCCCACAGTCACCAGATCTCAACCCAATAGAGCATCTTTGGG
Source organism: Coreius guichenoti (assembly GCA_039654105.1). Taxonomy (NCBI): domain Eukaryota; kingdom Metazoa; phylum Chordata; class Actinopteri; order Cypriniformes; family Gobionidae; genus Coreius; species Coreius guichenoti. The sequence continues at coordinate 11,643,463 of CM077191.1, forward strand.
ATGTGGTGGAACGGGAGCTTCGTGCCCTGGATGTGCATCCCACAAATCTCCATCAACTGCAAGATGCTATCCTATCAATATGGGCCAACATTTCTAAAGAATGCTTTCAGCACCTTGTTGAATCAATGCCACGTAGAATTAAGGCAGTTCTGAAGGCGAAAGGGGGTCAAACACAGTATTAGTATGGTGTTCCTAATAATCCTTTAGGTGAGTGTATATATATAATGATTTGCATTTAAAATGGATTTTTAGGTCTGAAAATAGTGTGTATTATATAAATGCATGCATGATTATGAGTGGAAAACTTAGAGTGGAAAACTGCATCCAAAGCATTTTAAGAATAGCATGAAGGTCATTTTATTGCTTTTATTATTACTTGCTTTTATTACGTACTTTTTATCAAAACAACACAAATAATTCCCAGTGGCAGTCTCATGCTGATTTTATTCTCTCCAGAAGACCATAAGAACAAAAACGACCTTAAAACACGACAAAGAAATGAGACTCTGTATTTTCATGATTTTATATAAAAAATATGACTAAAACAAATGATGAAATAAAGTTAAAGCCATTTCAAGGTGCCTTCAAATTCTTTGTTTTTGATAAGAAACAATAATCACCTCCTAGTGAAAAACACCCTCCAAACATTAGACCCCCTTTTATCATTTTTTCCCTTGTCTATTCACATACAGTAACACTCGCACGTTTTTTAATAGATATGCCTTTTCTTTTGCGTGCCAAGCACTTTGAAGTAAGCTTGTATTCAGATCTACTATGTGCGTGAGTGGGAGGACAATATTTTCATTAAACAGAGCACAAATGGCCTTCTTTCAAACCTATTTTAAGAAAAAATGCCGCCAGTGTTTTAAAACTTTGCCGATTATGAATACATGTACAGCATTATTTAGCATTATTATTAATGTGTGTGTTCTTTTGTTCATTAAATAAAGGGTTCTAGTTCAGGGAATTACATTAATCAAAATAAGCCAACCTGATGTTATAGTCTCTTGTACAGTAATGTAAAAGATCATTTAAACATGGGTTATTGAATTGCAGTGCCTTGATACTGTGGCAGTTACTGAATCAAATATGAAAATCATCTGAGAAAATTAAAATCATAAATATAGCCAGCATTCTATATTTCAACTGCGGTCTCCAAACATAATGTATCTATTTTTATTTTGTACAAATAATAAGTACATGACAAGCTCTCATATGCAGTAGGAAGGAAAGAATTTTAAAATAATTTACTTTTTTAATTTAATGACAGAAAAGGGGTTTATCATTAAATAAATAATGAAATTATAAATCAAACTTCTTTTGGTAATTGCATGCTGGGGATTGTCTTAAGGGAAGCTTAAAATACGATTAATTTAAAGTGTAACCTATAATCCTATTTAAGCCACAAAAACATTACAAATTGGCAAGTGGGGCCCATTGCTCAGTGGGCTATGACAAACCTAAACCATGTTGAAGCATTAAAAAATGATAAAGAAAACATTAGACATTCAGTGTGGTCCAAAGTCCACTAGTGAAAATCCTATTCTGCATTTTTTATTTAATACAATTTATTTCATTATATTATTTCATTCATTATATTATCAGAATAACAATGGGAGTGAACATTGAATAAAAAATATATATTTAATTTCAGATTGTCCCCCGTTTTGCTTTAAAGATGCCATATTATGCCCTTTTTCAAAGTCTTTTTAGTTCCTGGGTCTCATTTTATAAAATGTTGCGTAGAAACGTAAGACGTTCTTACGATAATTTCTCAAATATGTGTATGTGTGATTCATAGAATGAACGTACGCACAGAAAACGCACCAGTTGTGAAATCTATAAATCACAAATGATCTTGAACTTGCGCGCAGCTAAACGGTTTCAGTTCTCCGCCTTGTAAACAACGCCCAATTAATGTCATTTACATATAAAAGAGCACCAGTCATCGTCCAAATCCTTTAAATTTAGAATGACAAGCTGCAAGAATAGCTTAGATTTCCGAAATCCTGCAGTACACCCCGACAAGGAAAAGTGCGTACGTCTGCTCAGACCCTGACGTGGTGCTAAGCACTTTTCCACTACAAAGACTGTTTTTATAAATATAGGATTTTAGTGTATGCACGCTCTAAGATCAAATCTGTGTGTACGCACACTTTATAAATGAGGCCCCTTGTCTCTATAAAGTCCCTCCTTTTGAAAAGCACATTATGCTCTGATTGGTCGGATGGACCGGTGTGTTGGACCGCTTTGAGCGTGTTTGGGAAATGTCACGGTGAACGTGATTTCACCAAGTACAACGTGTTCCTGGATCAATGTCTTTGTTGATCCTGGAACAACATTCCAATCAACCAATCAGATTTGAGGGACACGTTTACAGTTTATGTCAAGTTTAGGCTTACAACCAGGGTTAGGGGCTTCTACATCAGTGTTAAAACTCAAGACTACATTCGAGGCATTTCAGGGAGTTCAGAAACAGTGCCGATATAGAGAATAACTCCATTTGGAGTGACTTTTTGCTTTGTAACTTTGCAGACCTTTTTCATGTTCAAACAGCAACACACTAAAGAAAGTTGAAAATGTAAAACACATAATATATCTCTTTAATAGCAGAACTCAAGCTGCATGAACTCCATAAGTTTGCCAAAATCAACCCCTTTTTTTAAGCTTTCCAGGTTTAACTTATATTTTTAATCACAGGCTTGAACCAAGCCAACTGCACTTTTCCTACGGAGAAACACACACTTCTCTTGACCTCTAAGATCACATTCCACCCTTTTGCCTGAAGCATCACCAACCATAAACCAATGACAACCAGAAACTCCATCCCGGCACAGTGTTGCCTGACCTTATCTATTGAACATTAAGCATCTGCCGTTGCCCAAACCAAAGCCATTTATCCGAGCCCTATTCAATTATTTCTTTCTATCTTGAATCATAGCGGAGACCAAAATGGGCAAAGATGTCCATTAAAGGGCTCGCAGGGTCCCACATTTGGCCTCTGAGTTGCTTCGTACTCCCTGCAATGAATAGCAATAAAACAGAAAGGCACGGCAATTATGGGGTTTTATGACCTAGCCGAAGTGAATCATCTCAGGCCACAACAGATACCACATCCTCTGCCACGTCCCCCAGCTAAAACATTCCCCCCTGCAACTAATGGCAGCAAATGGAGATGCACTGACAGTTAGTATGTGGTCTGATCTAATAACCGCCTCACTCGGGCTGTAATGTTTCTGTTAGAGAAACATTTGCACCAAAATACAACAAGAAAACACTGTGTTTGAAATAAATATAAGCAAAATGCACTCCCAATTCGAATAATAATAATTGTTTCTCAGGGTGACATCTGTAAAGGAACATTTGCATTCATATAGGCAACGACACGTACAGTACCTGCTAAAACATGTTAGCCTGACGTCGTCATACTCAGATTCTAGTCAGAATATGAGTCTGATACTGCTCCATTGGGCTGTGATTATGGGGCGTTTCAATCGAACCAGGAAAGAAAATGCCTCTGCACTCAATTGGATAGACCTACAACCAATCAGAGCAACGGAGTAAGTGACGTATGTTGAGCAACGCATAGTTGTCAACAGAACTCAACTGCACGCACGCTGGAAGAAATAGAAGAAGATGAGTGTAAACGATCTTTGTCGGTGTTGTAAAAAGAATTTAAGGATACACGGAGTACTTAGCAACACGATCATCATTTTTGAGAGAAATAGTAAAGGTGAATGCATATACGAACAAGTTCTCCGTTTAGTAAACCAATTCAACTCAAGCGCTCTTTGGTGACGTGGAAGATTACGTTACTGTTGATCATCTGTCCATCATCGTATAAAGCCCGCCCTGACAATCTGATTGGTCCGAACAGCTCTGGTCTGAGCATAGTTGCTCCACAACGGATCAAGTCCAGATCGAACTTCCTGACCTCAAATGTTGTGGGCGGGCTAAGTTCGGCTGGCATCCAGGCTAAAAACGTGTCTGACTTTTGGACTAATTCTTCCATGTAAATGCATAAAACTTGAATGGGAATTAATTTACAAAAGGATGCAAAAAAACAGTACATATTTGGCAGCGAATTTTCACCTGGGTGGTGAGGGGGAAAAAACACTGAAATTTCTAATTCGGATGGCTAAGATCACAGACTAAAAGTGCAGTCATATTAACAAGGTTTCAGCAAAATTTCACATGAAAAAAGGTCCTTTGTCCATTGTCAATATTGAGATATATGAACCTAGCTAACAAAAATACATGGTTTGCAAATGTTCCCATTGAATTACGTAAACATTATTTCTGAATGTTCTCTGAAAATTCAAAACATCCAGTTTTTTAAATGTTTTTTTTTTTTTTAATTTTTTTGGTTATGCATTTGGCAAACATTAAGGGAACATTCAATTTTATTATTTTGAATGTTCTCTAAACATTCTGAAACAAGTAGTAACATTTAAAAATAAATTTGAAGAACGTCCATAAACTATGTATAAATACCATTTTTGTGCTAACATTTTGAGAACATTATTAAAGACCAGAAAACTCTGAATGAACGTTCTATGAACGTTACCGGAACAATTTTGCTCATAACTTTGAGAGAACCTTACTGGAACGTTAGCCAAAGTTCTACGAATGTTCCTTAGCAGGGAATTGAAAATGAGCAAAATCTGCATAGGGAAGTGTTTCAAGTGGTGCTCATTGCAGAGCCAAATGACATCCAGCTCCCCCTCTCTGGATGTAATGGTAGAGATTGACCTCATCCAGCTCCACCTCTGTGGACTTAATGGGTGGAGCTTAACCTAGTTATGTTTGGGGATAGGGTTATGGGTAGGGTTAGGATGTGGTTAGTCTGCCATCAGTCTGAAAGTCTGGACTCCATAGCAGCTTTCATTGGCCAAGGACCGCCCAGAGGCCATCTGATCGACATGTAAAGCAACCAATCACAGTTCGTTTTGTTCAGCGTCATGTTTAGGGGCGTGAAATTGTTAGTTGATCATGATTAGTGCTCATTGTCACAGTTGAAAACAGAATTGCTTTTTCCATAAGGGGGTTTGGCTTCATGGCATCTTTGTTTTCAGGAGGACCATTAAAGAACGCGACACTCACGTCTCCCGGAAATCTTGTAGAATTCAATCAGATGACGACTTTGAAACTCCTGAAGTGTTTCCAATTTTGTGTGCCATATGCATCAGATGTTCAGCCAACGGTCTGTGATTAGGGTGTGGTTGGACCTTCAAGCTCAACCCATTATGTCAGAGAGGGAGAGATGGACATCTAGCTCCACCCATTGCCTCTTAAGTTTTCCGCTTTTCGAATCTCCCAATCGCCCGGATTCCTATTGGAATGGCTGGATTTCACTCATGAAATTTCACAGAGCAACGGTAAATGTGACCATATCTTAACATCGGTAAATGCTGAAATTTACCTATACAACAATTATCCGAATCAGGATAGGCCGTAATTGATTACATTGTGCATACACGTCGCCTTTGGCACACGCACACTACCTTCTAGGAGAGATAAAACTGCTGGGAATAGTGTGCTGCAGGCATTGTATTAAAAGGTCACACACTCTCTCACACACAAACACCAGCACAGGACTCAATTAGTGTAATGTACTGGCTGGAGCAGAGGTGTTCATTCAGGTAAAAATGAGGTGTCTTACTCTCTCTGAAGTATTTACAGGCTCTCTGAGCCTCGAGAATGAAGGATGGACTTTGGATAGAGGAGATGCTGCGCTGGCTATAGTCCAACTCAATCGAGCTCTTACATTTCATTCCCCTCCTTCCTCTTAAAGGATTAGTTCTCCCAAAAAGGAAAACTCTGCCATCATTTACTCACCCTCGTGTCATTACAAACCCATATAACTATTTCTTCTGTGGAAAAGAAGAGGAGACATTTAGTGGAGTAAAGAAGCAGTATTGGGTCTTTTGGCATAAATTGCAATGAATGGCAGTGCAAGATTTTTTTTTTTTTAATGCAAACGAATCATAATAGTCTAAAATAACAATCTTCTGAAGCCATTATACCTTTGTGAGAGGAACAGAAATGTCATTATTCACTGATGATCTGCTCCTCCACTGAGCTGATTGGTCGTAATGATTCATAATCAGGACTGAACTAGTTCTCGAGTTCAAATCGATGACATCATTCAGTAGGTTGAAAGCAAGAACTGAATCAGACGTGAACGAATCACCTCAAGTGATTCAAGTTGTTCCAAACTTGCATGAATTACTTTCTTCTTCTGAACACAAAAGATATTTTGAAGAATGTCGGTAATCAAACTGGGCCCCATTGACTTCCATTGTGTTTTTTTCCATACAATGGGCCCCATCAACTGTTTGGTTACCCATATTCTTCAAAATATCCTCCTTTGTGTTCAGCAGAAGAAAGAAATTCATACAGGTTTGGAACAATTTGAGGGTGAGTAAATGATGACAGAATTTTCATTTTTGGGTGAATTATACTCTTTAAGGTGTCTTTAGCGAATGGCCCCAAAATACATGAGGGATTCACTAACAAGCCTTCAAGTCTGATCACAATGCCAGTGATGGGCCTGCAGATGTTGTCAACTGTTTTGTGTTGTGTTGCATTACCTTTTAAAAGTGGCGAGAGTCCCCAGTGTCTACCGTGGTTTTTAAGTGTGACGGTCCTGAGGGAGCTGCGATGTCTGATCTGAGATGGGTTGATTTAGCACTAAGCTGATAAAGAACGATAAAGCCTATAGGGAATGATAAGTACACTTGCTTCTTGTTGACGTAAGACTGAGGTCATTTTTAATCTCATTTTACTCTATTACCAGCTTTGATAGTGAGAGCTGAAATGACAAAGAGAGGGGCAAAAACGGATTTAATAGTGTTCCTTTTTATTTAAACATTTATTTGACTATTTTTCTTCTGATTAACAGTTTGTTTTAACTGAGCTGCAAAAACAAAAACAATTATAATATAATAAAAAAAAACACAATTGCTAAATAAATACTTAATCAACATTCACTATTTAACAACGACAATTTAAATATTTAATGTAATTTTTATGACTGCTACATATAGATTTATTTAAATATATTTAAGTGATATCACAAAAGCATAAGCTAACTATAACAGCACATTTGCAAATGTGATGTTGCTTTTATACAAGAGTTCAATAAATAAGCAACTTACATTTTGGACACAAAATTTCCAGGTACTTTATCTATTTTTGCTTCGCCAATAAAAATTGTTTAAAAAAACAAAGCCACACCAAATGTATTAAACGATTTAGTTAATGTGTTTAATGACTCACTCAGAAAGACCATCCGTTGATTCGTTCCTGAATGATTCAGTGTTTTGAATGAATCATTTGAGTAAATGATTTAATGACACACTCATAAACAGTCTTGTGTATAATTATAAGTATAATTTTATTTATATATATATATATAAAAGCATTAAATGCAATAAATGCATATATATATATATATATATATATATATATATTTATTGCTTTTATCGAAAACACCTTACAAATCAGAGTAACATAAAAAAATTTGCATACTACTAGATAGAATAATAGCCTACTTCACATTCTAGTCCAACACACAGCCATGTCATATGGTCTGACATGACTCGCCCCGCTGGGGTCAGCCATTCATGCCAGATAAACAATTTTTGCAGCAGACAGACATTAAGGAACAAAACACACTCCACAGTGTCCAATCCTAGGATCTAGCCCTCCACATCCAAACGCAGCACAAAGAATAAATAAAAAAATAAAAACAGAGCTCATTAATACACACTACACCAGTATAGCTCCCACTGTTTATATGTTCAGCATAGTGAGAGAGTGGGAGAGCCGTAGGGTTAAAAACACCAGCGTGTTGGCAGTACGGACACAGTTGACAGGCCACAGCACTACAGAAGGAAGAGATAGGGAGCATGTCCGCAGGCATGGGTCAGTCTGATGGAGGAAGCACGGATGATATCTTCTCTCTGTTCATCAGCTGTGTTCACTCCAGCAGAGCACGCTGGACCGTGTCCCGTGATAGCTATGCCTTTCGCACCCACCGCATGCTGATGGTGCCGATAGAGACGGGTTTTGAAAGAAATGTACTGCAAAAACTCTTCTGCTTAAAGGAACAGTTCACCCAAAATGTTTGTGAAATAAAAAATAAGATATTTTGAATCAATAATTTGTTCTGTTTGGACTATAACACAAGTCATATGGGCCACTTTGGTGTTTTTTTTTCCCCCAACAAAATTGGTTAGAATTGTTGTATAGAAAATAGTTATCTGTGTGACATTCTTAAAAAAAATCTCCTTAGTCACAGAAAAAAGCATACAGGTTTGACTTAATTATAAATTATAATATTAATCATGTTTTAATATGCTTTCATAATTATAAAATATTAAAAAAAAATTGAATTTTAAAAACCAAGAAAAAACACAATTCATTATCATTTATCAACTGTTTGTAGACAAAATTGAAGTTTTTTTTACTTTTAGTATGAGCCTTAAGATTATTTATAAGCTAGTGTGCTCCAAAACAATGACAAAATTCGCTTTTGGAAGATATAAGCATTTAAAACTTACAGTCTCTCACTTCCGCCAAAATGGATCAACGATTTTGATGACATCACTTCTCATCACATTTTCTGTTCAATCAAATGCTCTCTAGAATCTGAAGCGTCCCGCCCTCTACACTATAAATAGACTCAGGAACGATTCAGACAGTGTAAATATGTTTTCCATTGGGGTGAATGAAGCTGGTTTTGCGTTAGTGTCACGCGAACTGCCGCAGCTCCGGTCCAGAGACACGATAACACAGAGCGGAGCATATCCGCAAGTCGGCGCAGCTGCAGACCACAAAATGTATCAGACACATTTGAATTCAACATAGAATTAAAGTCCCTTTAAGACAAGTCATTTCATTTGGCGGCCATCTTTGAAACGCCTCTCGGGCAGCTATTTTAGTCATATTCTCCAAAGCTGTTCACCAAGCTTACGATTAAATTTCATATTTGAAATCACTTTGAAATCTGACTGTAACTGTCTCATAAATGTGGTTTCTTATGTTAGCATTTTTAATAGCGTTAAAAAAGCTAATTTTTCAGCCTGGACAAAGCTAATGCGCATGTGCAGTCCTAAGTGCGCTTCTCAGAACATTGACTGTTTCTATAGGAACCGGAGCTTCTAACGGCAGCTGCAGTGACGCGATGACTTCATCAATCAGTGATTGCCTCTTTTATTTAGAAGGCTGGACTTATTCCACCATATTTCTCATATTTCCGCACTTTCTCTCATTCATAGTAATATAAGTGCACCATCTTATATAAAGTCTTTGATAGAATGCCATATTTGGCCATGGTTAAACAGACTCTGCATTAGAAGCAGCACTGACGAGTAGAAGAGATAACACCAGTGCCATGCACTAAAATAAATTACACACTTTTCAAACTACACCTCCTCAGCGTGATTATGATCGCTGTTTTGCTTTAGTAACAGTTTCATAATAAATCTAAAGTTGGAATCTATCAGACTGTGGCTGTCATAAGCTGTCAAATGTGGCTTTACCAAACTCAACAGCTCTGGCCGTGCAGTGATATGAATGAAACACTATTGGCTGTTTTAAAAAAGGGGAGGAGCTGTTGGATACGGTCCACCCTCTCTTTCAGTTTCAGTGAAAATTACGTCAACACGTTGATTGAATAACGCTTTACACTGCACAGTTCAAGGCATTTTTTCTCATTTTAATAATAGGACATTAGCCAAGATTAATGTATTTGTTAAATAAAGTCTCAGGCTTGCAAGCGTTGCTTGGCAGCACTCGCGTTGACCTCATCTGCATGTTTGGTAATTTGCATAGGAGCAGCAGAGTCCTTTAAACTCATCTCCAGTGAGTCTTGGCAAGGAGGCATTTCCATAATAGTGTCATTGACAGTCTTGGATGGGCCACTACAGCTTTGAACTAAGACTAGTCAGCTCTAAGTGATTAACATCTTCGAGGTATGACACACTTGTAGGACAAACAAACCTCTTTTGGCTTGGCAAGATTCTTTTTGTGTGAGGTCCTGACTTCTGATTCAGGTTTACATTGCAGTGGAACAGTTCAACAAACAAGAAGTTATGATACTGGATAACTTACATTTTCGAAATTGCGAGTTACAAATGAAGCCACAGCAGAATTAACTGTTGCATGCCTCAGAGAATTTTTCCAGAATGAATCAGTGCTTTTGAACAACTTAGCTGAGTGAATGATTCAATGTTTCATTCATATGAACAGTCTCTTGTTTAGTTTCTGAATAAATCAGTGGTGTTCAACGGATCGGTTGAGGAAATGCTTCAAGGACTCACTCGTATAGCCACATGTTTAGTTCCTGAATGAGTTTTGAACGAATCATGTAAATGAATCAATGATTCACTCATAAAGACCGTCACTTGTCACCGTCTTCTGGCGTATTTATGTAACCTGAAGAAACTGTTAATGAAAATCCCCACCATCAAGGTGGATTCTTTCACAATAATTTTAGCAAAGTCCACTTTTACAGTTCTTCATAGTAAAAGTAGGATTTAGGATTTTGGAAAATTGACAGAAAAACATCATAAAAGTGGTTTATAAAACTTGTGTCATATTTGAAGCCTTTTGAAATTTAAGTGAATTTAATTACGTATCACGTATTTTCCTCTCTGGTGAGCTGTGAACGAAGCATTGAATGAGTGAGTGACTGAATCGATTTGATTGATTCATGAACAAATCATTCAGACTAGACTGATGATTGTTTGAAAATGACAGTTCGTTCACATTTCAGACACCTGCCATAAACTGTCATTTAACCACATAACACTCATCCAGGCCGTTTAAATGGCTGGCTTCTGTTTTTCAAACGTTCTGAACCCATCTGAGGTGCTTCATATCCATTATAGATAATAAATATACCATAATCTTTAAAAAGCACTTATAATAAATACTGTGCTTTTCAGTAAATTATTTCAAAGATAATCCATCATCCATTTAGCAGGTTCCTCAGTACACCGACATGGCACTTTAAAGCAGTTTACTGCAAAAAAAAAAAAAAAAAGCCGACTTTTTTGCCGGCTTTGCAAACTTGGTAGACTTTAGAGAACTTGATACATTATAAATTGAGCTCACTAGCATTATTTTTGAGTGGGAAGCTCCATTAGAGGCATATGGTTCTTGTTTGTCTGAAGTAAATGCTTGTTGGATTTCCACAGCATATTTTCATTTTCGCTGTAAGTTTCTAAATCCAACTGTGTGAGCAGAGGTGATTAATGAGATGATTATTATGGGATGAAATGAACTCTTTCTTGCATTCAGAACATAAATCAAAAACAAATGGCCCAGACTTTAAGGAGACACATACATTCAAACACTCAAACAGTATATTAAAGGTCTAAATCTTTTTATCTTGAACTTTTTGGAGGCCTAATGGTTAAGATTCTAGACTTGAATCATAGTGTTTCATTTTTTGTGAATAAACATCTTGGAACAACATTCCTGTCAAATAAATAATACTAGAAATTTTCTGTAACCCCAACGGAATCCACTGAAGTCAACATTAAAACCATTTACAATCCATTTTACTTTTGTAACATGGCGTATTTCCAAGTGAAACTGGATGTTCATCAAGAAAAAATGTAGGATGGGAGTTGATTTTTTTCTTTCAGAAATTTTGAATAATAAAAACTAAGGGTTACATACCAGTTGGTTGGAGTGGTGTCAGCCAAACAGGAAAGTCATTATTATATTTTGATAAAAAATACTTTTGATATATTATGCATTGTATTATGTCATGATTATGATCAAATATTTGGATTTTTAAACAATTTCTTTAACATACAATGTTATTAACTAAATAACATACAATAAGACAAAAAGCATGCATTAAGAAAGTAAATTGGGTCCATTTTGATAAGAAGCCAAACCGCACTAAGGAATTCAGAGCGAATCACTAAACCAGACTAAATTCTCATGAAAATCATAAATTAAAAGTTCTCAGTCCCATTTATGCAAGCAATTATAGTCAACTTGTGACCTTAACCACTGAAATTAAACATTAGCATTCACACTCTTACCGTCCCCAACGCCTTGACTTTGAATGCAGTATTTATTTCCAACTTTAATAACAGCATTCACATAAAACTGAGCCAAAACGGCGTTACACATCACATTAAATCAGCGACACATAAATACATGAGCTTATCGTTAATAATCCTGCGGCCCGCCCGTGTAAACGCCGTCTCCCTTGTCCCACCTATTAGAGTCAATTAGATCCCACAATGCAGAAGGGCTCCTGATCATTGCTCATTAATAATGCACACAGCAAAAAAGAGAAAAGAATGTACCATATCAACGGGCTGCTGTCTGTGTGTTTAATTAATAGGACTTGCTAAGAGCCATTAACTACCCCTGTAATGGGCATTATTAGTTTCCTCTGGCCCCCCAGATAGGTCACTAAACAGAAAGCACCTTCCATTTAGGAGTGTGTTATGACCCGGTGGTGTTCACGCTCGATATATTGTGTCAGAACTACTCCCTCGGGTTGTTTAATGTTAAAACTACAGGGTTACAGGGAGAAAACACCGCTACATGTCTACATAGAGCCTACAAAGGGCAGTTTTTTATAAAGGCAATATCAGGAAGAAGTACGAGAAAGATATATCACAGTATATGCAAATTCATATGTAATATATAAATATAAAATAAATTCTTATAACTGCTTTTTTTATTTTTATTTATTTTATTATTTTATTTTTTAAACAACAAAATGTGGTTATTTGCAAACAGTACGAGTCAATTGTAAAACCACTAGGAAGTGTAAAACTGAGGTGAAAATTCACTCTGTAATCTGTGTTTCCCACCCACTTGTCTTGGCTTCCATCTAAACCAACAGCGTACGAGGCGAGCAGCAGTTGGGCCTTTTCCTGCACTAAAAAGAGGTATTAAACACTCCAACTGCTGTTTTCTGCAAGTGGCTCTATTTACTTTAACTGTTGACTTGACGGCTCAGGGCACTGAGAGCTTTTTCTATCATCTTTACCTCCCCGTTGAGTGACAGCGCAGCATGGCTCCGACAAAGATGGGGAACTCTGGTTGAATACTTTTCCAGCATGCCCAGGTGCTGGTTGTCAATCTTTTAGACAATTATACATACAAGTTTCACTTTAGGAAAAGAGTTATATACTCTTGTGAAAAGATGGAAAATGGAAATTCATCGTGGTCAAGGCTGGCTTTTACAGGTTTTGTGAAAGGATATGCTTTTCATATCAGGGTTGTGTGTCAATCACATTTGAACTGAGTTCCTAAATTTGAATACAATTTTAATTGAAGTAGTGAATACAATACATACACCGATCAGGCATAACATTATGACGGTGAAGTGAATAACACTGATTATCTCTTCATCACGGCACCTGTTAGTGGGTAGGATATATTAGGCAGCAAGTGAACATTTTGTCCTCATAGCTGATGTGTTAGAAGCAGGAAAAATGGGCAAGCGTAAGGATTTGAGCGAGTTTGACAAGGGCCAAATTGTGATGGCTAGACGACTGGGTCAGAGCATCTCCAAAACTGCAGCTCTTGTGGGGTGTTCCCGGTCTGCAGTGGTCAGTATCTATCAAAAGTGGTCCAAGGAAGGAACAGTGGTGAACCGGCGACAGGGTCATGGGTGGCCAAGGCTCATTGATGCACGTGGGGAGCGAAGGCTAGCCTGTGTGGTCTGATCAAACAGACGACCTACTGTACCTCAAATTGCTCAAGAAGTTAATGCTGGTTTTGATAGAAAGGTGTCAGAATACACAGTGCATCGCAGTTTGTTGCATATGGGGCTGCATAGCCACAGACCAGTCAGGGTGCTCATGCTGACCCCTGTCCACCGCCGAAAACGCCAACAGTGGGCACGTGAGCATCAGAACTGGACCACGGAGCAATGGAAGAAGGTGGCCTGGTCTGATGAATCACGTTTTCTTTTACATCATGTGGATGGCCGGGTGCGTGTGCATCGCTTACCTGGGGAACACATGGCACCAGGATGCACTATGGGACGAAGGCAAGCCGAGGCAGTGTGATGCTTTGGGCAATGTTCTGCTGGGAAACCTTGGGTCCTGCCATCCATGTGGATGTTACTTTGACACGTACCACCTACCTAAGCATTGTTGCAGACCATGTACAACCTTTCATGGAAACGGTATTCCCTGGTGACTGTGTGGTAGGGCGCATTATCCTGCTGAAAGAGGCCAAAGCAAAAATGGTTCAGGAATGGTCTGAGGAGCACAACAATGAGTCTGAGGTGTTGACTTGGCTTCCAAATTCCCCAAATCTCAATCCAATCGAGCATCTGTAGGATGTGCTGAACAAACAAGTCTGATCCATGGAGGCCCCACCTCGCAACTTACAGGACTTAAAGGATCTGCTGCTAACATCTTGGTGCCAGATACCACAGCACACCTTCAGGGGTCTAGTGGAGTCCATGCCTCGACGGGCCAGGGCTGTTTTGGCAGCAAAAGGGGGACCAACACAATACCATAATGTTATGCCTGATCGGTATATATATATATATATTTGAATGTAAGGAAGAAAAGAAAAATTTAAATAAATTCTTGTAACTGTTTTTTAACTAACCAAATTATGTACAGTGGCCAAAAGTGATAAAATTATCACAAATAAAGTTATCACAAATAAAATATTTATATAGTGCTTGACATTAACTTTTTTGCTCACCAGCCACTGTGGCTAGTGGTTTTCCAAAGTTACTAGCCACTCAGCATTTTTACTGGCCACAATTTTGATATTGATACCATGGGGAAAACTGCCATATAGATATTTTTAATATTATCTCATAATTTGGCAGCAGGTATAGTTGGCTGCTGTCACTTTAAGACCTGTTTTAGGTGAGCGCATATTGGGTGTGAGCTCGAAATCTGAGGTAATAAGTAAAATTTTGCGCAATACACACAATCCCACGCTGAAATTCAATTCCTGTAACAGCAACAATATTCATCCAGAGCAAATGAAACGACTGAGTGAGGGGAGGTGGGTTTGTGTGTCAACTCGCTGTTGGAGAGATCATGAGAGAGCGAGAAAGCGTAGCTGGTATTGTATCTATTCTGCAGAAATTGAAAATTGAAAAACGTATATATATTATATATGAAATTCAACCAGCCAAAGTATAGATAGATCAAGTAATCAAGTATTCAGTGAAGACCACCATCACTTTATACAGTGATATAGGGGTCATCTTAGAGAACTACCACTGGTCAGCAGGTTGCCTGAAGCACTGCATGGGTCGACTTCATGGGCAGCAAAGCCTGCTGACTTACCATTCAGACACATCACAATCACTTTCTTAAAGGCCAAGTGCTAGAGACGATCACCCACTGCTCCTGGTAGGTGGTACCCAGTGGGAAAATGCTGTTGTTGTTTCAGTCTTTACTAACAAATTCCCCCTATCCTTCAGTCTTTTTTTTATTGAGGCTCTCTTTTTTCTTATCACTGCATAAAGGGATTTCTGTAAGGCTCTAGCCTTCATAGCATTCACCAAGAAATTCATTGAAATACCAGCAGTTTTTTTTTCTGACTGTTCTTTTCTCTGTGTTCTTATTGTCATAGATACTTCTATCCAAAGTGGCTTAAAGGTACACAATCTAACTTTTTTTTTGTTCAAAATTAAACAAAATACATCATCAATCCTTTTTCCAAAAAGTTTTTTTGTCTTACCCTGATTCACTATGGTAAGCCTATTATAAGTGTTGATATTTTAGACCTGAAGGGATGGTTTTCGCAGGAAATTGCATACGTCACTCGTCCGTGCGTGGGTATCTCGTTATATCTGTAAATAGAGAAAAGTTGTCATTTGTATGGTGTGGCATAGGTTAGTTGCGAGCGAAAACGGTTGACATGGATCATGCTAAATCTCGAACCTCCAGGGAATCACCTTTTTTTTTTTTTCTTCTTTTAAAGGCGAACAGAGGAGAGTGCTGGCAAACAGAGAATGCGACATCTTGTAATAAAACAAGAATCAACATTGGATTGGCTTTTTGGAAATGGTGAAAACTAAGGGATTTGAAATGTAAAAGCGACGCAGAGATGACATTTTTATTATATGCCAGCTACTAAATTTGCCAACCTTCAGACCAATTCAGCTGCCAGTTATTGGAAGTAACCATTACAAAGACGTGTTTTCATTGGTTTATCGAGGAAGGTTTGACCAGGACAATGACAGAGTGATTAGTTCCTTCCATTTATGGATTGGCTGGTTAGTTTCAGCAGTTAGCTATTTAATATCTGAAACTACACCATTAGAATGGCAAAAGTACAGAATTAAGGCTTTATTTTTATAGCAGGCACACACTGACATTCAAAAGTTTTGGGTAGTTTAGATTTTTGTTATGTTTTTGACAGAAGTCTCTCACCAATGCTAATAATACTACTAATAATATTGTGACATATTATTATATTTTAAAATACAATTTTAATACACATTACAATGTCATTTAAAGCTACATTTCCAGCAGCCATTACTCCAGTCTTCTTTCACATTATCCTTCGGAAATCATTCCAAGAAACATGTCTTATTATTATCAATGTTGAAAACAGGTATGCTGCTTAATCTTTTTGTAAATAATTTTTTTTTTTTTTTTAATTTTCAAAAGAACAGAATTTCTATTTTTACAACAATGTAAACTTCTTACTGTCACTTTTCATCACTAGGCGCTATATGTAGAATTCAGAGTGGTTGACCGAAATTAAATGAGTGTCCGCATGAAGCAAAGATGATCTTGGTCGTGTGTACCTCCAGGGCTGATGTGCCAGTGGAGGTAAATGGGAAGGCTAATGGACAGCTCCAGTCTCCAGGTATATTTGACATCCTCGGGGTGATTCGTCCCTCCATTGCCTACAGCATACACCCAACAGTCTGTCCAGACCCACTAAAAGAAATGAAATAAAACAAGAGACATGCAAAAGACTTGAGACAAATATAATAATAAAACAGTGTTTATAACATACTAAACCCTAATAGCCAAGGGCTGTGCATTAGGCTTCCCTTTAGAAATCTAAAGTTGGGCTTTAAAATCCCAATAATGGAAGCAGAATAAATAAAACCATTGAAACACCCAAAGACAGAGACAGTCTGCACAAAGAACACATCAATTATCTATTACATGTGTGCTAAAGACTCGCCACAATTGCCTCCCTGCACTATAGATTTCTCCAAAATGCAATGGGTTGGGTAACCTTAGGAGCCAAACAGTATTTTATCTGCTGACCCATCAGTAACACATTTTTAATGGAATTATGCCGCATCCTTTGCTATTAATTCCTACTCGGGCTGAGTTATCCTGCTCAGCTAATGTCTTTTTACCACTAAATTCCCTGAGCATCAGCACCTTGGGCCTAATCAGCCCATTATCTTGTTCTTCTGATGACTTCACTGGATACTTTGAGGGCCCTTGGGCTACTTTTCCAGGGTGCCGGTGGTTTCAAATGTTCCTGGGCTTAGCATTCCATGCATTTGTGGTTGTTTTATGGCTTTTCTCTGAGATTGAGGCTCCATGGGAGATGTTTTGGGAGGTGGCTTCGGAGCGCTACTGTCTGGGTGCTAATGTTCCTGTGTGGGCAGTTACAAAATGGCCATGTTTCCCCTGTCACAGAAACAATTAGGGCCGTATTTATGGCGGGTGAATGGGGTGGGTTTGTAATGGACCGCTCCTGTAGAGGATGCTCTGTATAAATCACCCGGTTGTCCAGGAGTCGCTCTGTGCTCTTCAGTAAACCAAGCTCAAAGCCGCTACACCAAATGCTGAAATGGTTATTGTAAATTATGAGTTATGAGATTTTGATATCCATCATGCACTTGCATTAAAATGAACTGTAACGTGGCTGACAGGGTCAAAGAGATGTATTAATGCATGATCCTGAAGACAGTATTCACAGGAAAGCTTCCTTAATGCTTTCAAACTGCCCTGCGGGTTTGTATTTCATGCACACTTTAAAGTTTCATTTGTAAAATTAGAGCTTTTGTTTGATATTCTGAATAATTAATATTGCATGCATTATTTGTTTCATTTTCCTAATTGAACATTAGATTATTATTGGCAGTGTCCTCGTCAACATAATGACTGATGAAAATATGAATTAACAAGGATTTTTTTTTTGTCAACCATAACAAAGACGAGAAGTTTGGGGTCAGTAAGATATTTCATGTTTTTTTAAAAAGAAGGCTGCATTTATTCGATCAAAAATTATTTATTGTTAATTTATATTTTATAATAAATTAATAATTTATTGTTAAGTTATATGTTAATTTATTCCTGTGATTACAAAGCTGAATTTTCAGCATCATTACTCCAGTCTTCAGTGTCACATGATCCTTCAGAAATCATTATTGTTATTGATTTCTTCTCATTATTATTCATTATCATCAACATTGAAAACAGTTGTGCTGCTTAATATTATTGTGGAAACCATGATACTGTTACTTTTGAGCAATTTAATGCATCCTTGCTGAATAAAAGTTTTTATTATTATTATTATTATTATTTAAAATTTCTGACCCAAAACTTTTGAACTGGTGTGTCTAAAAAATATTGGGTTTGATTTTGCACTTTAAATTGCAACTAAAATCTTAATTTTAAAATGACTGAAATTAACAAATTTTATCATGAAATATTGTCTAAATTTAAAGGACTGTTTTATTGTAATCAAAATACAAAATCTATGACTAATACAAAGAAAATAATTAATTAATTAATTAATTAACACTACAGTTCAAAGCAATTACACTACAGTTCAATTTTGCAATTGAGTTTTAAAAAATGTAAACTCATAACACTTTACAATAAAGTCCTATTAGTTAACATTAGTTAATGCGTTAACTAACAATGAGCAAAACATTTGTTACATAATTATTAATATTTAAGATTTACGCATTTCAATTAATAGTAAAATTCTATCAAATTGAATTGAATAATCCTTACATATTTTAATTGAATAATTGACTAAGTATTATTCGATTCAATTTGATGGAATTTTACTATTAATTGAAATGCGTAAATCTTGCATTTTTTTAATGCACAATGTATTAGTAAATGTTGAAATTAAGGGTACATGCTTTAGAAGTATCTTATTTTTTAGTTTATGTTATCTAATTTAATTAACTAATGTTGACAAACAACTTATTGTAAAAAGTCTATTTTGTCACAATATCAATCTTTCCTGTGAAAGGTTGGCAGGATTCATTGCCTTTAGAGGAAAGTCAAATTCTTCTGTTTTACAAGATTGATAGGAGTGCAAGTCTTTCAGAGAGGGAAGAAATTGGATTTGATCAAATGAACTCTTCTTAAAAACAAGAATTTAAATGAGTTCCCAAAATGAAGGCATTTTTGTGCATGCTGCTGATGAAGAGCGACTTCTCATGCTATTTTGATGTGCATTTGATAAATAACACCTTGATCTTTGCCTTTGTTATAAAGATGACACTGACCGGCGGGTTGCCAGGTAACACAGCTTCCAGAATTCATTTAATAACTGTGAATGGTGAGCGTGCATGTTCATTGGAGGAAATAAACCAAGAAAGTAGCCGACTGCTTTCTGTGTAGTTACTTAGTTTTGATTGAAATATCATGCAATAACTATTCGTAACTATTAAATAAATAAAAACAAGATTAAAAATGCCTCACATTTATATGTACAACAGTTATTTATTTATTTTCCTGAAACAACATGATGTAGACTATGGCAAGCAATCGGAAATTAATTTCCTCCTCCTACAAATTATAATTAGCAGATTGGAATGAGAATATTTCATGCAAATTATGAACAAAAGCGTCAACCGATGTCAAACAAGCACAAGCTGAGCCTAGTTCCCTCGACGCAATGCCTGTTAAATAATTCTCACAAATATTTAGCTTGTTTATTTGTTAATTCTGCTTTTCCAAATGATTTTTGTTGTCTGCGTATATGCATGCAGCTGCATTGGAAATCATTCTGTTCCATATTAATAGAGTGAAGAGGAGAGCAGAGAGCACTTCTTATCTTATGGTGCCACCCTTAAACATATAATCACCACACACACACGTATTTCATCAGCTATGTAATCTACTTTCAATTTCACCAGCACACTTGCTTACAGCCTGACATGACACACACATACACACACACACAACAAGTGTGTGCTGTTTTCCAGTCATGTACTACAGCCGCAATATCATCTCCTTAGCAAACCCGATCTCTTCATCCAGGTGAAAAGGGAAGGAAAAATAAACAGTGCATCTTTTCCCCAGCTCAATGCAGGTTATTACTGACTGCTTCAGACCAGTAATGAGATCACATCTGTCTGTGCTGTAGATCAACTGGAACATATTTTAGGTCGTTCCTAAGATGCGTTTTGCAAGCTGGTGTCAGAGCTGC